>CM069863.1:159033253-159505753 GCA_036172795.1 Pelodytes ibericus
GAATTTTAATTTATGCAGATCACTTGCTAAAGTTCATGTAGTTAAAACAAAAGCAATAAACACTTCTAATTGGATGGGAAACTTGTAACAATCGCATTAAGTAAATTTCGTTTTTAGTTCTATCACACACAATGTTGTTCCAGCCAAAGAATACAATGTCATTTCACACATCATAAAACAAGTATCTTGTATATTATAATACAAAATGCATATGTGTGTCGAACAGTCATACTTGCTGGAGATTAAATATGTGGTGATCTGCATGACATTTTATATCTGGTGAACAGCACAGTGAATCAAGGTTCAAAATGATATTAATTCATTTTGTTTGTGTATATTTCTTAGTTACTGTGGCGTTTGTATATAATGGTGATCTAATAAAGCCCCTTTCTGTTAATTCTGTTTATAGCTAGGAACTCATGTAAGTACATTGTGTCAAGCCTACAAACTCCTACATACTGTAAGTTCGTCTATATATTTTGCAGCAAATCCAAGTGTGAGATATCTGAAGGGCCGTGTATCGACTTATACAGGGATGGGCTTAAATACAAAATTCCAGTTCACAATAAACTGTGTTTAAAATAGTATCAGTAAAACTACGTTTTGCGCTTCACAAGTGTTTTCCGATAGGCCAATCCGAATGCGCATATACCACCATATTTAAATCATAACTTATAGTAATGTATGCGACAGAAAACATGAAGTCATTAAACCATTGAAGATACCTACCCCCACACAGTGTACACTTAGTTATAGATAGTAGTGTTACCCGCTAGTGGTTAAGGGGGCAGTTCCACTTAAAGCATCTGAAAAATATATTTTCTGATTAGTGCGGTGTCTCAAAATGATTAAAACAAAATGGGGGGCGTGTACAAAAAATGTAAAATATCTTTTATGTGCAAAATTACTTTTGCTTTTTACTACCATTGTAACGTACTAATTGTTTAATACTTGATTAGTACATATGAGTAAATTGCTAATAAAAACATGCAAATGTGAGAATATTTCTACTGTTTGTTGGCAATATTCCATGCGTATGTGCTTTTTCTTCAAAAAACACTTTCAAAAGTCTTTCGCTTAATAGTCACCATATATTAGAACAAGCCGAAAAAAATAGAAGTGCAAAATTGGGGGAAAAAATGCTAAATATTATGAATAATCATATATTCCTGCATTCTCAAAGTGTACTGATTTGATTTGCACTTTTGCTAGTTTAGTACAGTTTGAGTATCCCTTATCCAGAAATCGGCTATACAAAATGATCCGTAATCCTAAAAAATTGGGGATTTTGCTACAAGTTGCATCTTCCACGCGCACCTGTCAGAATGTAAGAGCACAACAGTTTATTAAGTGTCTAGCCGCCTAAGCTGCTATGTAGCCTTTCCATCCATGCTCAGATTATACAATGATGTGTGCAGGCCTGATGCACTAACAGCAGGTTCCCATCGATGCCTCACGTCATAGATACATCATAGTAAAAGTGATGTATTTGCATTGATACTACTGTTCATGAGTGCTGAGAGGCTCTCATATATCTTAATGGTGAAAATGATCCATTATCTGAATGTTCTATTATCCAACATACTTCTGGTCCCAAGCATTTTGAATAAGGGATACTCAACCTGTACATAACCTCAGGGTTGTGTAAAAGGGCAATTCTACGCCAACATTCTAAAATTGGAGCAATCAGCAGGAAAATTACATTAATTTCCATGATGATTGCAAGTCTTCTAGAACTTTTCCCCACAAATACTCTTTATTCAGTAATTTTTGTTTCTTTGCAATTTAAAAAAAAAAAAAATGAAAAATGGCAGTTGTGATTATTTAGTAAAACAGCCCTAAAGGTTTTTTTCCCCTTTTGCTGATTTACAATTCTTATCTTCTTGCTATGCGTTACATATAAGCATTCCATGCCTTTTTCTGTATACTCAGCTTTTTCTCCTACCCCTAGTCATCAAAGCTAGTGTTAAAAAGAAAGACGATACTTGATCTGAAGCCTCTTATTTCTTAGTAATATCCCAAAGGTCTTTTGAAAGCTGTTTGTCAGAAAACCTGTTTTTAGCTATTTTTTTTTTCACACTTTCAGAGTATAGAGGATCAGTTGATATTCCTTCTTTATGAAAGATTTTAATCTATTTTTTTTTTTTTTTTGCCGTAGAGAAAAAATATATACATTTCCCCCTTTATATTATTAATAATACTCTTATCCGATTTGACACTGTTTACTCTGGTACAATAATCCGTATGGCTGTAGCTGCAATTTTTGACACTATAAATGGCTGGATCCCACTGAACTGGCTAAAGCTTACTGTTCAGCTCACTGACACTTGCAAATTTTTATTTCACCTTTATCTTTTCCATTGCTTTAATAACGCTTGGGGTTTTAGTCAAGGCAGCTACATTTCTTATCTCATTTTATTCTTCCTTTGTCCACTCTGCATGTCAACAAAATCTTACATGCAAGATCATTTTTTTAAAGTTTTTTTTTTTTAAATAACAGATGGTTTATAGGAACAATTCTTGCATAGTTGCCAAGTGTACCAGACAGACCCTCTTTTTTAGTTTCCTGTCCCGTCATGCTTGCTCATGGCCGTTTTTTTCCCACTCCCATTTATACTACCTACCACTCTATACCATTCTATACTTTAATCATATTAGCTGAAATGAAGACATGATGCTTGACTCTTATCTCTTTTTGGATAAGAATGGCCACATTGTTTAATAAAATAAATTGAATAACATAGAAATAATGTTAAATGTTTATAAGGTTGTTTGTTAATAAATATGTAGATATAACCAACCTACAAATAAATAACCCAGATTTGTAAACCCTATTACCCAGGAGCCGAGGCTCAATATACACAATACCAAAGAAACTACCTCTAGCCACAATTCACCAGCACAGTGGTGTAAGTGATTAGGATGTATATCACCCACAGCACTTTTTACAGCTTTCCAACCACCATATTCCCAGAGTTATTGGGTCACTCTTAACAACCTCCTGGGACCAGAGTGAGTATATGATCTCTTGGCCTTCTCACTGTAGCGCCATGACAGCCACCAAACCTACCAACCAAAGTAAAAGGCGGGCAGGCGGGAAAGTTCCTTATCCTCAACCAAATTTTCTTAATGATTTAAATTAGCACCCTCCCCCATCCTGTTTACCCTAAGATTATTGCCTAAGGCCTCCTCTAACCCTTGTGATCTAGACATCATTAACCCTAATTTGCCCTGACCCCCAGTTCTTTCTAACCCCTGTCATGTAGCCCCTGCACTTATATATTACATGTTTTTGTTCCATGGATTTCCTGAAAGAGGGTCAAGTTGAGCTCTTTTTTTTAGGAATAATAACCTTTATCATTAGTCTGTTACATTACATTAACATTTATTTATATAGAGCCAACAATTTACGTAACGCTAAGTACAGAGCATAGAAGGGAACTACATACTAAGTTAGACAAACTAGAACAGACTGGTACATGAGGTAGAGAACCCTGCTCACAAGCTTACAATCTAGAGGGAATGGGGTACAAGAAACACATAAGGGAATGAAGAGGTAAGATTGAAGGAAGTTGTTACAGTAATGTAGACGGTTGTCGGTAGGTTGGATAGGCCAAAGATGAATTGTGTCTTTTCCAGCTAGGTGGGATCAGCTAGAGGTAAAGTGACCGGTATTCTAGTGGGTTGTGTAGTAACCTATTTCCTATTTTCATACTAATGTGGTCATTCTTTAAAATGGGATTGAGTTAAAAAACAGAAAACCTTGCTAACTTTAAAGCATGGATAACAGTTTATTGGTTGATGACTAGTGTATCATTGATTCAGATTTAACTCAAGTTATTGCATATTTTTTTTACTTGCCAGTAACCTTATGATGTGACAGGCTGTGCACAGAAACCAATTAATATTTGTCTGAATTTAGATATCTAAATGTGTTCACAGATATGACAGATCGCTGAAAAATATGTTGAATAAAAGTTTTACAGAATGATTTATTCCATAATATTCTTAGATAGTATTCTTTAAAGACAATTAATGTTGTATCTTGTTGCTGTATCTTTAATAAAAGAAAAAAAAATGAATGTATCCACTAAGAAATGTTTATCATTACTTAATCTTAAAGGACATTTATAGTGTTACCTTGACAATGTCTTCTATATACTGTCAGAAGAACAACCAAAATATAGTAGAATCATCAGCAGGTGCATTTGGATTTAAAGAGGGACTAACCCCCTATACCATATTTTAACCCCTTCCCGACCTTATGACGAGTTAACTCGTCATAAGAGCCGCAGCGTTAGCGACCTTATGACGAGTTAACTCGTCATGCAGTCTAGCCGGCGGTGCGCTCCGTGGGCACCGCCAGCTAGTCTGCAACGGGTCCAGGACTAAGCCTCGCACCCGAGGCAAAGCTCCTGGACCCGATCGGTCAGTTTCCGGGCATGTGATCGCGGTGATTTAGTCATCACCGCGATAACATGCAAATTAGATGCAAAGTCAGTGTGTTCACACACTGACTTTGCCTCTAATTCACTCCCTGTGCTTCACAATCTTATAGTGAAGCACAGAGAGTGACCTGTAAGTAAAAAGAAATTAATTATACACACATAGGTAAAAAAAAAAATTAACCCTTTCGTTGCTGATCACAGTTTTTAACTGTGATCAGTTTCCTTCCACTTTATGGCCCTCATTTAGTTTTTTTTTTTTTAACAGATTTTTTTATTTTTACAATTTATAAAGTTTTTTTGAATAAATAAAGGTAATTTTAATATATTTATTTAATAAAATGTAACCCCTGCATGCCTGTTGCATGATTTTTACTGATCTGACATCGCACTCTTCAGAGTTTTTTTCTGTCTTTTTTGTTGTGGGGGGTTTGGGAACCAATATTTTTCTTTTTTATTAGTTAGTTAATTAGGGGGGATAAGTGGGTTAGTGTTGCACTAGTTATGTAGCTTATTATTGGGAAAATAATGGGGAAAAACTTTTTTTTCCTCAAAAATTTCCTCTTTTCTATGTATTTTTTAATACTAAAATGTAAATCATTTTTATGTATAGGGTATCAAAAGAAAGCTCTAACTGTCCTCTAAAAAACAACATATAACTTGTATGGGTACGTTAAATGAGAGAGAGGAAATTTATGTTTCAAAAACCGCGTATTAAAAATTGAAAAACGCTCTGGTCCTTGGCCCAGGAAAATCCCTGGTCCTTAAAGGGTTAATCACACAGAATGCAGCTTCAGTGTACTTAATAGGGCTAGTGAATAATCCCCCTATGGAGAAATTAGTGCACCATTCAAATGACACTTATTATGAGTTCTTCTGTCTCATTAAAATATGTTTTTTGGGGGTCTCACCCCTCTCACTAAACTAAGATAGTATGCTGTCCCATCAAAGGATATACACAACATATTTTCTAAGCGGGAACACTTGAATTCAAATAATTAACTGGTATCAGTTCTAGGGTGCTATCCAAGTACCTCTCCAGTCAGTCAAATATCATATTCAAATCAGCAAAGCTGCACATCAAAACGTAACACTGATACTGCTAATGTTATGTGAAGGAAAAATTCACATAAGAGACATACAACAAACATTAAACAAATGTAAAAGTAACTAGAGCAACAGATTATAAGAGTGAATTCACCTAACATTACAACTTATAGGAGGTTATGTATAAAGGTTTTTCCATCAGAAATGTAGTGCAACTGTGGCATTGTTCTCATCTACTGCTATGTACAAAATTATTCCCGCCAGAAGAAAGACACTGTGCACCTGTTGCGCCAAAATTAAAAAAAAGTAATCTAATTAATGTTTAAGAACTGTGTCGCAAACTATGTATAAAAGAATGTTGTAAAATGATGTCTATTTTAGTTTAGTCTTTTATCAGACAATTTTCCGCCACTTCTAATCTGGTGTTATTTGCACTGAACCAAAAGTCACGCATTAAGACAAAAACACAGTTTTCCCAATTTTTTTCTTATATATAAAACCCATTCTGACAGGATTATACGTACCATAAAGGCGTAAGTGCAAAAACCTGACTAAAGGAGTGAGGATTAAAACGGCAATCCTATTTATAAATAACCCGCATAGAATGCCTTTCTCAAGCGTTCTTTTGCAAAACTATGGTACAAAGAATTTTTTAGGCAAAATCTCTATAGGAGCACAAAAAAGGCTCCATAATATGCTTATAGTAAGCAACATCACAAGCAACACAGTGAATAAATGCAATGTAAGGTACATGAATTTGACTTGAAATATTAAGAACCTGCACAGCAATGCCATCAGAAATAGGCACTAAAATAATTTGATATGAGCAAGCTCAGTTTTCATGGAAGACAAACCAGCATGAGCTTTCAACAAACAAGAGTAACACCAGGAGATGCGTATACTGTGCCTTCCAAAACCCAACCTCATCATACAAACTTTAAATGAGTTTTGCTTTGTATCACTTGAAGTCTAATATAAAGGATACTGTGCCAGTATTTTCATAATACTATAAAGATCCACAGAAGGTAAGGAGAATTCGACACAAATAATCTGATAACATGTATGATCATGTCGGATAGGTTCATTTATTGAGCCCTGAGTGCTGAATCCAGAAATACCCATTGTGTGTGTAAACATTTTAAACTCCAAAAATAGGGAAAAGCGAACTCTAAATCATGTTAAATAAAGTGTATCGGTTTTATTTTTGATGAACGTAAATGTCTAATATAATCTCTTATTTTATACTGAAGGTGATGCCTAGAAATGGGTCCTAGAGGGACACCAGCCGAAGCACACTTACGAGGCCTAGGAAAGGCCAGAATGTATTGGTTACTGTGTTCCTTGTGCAGAGGAGATTATTGAAAGTCAGTCTGCTGAGGAGGAGGATGACACTAACATTGGTAGATGGTTACCTAACTCATCCTCTTCATCATCAGCATCATCAAATTATGATGAGTAGCTCAACTGTTGCTATTAATTAAAAAAGAAGATTTAAAATAAAAAATCGAAATATGATTAATATGTATTCATTTAAACATACTTATTTGTACCCGTCTTCTTTTTCTTGTGCCATGACAGGAAAATGCCAGATTTTTGCTGGTTCCTAGTCAGTTCACAAAACTCCTACAATACTCAGACAGGAAACAGTGTCAAAGCTATGGTCAAAAATAAATCGATTTCAGTTTAGACATGTTCATGTCTATGATATACCTTACTTATGAATATTTTAATATTTGCTTTAAGCTTTGTTTATTCTTTCCTGCTTTTATTAAATAACAACTTAACTTTTCTTCACTTGTGTTTCTAATACACGAGCACAGGTGACATTTTTTTTTCTCCCTACTACGAGGATAAACTTTGTAAAGTACATGCAGTTCATCCTGTGACCGACAGCTGTCATACTTCCATGGGAAGCAGTCAGCCCAGTCAGGTAGGCAACTCTCTCCTAGTACAGAGAAAGACACACGTTGGGTTTTCTTGGGTGAAGGAGGACACATTTGTTAACATTTGCTTGCTGTAGAAGGCAATTTGTTTTGTTTTAAAGTTCAATTATCCTTTAACAAATGTATAGTATTTCCTGTTTTGCTACAAGTCCTGCCCTTTTAAAAATATATTGAATATTAAAAAGGAAGTTCAGAAGAATAAGACAGGATATTAGATTAAAAGCAACACAGTCACATTAAGATTCATGACAGAGACAACGTTGCAGATTATTGGAAACTCCTTTGCTTCATTTTGCTCATCTTTTTTGACAATCTAATTAACAGTGCCTTTTTTTCTTTTTGCTAGGCATCATAAATGAACACATATTACATGAAATACATTTTTAAAAAGTCTCTAACACAACTCTCCAATTGTAGACAAAGTGTTTGGGAAAAAGATACCACAGAAAAAGCAGCACGGTTTTGTATGTGTGAAATTAGCGATGAGTATGTGTGACTAGCAGGTACTGCTTGTTTTGTACCAATCAAAGGGTTAACACCTCTTTGGGGCCAGGTGATGCTTCCACTAATACTATGTGAGAAATTTCACATTGTTGGCACATCCTTTCTTCAGGGATACAGGGACATATGTCTGCCAAGAGTGCCATTGTCATTTACTGTAAGTTGGATGAAACAGAAATGGAACTGCCAATATCAGAAGAAAAACATTAAATGCCACGTTAAACAGCTTGGGGGATAAAATAGCTACATTTATAATAAAACAAGCAATCACTGAAATAATTAATAACATATAAAAATAAACTGATTCATTTCTACTTCATCTGCTTGAAAGCTTTAAAACAACACGTGTAACAGTGTGTTTTAGAAGTAATATGAATCTTTTGCATCAGTAGAAGCTAGCAATTAGGAGGTGGCATGGTAACCACTGCTCCGGCAATCATTCCAAAGATCAGAAACATGTCGTAGCTAACGCTTAGTAGTATATTAGCCTGTCAAAAAATGGTGATTCAAAACTTATGAGGTTTTAGTTCAATGTTTAAAGGGACTGTATCACCTATTGTTTTTATTGTATAATATCTATACATTGGGTTAGCAGAATTGCAAGTAAACGCCTAAATTAGTTTATGACATCACTTGTGGCTTGATATGCAAATGACACATTTCTTATTGAAAAGCAGTTAATTTGCATATCAAGCCACCGGTGATGTCATAAACATGAGACTCTTCAGACACATTTAAAACACATTTGTCTCCTAATTTAGACATTTACTTGCATTTATAGATAATTTTAAAAATCATTTTACAGTCACAATAAAATCATTATTTAGGTGATATAGTCCCTATTTTTTTTCAGTAATGACCATAAGTGAGTACTGTTGAGTATAAAAGGAGTCATTCTATTGAGGTAGAGGGTTTAACCCTTGCTTCTTGTTAAGATTAACATTTAGAGTTTTAAAGATCAGTTGTCTTTCGTTGTTAGTTGCACCACTCACTTCAACTGTGATATTCATTAATATCAGTTCATCCAAAACTCACTCCATATGTATTTATATAGCAGAACAGAAAGGGGTGTTAGAAGCCCAAGGTGTCCAATATGTTGCAGTCAGGAACTAGCGGATTGGTCTGAGCTGCCATTAGTTTTAGCTACTTGACTAGACTCTAGAACTCTGGCCTAGTGAACAGAACCTGTGCTGCACAGACCCCGCTTTGCATAGACAGGCTGTCACTAAAAAATGCTACAAAGTGGAAATATCTATTTCTGTGGACTATGTAGAAATCTGCTGCAACCATTTTTAAATATTATTCCACTGAGAAATACTAAATAATTTAGAAACAGAAAAAAATGTGTCGAGTTCCAACTTCTGAACGAGCAGGAAGTGTTGAAATATAAATCAAAATTTGCAAAATAATGAGAACGGTAGGAACAATAATCTCTAAATGTTAAGTATGTCATGCAGTACAGCCAATGCAACATAAAATGCAGTAGCAGAATATTTCTACATTCCCATTATAACAATGGACTGTTGGAACAGTAAGTGTATTAGTCACAGTGGCTCTGCTAACCAATGTATATAGCAGTGATTTGGAGCTCTGTTTGAAAATGAATATATTCACGATCAAGAGCTAAACATTGCTTATACTGTGAATGTAAAGAATCTAAAATAAATAAAACTGTATTTTAAATGGGCCAGTGGTGTCTCTTGTTTATGACATCACCTCGTGGCTGGATATGCATATTACACATTGTCCTTTAACCCCTTCGTGACGTTAGGATGTACTATGCCGTCCTGACTTTTAGTGCCTTAAAAGGCACTAAACAGCTCATCGTGGCTCCCCGAGCACCGGCTAAAGCGAGCACCGGCTACATTTTTCTAAATCGTGCTGTGCCCGAACTTCCGGGTTCGGGCATGCCTCCGTGACGTCACACGTGACGTCCGGAGGTCTTGCGATTTTTTGGCAGGGACCCACAGGGTCTATTAAGATCCTGACTGGGTCTCTGCCAGAGTGTTCCTGGCTACCGATCACCTTGTGATCGGTGGCCAGGAACAAATTGTGACGTTTTGGTGCTTGCGTCGTTTGGGACGCAAGCACCATGCGTCACGAAGGGGTTAAAATGTAGATCACTTGCCTAGCAAGCTTCAAGTGATATTATAAATAGGAGACACTACAGACATATTTAAAATATATTTTTAATTTATGTATTTTCTTGCAATTCTGCTAACACAGTGCATATCTCACTTTAATCAGGTTTTATTTTCTGTATTGACAGTATAAATAATTAGTTGACAAGGTCCCTTTAAAGACACTAGGCATGACACTGACATATCCAAACCAAGACCAGACATCATTATGGTTTGGAAATAGTTAAACTGAGCATCCTCAGTGAGAATGTTGAGAAATGACTTCTACAATGTGTAAGCAGTTGGATATTTTTTATTGTAGTGTATATATCCTAAGGGGACGTGTGTGAATATCAATTTCTTTGTATTTTTATAAATATTTCAGAAGATTCCAACATAATGCATGGCTTTAATATCGCATGTATGCATCCCTGTGTTTGAGTAATGCCATGCTTTTTTTCACACATAAGCAGCCATTCCAGTGAATATTAAAGGGATTTTTTGCTTCCCGATTAGATTGTGTCAGTTACTTTGTTTGAAGTGTCAATGTCATCTACTGTTTTCTTATTCTAGGTGCCATGAGTCATATGTGTCAACAACTTATGATGTTATTATTCATGGTAAGGATTACAGGGATATAGAGGAAGTGAACAAAGAGAAGATCCCCACTTGAATTTAAAAAAAAGTACATAGCAACAGTGGATGAAAGGTTTTAATTATACCAGTTATCCTTCTCATGTTGCAAATTTACTTCCTGTGAAAAATCCATCCATACTGTCTGCCACACAATGCTAATTGACAAGCCAAGTAGCAGGATGTCGTTTTTTTCCATAATTGTATGATTTGTCAAACTTTGCAGATTTCGTGAGTCACTTTACAGCCATCTATTGCAATAAAATATTTCCTATCTTTATATTTGATTGAATGTGAGCACTACGTTGTTGCGGAGGAAGGGATACGGAGAAATGTGATTTGGTTAGCAGAACAATTAAATAAGGTGAGATCTACTTTTGTTGCCAAGCTATCAAACTGATATTCCAGTTTCCTATTAAGGCTGTTGTTCTGCAGGTGTTCCTCTACTGTTACCCTAATGAAGATCCTTGACCATTGGGATGGATAGAAGATATGCTCAGTAGAAGAGAGGACAGTGTAGTTGTAGAAAATATCACGTCATACTCTCTAGGAAGATAGTATAGAATATGTCTTAAAATAGTCAATGAGTAAGGAGATTCCCACTGATGGAGTTCTTTTTGTTTTACGCTATCTACATTTGGGTGTCACAAGTGATCAAAAAGAATTTCATAGGGAATAATAGCACTGGCACTCCGGTTCAAGGTGAAAAGGTGATTTATTAGAGCAAATAGCAGGGATAGAAACACTTGACACGTTTTAAGTCTACTGACTCTTAATCACAAGTCACCATAAGTGATTCTATGCTCGGAAATCCTATACCCTGCATTATCACTGAGCATGGGGAGCGCGAGCAGCCCATTCTCATGCACCCGCGGCTCCCTGTGAAGCAGGGTGGGGGCGGATCTACACCTCTCATCTGGTGAGCTCCACCACCTCCACCAGCAAACCTTTTTTTTTTACTTTTGTTTTCTTCTTGCTGGCCTGGCAGGTGCCCCTTGGGGTGTTGCGCCCTGTGCGATCGCACCGGTCGCACACCCCTAAAGCCGGCCCTGCATCAGAGTCGCCGACAGCAGCTGCGAATTCGGCAACACCCACTTGTGGCTTGGGACCTGAGAGCAGGCCCCCTGTAGCCTGTGAATTAATGTCAGGTGCAATGTGTGGCATGAGACCTGACAGCAGGCCCCCTGTAGCCTGCACATTTTTGTGTTTACAATATGTTTAAATTAATGCTTCTGCATTTTTCTATTTAATTATCGAACTAAAATCTGGAGAATTGATGTGCGTGAATTTTGTGTGTTGTGCTTTTGCATTATTAAACCGAGTAAAAAAAAATGTTTTTTATTAGATCAATGACCACATTTGTCTGTGAGTCAAGTGGCTGACAATTTTTCGATGTGTCATTGAATATGTGGTTGGAAAAGAAGCCGCTATTGATTGTCCAATCATTTTTATAATTATCTTCGTTTAGCCTGAATGTGTCATCCTATATTTTCCGTATTGTCTTTGCAAGTGTTCTGATTTGAACAGAGTGGTCATTAAATGATTTCTGGCTTCAAGGTCACTGTCTTCCTAATTTCCACAATCGTAGTCAACTGGCTTCATATTGTTAGATACCATTTGAAATACTAGAGCATTAAATCCTTAGAGCAGTGATAGTGTGATAATATGCCACTAATGACACACCACTAGAAAGGAGTAACGTTTATGGCTAGAGAGAACCTTATCTGATAAATTCTCAGTGGTCAACACAGACTTTAATTGGTCTGTCTAGACTGAAATATAGCACCCTCCATAGGGGTGTTTAAATAAAAGTCACATACTATAGCATTTTGTAGGTTTTGTGCCTCTATGTTGTTGGCTTGCATCACTTAAAAGTTGCTTTTTGAATCTTTACTCTCTTATTATTTGTTCAAGAATTATAGATTTGTATTTAAGCACTTGATTCTGTCACCCTCCTCATCAGGGTGACCCGTTTCCTATTCCTGCTTCTTCCGCTCCGACAACCTTTTCTCTCTACCTGGCTACCTCTTCTCTTATCCTGGCTAACTAATCGCCTCTCCTTGCTAACACCTCCTCTCCGCTCTCCTCCTTTGCATTTCCAACTCCAGCAATCAAAAGTAAAAAGTGAATTTATGTATTGTGTAAAAATAAAAGTGCATTGTGTGTAAATGTATGTTCTTTAAATTATATGTATTGTATAACCTCTGTTATCTCTCAACATTCACAGTGCTATCACAGCTTTCTCCCCAATCTCTCAGCCATGATGTTCTGCTCACAAAACACTGTCACTAGCGCTACTGCTCCGCTACTCACAGAAACATACAATGTGTCGGCTGATCAAAGAAATTTGGAATGTTTTCATTAGCCCCTAGCCTTATGTTATATTAAAGATAGCCTTATGCCTATCCCAAGCATGCTTAAACTACTTCACTGATAACTTCTACCACTTCTGCTTTTAGAATATTCCATGCATTCACTGCAATCTCAGTAAAGTATTACTTCTGGATATTACTTTTAAACCTTTTGCCACTCTAATTTAAGACTGTGCCTTCTTGTTGTGATAAGAGTTGTGATATCCATTTCTCTCTAACCAATCCTCCAACCCCTGAGCCCTGTGTGGTGTCTTGCAGAAGTTCCGATCACAGGCAAGGTATAAAAGTTTTCTTGGGTCTTTAAAGTTCATTTTTCTTGGTGTGTTTGGTATGTGCATGTGTTTTCTGATTAGTTAAAAGCTGTTTTTGTTCCACATCGAAAGTAGCAAGCAGGCCCGGACTGGCAATCGGGCACACCGGGCAAATGCCCGGTGGGCCGCGGTGGCCATGGGCCGAGGCCGGCGGGGAAGATCCCAGCAGAGCAAAAAAAAAAACTTACCTCGTTCCTGCTCTGTCCCCCGGTGCTCTGAAGCTGCGTGGCTGCGAGGGAAGCGTTGTGAGCTTCCCTCCAGCCGCGCGGTCAATAAAGTGTGTTGGAACTTTTTTTTCAAACAAACTTTATTGTTCCGCGCGGCTGGAGGGAAGCTCACAACGCTTCCCTCACAGCCACGCAGCTTCAGAGCACCGGGAGACGAAGCAGCAAAGAGGTAAGTACTGGGGTATTGGCATATTGGGGGCAATATCCTGGCATATTGGGGGCAATATCCTGGCATAATACATGGCATATTGGGGGCAATATCTGGCATATTGGGGGCAATATCCTGGCATAATACATGGCATATTGGGGGCAATATCCTGGCACAATACATGGCATATTGGGGGCAATATCTGGCATATTGGGGGCAATATCCTGGCATATAACATGGTTTATTGGGGGCAATATCCTGACATATAACATGGCATATTGGGGGCAATATCCTGGCATATTGGGGGCAATATCCTGGCATATTACATGGCATATTGGGGGCAATATCCTGGCATATTGGGGGCAATATCCTGGCATATAAAAATAAAAATGGGCTGCTCAGTCTTAAATGCCCGGGCCTATTTTTTGTCCCAGTCCTGGCCTGGTAGCAAGCATGTGCGTGCTTCAGAAGCCTGCGTGAGTGGTGCTGACCCCTATCCAAGCAGCAGCTACACAGTGGGAGGTCTCCAGCACTCACCGCATTAACTTGTAGACCACCACTCGGTGCTCAGACATGCCTCCTGTGAGCCCTATGTAACCCTTTGGGCCACCTGCATCGAAGCTCAGTTATCCTGTGCCCTGTGGAGTTATAGTATTGCCTCTCTCTCTCTTATTGTTATATGTGATTTAGCCCTATTATTTCTCTTGTATTGCCCTGTTTACTTTGTTGTTTGCTGTTTTGACCATCGTTTTTTTCTCCAGTCCAGTTTCAATACTTGGACCGAATTTGTAGGGACAGGATCCAAGAAAAAGAGTGCTGTTCTGGCAATTTCTGGACTATTGGGCATTATGTCCTGCACTATATTCTTGTCATGCTATTCCACATTTGATATGCATACATGTTAAGAAGTCTATGTATGGATAAAGTAAGATATACTTACTTATTAGAATTAGGTGTATTACTGTGAATAATATATCTCTCAATATTTTAAAAAAGTAAAATGTTATGTAATCCTCTGACATGTTTTAATCCCCTTCTCACCTATGGAAAAGAAACACATTTTGTGTGTGTGCTGTAATGGACAATGTCTTACTTTGTATTCAGGAAAACATTCCTTAATTATGCCATATGGATATAGATTGTTGTGTTTACCGTGTCTTATGTCGACCTGAGGTTCATTATTAGTATAAGGCCATTTTATCAGGAGGCTCACTAGCCCAATCAAGCTCCATGTCTTCATGCTTCTAGTGACTTTAATGGATTTATTTGTCCAGGAAGCATATTTGTTTCTTAGAAAATACGTATCTTGCAAATGCCACAAAATGCCACAAAATCAGTGACAACATGGAATCAAGATTCTGTAATAAGGTAATTAAATGTCATAGTTGTCAACTGTCCCATCTGTCCATTCACATTTGGGTCTGTCTGTCCTGGCATAAATATTACCTGGTCATTTAAATTGTGTATGTCTCTTAGACACACACAGTCTAAAAGCAAGTGGATGAGCTCCAGACACCTGGTAGCTGTACAGGTAATAGGACGCTCAATGGTGCTGGGTCAAGAAACACCACATGACGTCACATAACTCTGCCCTTTTTAGGCCATGCCCATTTTTGGCATCGGACATAACAAATAATGTGTGGGCAAGTAACAAATGTCAAAATAGCATATTCATTTCTGGATTGTATTAGTTTCTATTTCATTTTATGTTCAGCTTTTGTTTTAATATTACTATATCCATATAATTCCCTAAGGGTCCTTAGTACAAACCTATGTTTCTGAATAATTCTTCTGGGCCAGTCAGAACACAGGAACTTCATTCTTTTTCGTGACTTTTTGAATATTAATATTCATGGAGGTGCTGCAGATTGTGGAATACAAGATTAAGAGACAAATAACATATATCTCCCTTTAACACATCATTAAAATACGTCATTGTGTGTATATACCCTGCGATGAACTCTTTCGATCTCATCCTGCAAATTTAACTAGGTTGAAGTATTGAAGACAAAGTAATAAGTTAGATGAAACAGCTACATGCATAAAATTGAATAATGGTGACCTTTAATTGAACCAGGCAGTGTGACAATCTCAATAAATTAAATCATTCTGGAAGAGCACTATATTTTGCTAGGCTAATAAATTGACTGGTATGTCAGCCATAGCAACATCTATAGTGTGGTGATCCTCTCTCTTACCCGCTGTTTCTAATTTTAGTCTTATCCCAAAAAAATAATAAAAATAAGTATAATATAAAAAAGAGAGAGTCAAAGGAACTTCAATAAATCATTACTTTACTTTGCAGTGCCAAATCTAAAGAACAGCCCTAGGAACATTCCTGCAAATCTATATTGGAAGGAAACATAGGGAGTATTTAAAAAAAAAAAAAACTCATCTCCCTATGAATGGAAATGTATACATTACATCGATTTGCCATGTATTAAACCCCCTCTAGTAACAATAGTGATGAATAAGAATGAATAAAAAAAATGTCACACATAGCCCGCAGAAGGAACTACCTTTTATAAAGAATTTAATATAATTGGCTTTGTTAAACAAACATACTAATTCTAAAAGCAATTATCTGGCTGCTTTTGTGTCTTTAGGAATTAATTACAAACTGCATTTTAAAAGGCCTCTGAATGTTGGAGTGTTTGTCATTCAGGCTTTTTGTTCACCTTTGTCCTATAATGCCCTTGTCAGAGCACCACTATGGATACAAGAAGCAATTTCTGCTTACAAAATGTGTTGATTACTAAATTAGTTGATAATAACAAATGAAATGAAGAGAATGTTTTGGATGGACCTGCCCTCTAAATACAGGGTGACCGTGTTGCCCTTTTAATTAGGGAAACAAAAATACATCTTGTAGGGCAGTAATGATTTTAATGGAGCATACGTTTTGCATACGAGGATCTGGTTGAAGGGGATGTATAGTCACCATGAAATAAAAGGTTTTTAAGTATGAACATGTGTTCTGCTAACCCTTTCCTGGAAAAGGATGTAGCCTTGAAACAATGTAGTCTTCTGGGAGCCAGCTCGGAGATCTTCCGGGGCATATGATCACTGTGATAACCAATCAGAGCAATCATATTACGCCCATGACAAAACCAATTGGCCATGGCAAAGCTGATTGGCCGTTAAACATATGAAATGTTCAATGCTTCTTTGACGTGAAGAGTTTAACAACTTTTTACATTAATTGTGTTTACACCATAATACTAGTTACCAGTATGCTCTGACTTCCTCTCAATGATTCAATGTTTTTTTATGTGTAGCTTTACTTATAAACAGTACAATACTCAGTTCAACTGAGGTGTTTAATGTGTGAGATACATTTCCTAGCTTAATGTTTTCCATGGGAGGTATACTTCATATTAATAACATGTGTAGGTCAATATATGATGGTGCTTAGGCAACCAAACTAATTAAACTTGATATAAATATCTGAAAATACAAAACATTGCATTCAGAATATCTTTTCTTATAGGGTAAGTGTTATGATCTTCATACAGAGCTCAGTGTAAGCTGCAGCAGCCAGACCCAAGTAAGAAACCAATACTGTATGTATATGGGACTATAGGTGCTATTCACTAAAAGGTGATTTAAAAGTTAGCTGAGGTGAGATTTCAATTTTAACTTTACATTGTGCAGGTGCAAACCTGGTGAGTTTTCCCCACCAATCAAACTCACCAGGGTTGTCAATGCACAAGGTATAGCTAAATTGGTGAGACTAAATGTTCATCTCACCCCAGCGCTGTATTTAGCACGTAACAAGGCAAGTGCCTAGGGTGGCACGTGACCTAGCTGCACCCACCACACGGAGAGCCAAACATGGAGGACAATGTTCTGCATGCCACCAACCACCGGGGACCAGGGTAAGTCCTGGGGTGCTGAGGGGATGAAATAGAGGTGATGAGGCATGTAATGCGGGCAATGAGCAATGTAATTGGAGCAATGAGGGATGTAATTGGGGTAATGATGTCAAGTGATGGGGTCATGTTATGGGGGTAATGATCTCAAGTATTGGGGTCATAAAATGGGGGTATGTAATGGGGCATGTAATGGGGGCATGCAATGAGGTGATGGGGGCATGTGATGGTGGCATGTAATTGAGTAAGGGAGCATATGATGAGGGCATGTAATGTGTCATGTCCTGAGTGTGCAATGTGGGTGGGGGGTGTCCAAATGTTGTCTGTCTAGGGCAGTACAAAAACAAGACACACCACTGTCTCACCCTTTAACTCAACTGAAACTCACATCTTAGTGAGTACAGCCCTGTGTGTGTGTGTGTGTGTGTATTACTGTTTATGAGACTTTTTTGTGACTGTGTGTGTATATGTCACTTTGTGTGAGTTGTGCATATGTGTGCGTGTGACTTTGTGTGTATGTGTTCCATCTTGGACATCTTGGCTTTTTCCTTCTTTCTGAGTGTTGGTTCCAGAACTTGGTGAATATAAGGAGAAGGAAGACTTGGCTTTGTACATTCTCTGATTTGTAAAGTGTGCGTGTAGAGAATTGTCTTTGGTGCTCTCACAAAGAAACCTTCTTTAATTTGTTTATCAAATTTTAACAAAAACAAACAAACAATATACACGATTGTGTTTTTTTTTCTTTTTTTTATGTTAAATTATATCTATTAACCTGCATGACTGATACCAGGTCACCTTTACCACAACATTTTTATCCCAAAAGGACGGTGTTATCGCTGCCTTCAGTGAATGTGAAACTTAAACTGTTGCACACTAGAGCAGTATCTTGCTCTCATAAATTGAGCACTATTGTTTGTTGTATTATCTTTTCCATACGCCTTGAATTTTCAAT
The DNA here is from genome assembly GCA_036172795.1 of Pelodytes ibericus. NCBI lineage: Eukaryota > Metazoa > Chordata > Amphibia > Anura > Pelodytidae > Pelodytes > Pelodytes ibericus. Next base: position 159,051,825 of record CM069863.1, read on the forward strand.
AATTATTTTCAGAATTTAATTTAATAAGTATATTATTTATAAACATCATTATTTTCCACATAATATTTGGTGCACTCCACTTGCACGGAAAGTTTACTGCATTTATTTGTGTATGTTTTTAATTTATTATATATTTTGTTATTCTCTATATATTAAACATATTTGCAGGCATAGCTTTTCAATGTAACATAGAAACAAACATCCAGTATATTGCAACTGAGATAAAGGTAAAATAAAAGGCAGCAAATAACATATTAAGTACAAGCAGAGGAGAGGGGGTATTTTTTTAAAGGGAGGCCAAGGCAATCCTTCTGATCTTACGCTTCCTATTTTACAGCTGATGTCCCAAGATAATATGTAATCAATTGTGACCACCTCCGTGGCTGCTTTAGTACCAGTAACAACCCATTGGACACATGCCTTTTCCAATTTAGAATTCTCCTTCTTATTGAGCCCTTGCAAATTAGATAATGTTTCATGAAGTAGTTAATGTAGGTTTGTACAAGATAATCTAAGTTGCTGAGTAGGTTGCTTTCCATCTCATGAGTTTCTCCAGGAATCACATGCAATAATTTCATAGAATTGAATGGTGGAGATGCAATACAAATACGATTATTGCTAAAGGCTTTATTCATGATATTCCAAATCGCATGGAATTACAAAAGAAACATAGAATGTGTCGGCAGATAAGAACCATTCGGTCCATCTAGTCTGCCCAATTTTCTAAATAATTTTATTAGTCCCCAGTTCCGGGTCTTATAGCTAGGATAGCCTTGTGTCTATCCAACGCATGCTTAAAATCCTTGACTATGTTTACTTCTACCACTTCCGCTGGAAGGCTATTCCATACATTCACTAGGCTCTTATACTTCCTGATATTACTTTTAAATCATTGCCCCTCTAATTTTAGACTATGTCCTCTAATTGTGGTAGTTTTTCTTCTTTTAAATATACTCTCTTCCTTTACTGTGTTAATTCCCTTTATGTATTTAAATGTTTCTACCATATCCCCCCTGTTACGTCTTTCCTCCAAGCTATACATGTTAAAATCCCCTGTAATTCTCTATTTCATTAATAAAATCCTAAGTTTTATGACTAGGTCATTGCTAGATTGTTTCCTATTTGTCTATACTCTTAAAAACAATGTTCTCTGGACTATTTATATCCTACAGATGGTTAGGTGAATTACGTTTAATAAATGAAGGTTTTATTTATATATTACATGGAAAGATGGTAATATATTACATTAAAGGATGGTAATATTAACCCCAGCACGTTCTATGCTGTCCTACTTTTTACTGCCTAAAGTTTGGTAGGACAGCATAAAACGTCCTGCATTGAACAGCTCATCACGGCCCCCTGCGATGAGGTTTGTGCAGATCCCACAGCAGGGACTTGCAGCGGGGTCCCCACTGTCAGGTGAGGCCACTTTGAGTGGCCTCACTCTGACACAGAAATGTAGCTGACACTTAAAGTGAGTGTTGGCTACATTTTACAGCTCCCCACGATGAGCTGTGCTGAGGATCCTGATGCAGAGACTTGCAGCGCGATCCCCAGTGTCAGATGAGACCACTTTGAGCCCGACATAGGAAATGTAGTGAATGCTCAAACTGAGCATCCACTACATTTCTGGCATCCTTGTGTGCCCAAACTTCCAGGTTTGGGCACGCCTCTGTGACACGTGTATCACTGGACGTCGGCAGGGACCGACAGGGTCTATAGAGACCCTGATCGGGTCTCTGCTTCTATGTTCCTGGCTGCCAATCACAAATTACCAACTGTTTGGTGCTTTGGTCGTTAAGGACCAAAGCACCATCTGGCGTGAAGAGGTTAAAGGAAGCGTTGAAATAGAGACTTTTAATAATACTAACGTGTAGGAGGAAAGCATGGCTCCTATATAGAAATGTCAATGTATAGTTTTATTACCACTGTTTCCTGTAATTCTTATATATAGCTTTAGGTGCTTGAATGTGTATTGTTTAGTTCTTATTGTATCATAGGGCCATCAAGATTAAGAAAAATACCCTGCTGCCATGAAATCCTCTAGGAGCTATTCACTAATTGGGAGGTGCATTGAAGCACCTCACCCACTTAACTATACAAAACTATTGAGTACACCAGTGTGAACTCAACTCACTTGCAACTTTTACTGAATAGATCCCTCAGTGTATCCTTACATACATATTGTGTGACAGTAGGTTGCCAACAAGTAACCTATGGAATATATCATACAACTGATATTGAATTTCTGCTTTAGAACACTCTGGGATAGAACAAGTCAAAGAAGGGTTTTTTTTTTTACATTCATTGACCTTCATTCATAAATATTTCCACGTTGTGAGTCTGTTATGAAAGAGCACTCAGAACAAAACCAATAAAGATGATTTAATTGCGTATTATTTGCACATATGATACAGCTGAAATGTATGACCAAAATCAAGACAAAACATTTCAGTGGATTATCCTTGAATTGACACATAAGCAATAGACCTGCCAAATATAAATATCAAATTATCTAAAACAGATTGTGTTAACAAGATCTGATTTCAGAAATAAAATAAGGTCGTTGACATAGATATCAGTTGTATATGAATTTAAAAAATAAGCTAATTAGGCAGTTTGATAGATAGATACATTTTGAGATGAAAATACAGACAAGAAGACAGAAATCCCAGTGACAGACAGAAAAATGAACAGACAGAGATATGGGACGAAAGATAAAATGATAGATAGATAGATAGATAGATAGATAGATAGATAGATAGATAGATAGATAGATATACAGACAGATGTGGGAATGATCAGAGAGAAGACACACAGATAGACAGAAGCAGAGATGAGTAGATAAACACAACAATAGATATACTGATGGATAGATAGATAGATAGATAGATAGATAGATAGATAACATGTTTAGAAGGAAATATAGGGCATAAAATGGAAGCCTCTTGGTGCCCCTACACATGAAAAATACAAGCTGTCACTCATCACCTTCACCTGTGATATAGGATCTGTAAATAAATAGCAATTTCAAGCCATCACCAAAGCTGTAATATATGGTCCTTAAATGAGTAGAATGTTCTGAATCTTCCTACAACTCAAATATACGTGCGGGGTATCTCTACAATGAAAAACAATGATAAACAATGTCATGAATGTAGTAAAGAAGATCTTGAAATGCAACTACTAGTTTCATAATAATAAAACAAATATAGTTGTATATGAAAGCATAAACTAATTTTGCATTGCAGAGAGAGGAGAACTTGCAAATAACAGATAAAATATGAGGCCAGCATTAGGATGATCATCATTTTTTTTTTTTTTAGAGAAGTATGCAAAGGTGCACTATATACGTCAGGGCTGCATTAGTGAATTAGAAGCTGCTAATGGTTTACATTCCATGATTACAACCATAGAGTATGCATATTTTATAACTCTGGGGTTTGATATTTACTTTTTATTAGAATCTTACTTACTACCATGGAAACACATAAAATACGAGGAATTCAAACTACACCCTTTATTGGCTAACTGAGAATATCCAAGAGACCCAAAGAAAGAACCTAACTAGTCCTCTTGAAAGCTGCCACTCAAATTTTCAGTAAGCCAATAACGGATATAATTTTAACTCAATTTCATTCATGTGATAGAAAAGCATATGTAATATTATTATTAATGACTGATGGATGTTTGATGGATATGTTACAATTATATTTAATATTTAACCCCGTATAGTTTCTCTTAGGAAATCCGCAATGGTATATCTGCTATTGCAACATAATTCTGACTTGGTTGCTCCTAACAACATGGCAAATATTAATTATCAACACACAGGCATAGAACTCTGTACTATGATTCTGATCAGGTTATAAAAGAAAAATCCATCAAGCTGAAATTCAGTCCCAGCCTCGAAAGCTCAATTTCATGTTATAAAAAGGTTTTCCCTTCTGTATGATTTCTTTTTCTTTTTTAGTGCATAAAGTTTGTGAGTACCTTGTCGTCGTGCAGTATATTGTGGTACCTCTATTGCTCCTTCTGGTGTAATACAATAACCATTGCCATTGAATTGTTAATGAACTGACTTTCCTTTCTAGTCTGTCTAGAAATAATTGCACTTCAGTCGCAATTTCACAAATAGCTTTCTGAACCCAAAACTAAAAGCTTGGTCATGGATTTGTAGTTATAGGTCAATTAGGTCTCTCGTTCGCAGGCAGAGGATATCATTTCACGCACCATTTTTTTAGCATTGAAAGTTAGTTCTTTTCCTTTAAAGGGAAATTCAGTGTTTGCATCAAGTCGTTATACACACTGGCCTGGAAATGTCTGTTTGCTGCCTGCAACTCTCTGGGGTCTATTCACTAAAAGGTGAGCTGCAGGTGAGTTGAGGTGAGATGAAATAGGGATGACTGCTCTCTTTGTGAAAAGTCATCATAAACCAACTTTAAGTTCAACGTGTGCAGTATGTTCTACTATCTTATTGGTGAGAAACTATGGCCTTCCAGCTGCTAAAGGTCTACTTTTCCATAGTTGCCAACAGTCATGAGTTTGCCTGGGGAGTCCAGTCCTGTCCTATTAAATTTGTGCCTGTCCCAGTATTAATACTGCCTATGAACAGTGTTTTGTAAATTATTAAAAGGACATTTTAGTGTATTATTAAAACCTTTTAACCAATTTTAAAAGGGACATTTCAGTTTATTAAAGCATATGTGAAACATATGCATTATGGTACTAAGTGCCAAATAACATGTACCTAGCATGTAATTGAAGTACACTTTGAGTGCTATGCATATATGATTTATGCATAAGTTGCCTGAGGCTACCAGATGAACCCACTAAAACATTGTTACATTTATCATATTACAAAACCAACATAACAGCCGAAGAAGGTGCACAGCAGTGAATAACCTTTTATATGATAATGTGCGTCTGGACTTTGAAAGCTCTGCTTTAAAACAGTGGGTACCGAACTTCTTCAATCTGCAAAGCCTCACTGAAAAGCAGGTCCTGGGGAGCTCACCACCAATGACGTGATACAGTAGATTTTACAGTGAATACAATGTAAATGAAATATAAGGGCATATGCAGCTGATGTGCCTCCAGTTGGGAATAATGCCTTAGTGTAGGCCCGGCACTTCACCTCAGGAATACTCCTCCTGCTGCCATCTGCCATTGGGGGGGGGGGGGAGGATGCAGATTGACAAGTGTGGTGAGATGCAGATTGGGAAGTGTGGGTGGATGCAAATTGGCAAGTGTGGGGGGATGCAAATTGGAAAGTGTGGGGCAGATTTGGGGATGCATTGGCAAGTCTGGGGGGGACATTGACAAATAAATGGAAAATTAAAACAAGAAATAGATTTTTTCAACACTGTCAATGTTATTTTTCAACAGTGTCACCCCTGTCCCCACTCTGCACCCCAATGCCACCCCTGTCCACATGAAGACTGTGTCACCCCTGTCCTTAAACCAACCTAACTGCACCAACTGTGCACTGAAACTGTTAGATAGGCAAATGTTCTGACTGGGGAGCCTTTAAAACCTCCTGATACACTATGGAAGCCTTGATGCATGCCTCAAAAGGAAGAATAATAAAAAAAAACAGAGGAAAAGATTTCTGAGAAAAGAGTTAAAAATGTGTCCCACAATAGTGCAGGTCCATCTGCACCACCAACCTAGATGTGGTTGAATTCAGTGCAAAATATAGAGGGCTTTCCGAAATGGAAAAAGTTTAGCAGAAATGTAGGTGCATATACTTGAATATAATTCTTCAAACAAAGAAACTCAGAGTTGTTTAATGTGCTGTAAATTCAAAAAGTGCTTATATCTCTATGTAAAGCTAAATGCATTGTCTTGTGAACACACCCCTTAATATGGCGGTTGAAAAAAAAAAACGAAAAAAAATAACATATATAACACCCATCAATGTGGGAAAAATATTATATTTTACAATATATTTTACAATAAGTGCTCCAAGTTCCATTTAAACTCTATCTCACATCTGAAATAAGTTATAGAGCCATGCCTGCCCACACATGACACTATCAGTGGCAGAATCAATGTTGATAAAATTCCATGGCATGACACACATTCTTATATTCCATTCCTTTATCACTAAACCATTTTTTTTTAAATCACACCGACTAAACCATAGCATATTTTGATGTTATTCACCTTGGCAGTGTGTAGCTAACTGTAATACAACTGCTCTAAGGGTGAAATGAGAAAATCACAAAGAAATATAGGGCATTTTTTTTTTTAAAGAAGGATATTGTGCAAAAACGAACATCTCTATACATATAAATATGAACCTGGGCCGTGTCCTGCCCTTCAGCTATTTTTTCCATACAGGTCATTGGAAGAAATCACACATTTTCTGGTCAATGGAATTTTGATAAAACGGCTCCCAAAATAACAAGGAGAAAGGTGTAAAGTAAGGAGGATGAATGTAGATGGGGAAATTGTTTTTATTGATTTTCATTGCCACTTGAGCTCGGAGAATGGGGACTAGAGATATTAAAAGCATTTGTTGAATCAGCATTTTAAAGGATTTAGCTCCACACTCTTTGGTCTCTTTCTGTATTTATGTTTAATTCACTGCTAAGTATTGTAAGTCCCCATCAAAAAAAAAAAAAAAATTAATAAAATGACTCATTAAAATGTTAAGGGAAGCAACATGCTTTTCATACTGCAGCTATGTCCTTGCACAGAAAAAAATCTATATTGTTTATTTTTATGCATTACTTGATTTCTTCACTGTTGGGATTTAGTTTCATCCTATTAGAACAAACAACAATTTGATTTGGGATCACACTGATAGAAAGCAATAACCTCATCCCATACAGCTGTATATGATTGCTCTCTGATGGCTAAATTTGATATTCTCCAGGATCAAGTACTGTCAATTTTCACACCTACGGAGGTACCTTTCAAGATAACATAAAATCTTTAAATGCTTCACATGTGTGCAACACATTGATTTGCAATGTTACATACACATCTCTTAAACATGTCTTTACCATAGCTTTTTTTTTAATGCTTGTGTCAGCATCCCTTTATGTAATTAGAGTCTGGTATATGCCAGAGGGCTGGTCAATGCATTGGAGATTATGCCTCATTAAGTATGTGTCTATGTACAGCAATAAGTGTTGTGCCATTATGTTTGCAAGTCTGGTGTATGCCAGAGGGCTGATTAATGCATTGTGTTGTATGTATCATTAAGTGTGTGTGTGTGTGCACTTACAGCAACAAGAGATGTGTGCATGCGCATCTGCAGTAGATGTATGCACTATTATATGTTTGTGTATCATACTTGCTAACTTTCTTTGTCACTGTCCTGGGACAAAAAAGGGGACAGGTTATTTGATGTTGTGTACCCCTGCAATATTATACTCTAGTCTCCCCCATACAGAAACCAGTTGTCTGGATTTCATTTACTCTAGTTTAGGCTCTAAAGTTCTGTACACAGGTGAAATGCAAAGCAATATTAATGCTGGAACAGATCCTCAAAAAAAAGTTACTGTCCTGGAAAATTCGTGACTGTAGGCAACTATAATGTATGCACACCACCAGAAGGTGTATGCCACATTGTGTGTGTGTGTATGTATGTATGTATGTATGTATGTATGTACAGCAGCAAGACGTCTATGCGCATTTAGTGTGTGTGTGTGAATGTGTGTGTGTGTGTGTGTGTGTGCAAAAGGAAAAATGAGGTGATGTGCAACAATAAATGGACAATCGGAAGGTGTATGTGATTTAAGTGAAGTGTCCAATATATTGGACAGTAAATTTGTGATCCAGATATTGGTGTTAAGTGATAATGATCAGATTAAAAGTGTAAAATACAACTCATGAAAAAAAACAGTATGCAATGTGCAAATGTAATAGTTCAAGAAGTGTCTTACATATACCATGAAAACGCTTGAAAAAATACCTAATAATAATATGTATGAACTAGAACAATAATATATGGTAGAACCAATAATGCAATGGCACACTCACAAACGAATCTCCTATAGATCTAGGAGCATGAAAAAGGGTATATCTGGCAAATAAGCCGTAATGGACGTCACCAGGACACTTGAAGGGAAAAACTGCAGGCTGCACCGCTAAGATCCACTTGATATGGTTTTATTAACATTCAATGAGGTATAAATGATATGCATCCACCATAATAATGCTGCTGGCAACAGAAACAAAGTCCCCTTAAGTCAGATCCTCCTACGGTCCAGGCAAACCGATGTGTTAGTGGAGATCAACCCGTGCGCCTCGGAGAACTCCGTGGCACGAAACCGATGCCGAGCACTTCTGGAATACGGTGGCTGACACAGACCAAAATTCAGCTTAGCATATACAAGGAACCGCGGTGGCCATACACAACCAAAAGACTACGTGTTTCGTCTGCTAAAAGACTTCATCAAGGGACATGTATACAAAAAACGGTTCTTTAAAAAAAATCTAGTTCCTCGTGATAATTTATTTTCAAGTAATAAGTACCTTTTAACGAAGATTACCATAAAGTCTAAGCTTTGGAATGTGTTTTTTTTTTTTTTTTAATATTCTGGTTTTATCAGTCTAACAGTTAATAGATAGTGAGTTGTCTCAGCATATGTTTCCCTTAGGAATAAGCATATCTCGTACTGCATTGTGATATCATAGAGGTGTGAAGCTGAGAGCCAAGCAAAATGTACAGCACGTCTGTGGCTTTCTACTGCAGGTGGTGTTCAGCCTTAGGAAACATGACAGATTTTATTCTATCAAATAACATATTCATACAGTCATTAAAAGTAACAATTCTTACGAACAAAATCCCAAAGGAGGGGATTAAAGAGAACAAAACGCCAAGGACTGCTTGGGTATGTTTAAATTACAAATGATGCTAGAAATGATACAACTTGTACAAAATAGCGATGCAGAGATTGACATCACAAATTGACATACATATAGGGGAAAAAGAGAGGAGAGAGAAAAAGAGAGACAGATTTTTAAAAAGCCTTGGATACCTCCACATTACTCCTTATTAGTGTGTCAGTTTTTATATTGATAATCAATAAAGCATCACTCCTGTTGTCGTATGGAAGATCCTCACATTGCATGTCATGATTAGGAGCAATATGGATCATCTTGGAGCTTGTCTTGCTCATTTGATTTTTATTTTTTTTTTGTGAATGGCATTCTGGGAGGTTTAAATATTCCCTGGATTCATGGGTTTCATAGGTGTTTCTCTCTAGCCATCTTCTCTTGCTAATCTCATCCAATAATTTGTATTTATTTCCCCATATCTGTTCAATGAATCCATTTTTCTCTTTGCCTTTGGAATCTTTTGTAAATTGTTAACCCTATGATTTACTATTCCATTTATGGGCTGCTTTATATCCACAATATCTATTTTGCAGCCTTTATATTCTCCTGTTGTTCCCAGCCTGGCCTCTTAATATTACAACACACTAACAGTTTAACAGTTGCCCTGGAGTAATGTCTCTAACTATAAATGCATCCTCTGCTCCAACAGCTTTGGCCTCTGCTTTACCCAGAATGCTCAGTTTTCAATGTATCTATTTTGTGACACACCTTTAATTTTTGCTGGGTTTTTACCGTCATTCACTACCAATCACACAACACAGGGTCTCTGTTTACTTGAAGGGCCAAACAAAATCGACTGGCTATCTCTTTGCATAATTCCTATTATGTTAATATACGTCTATAATGTTCCAGGCATGTTGTAACTCAGTTCTATGACAGTACTCCCACTCAACCATATGTCCTCTTCATCATATTCTTCCACACCTTATTTATCCCCACCTGCCTATTCTATGATCATCCATGTCATTCTGTGACTAAAGTCTTAAACATTTATTTTCAAATTGTGTTTAGTTAATATAGAAGCAAAAGAGAAAAAAATGAATGGCCTTTGTATGAAGATGAACTGGCATGTACTTTTTAAGACGCATGCCAGTTTATAGTCTGATGTTTTCCAAAGCTGCTGTCGCTGACCATCTCTCACTGCTGATGAAGTAAGAGACCTCCATTTTCAATCAACAGAGTGGACACCCCACTAGCAGTGAGGCAGGCCCCAATCAAATGAGTGGGCTGAGCCCCATTCTGATTTGCTATGTGCACGCTGACACTGTCTGCGCAAAAGACTCTTATCTGGCTCTGCTTCATCCCTGAGTAACCCCACGTGCATCTATACAGATAGGTATACTCTGAACAAGAACAAACAGAGGTAGTGCCAGCTGAAATCATCCGGAAGGTAGACAGCATCAATCCATAGTTGGTTTGTAAAAAGTAACTTTATTAAATCAAAAAAAGAATAATAAAACCATCGAGCAGGGAGACAGGTACAAAAAAAAAACGACACACGCTTGACGCGTTTCGCACCAACTGGCGCTTTGTCAGACTGCTTTTACTAAAGCGCCAGTTGGTGCGAAACGCGTCAAGCGTGTGTTGTGTCTGTTTTGTTCCTGTCTCCCTGCTCGATGGTTTTATTATTCTTTTTTTGATTTAATAAAGTTACTTTTTACAAACCAACTATAGATTAATGCTGTCTACCTTCCGGATGATTTCAGCTGGCACTACCTCTGTTTGTTCCTGTTGTCTGCCTGGGGTGTGAGTAGACCCCTTTTCTGTGCTACAGTGCCTGGAAGTTAATCTTACTCACTCCACTGGTACTTGGGGCTTGAGCCGGTCAGAATCTTCTTGTAAATACTCTGAACAAGGACAATATTTTAACACCAGCTTTCTCCAAAAAAGGAGGGTTAAAAAAAGTTTTGTTTTCCTTTAAAAGGCACACGTAGTGGAGAAGCTGGCCTAATGCATTTATAACTCCATGCTGCAACCAAACTACATTTTCCTTTTTTTACAATCTGTTGGTGGTCATATTGCAAACAAGATGGTGAGAAATTAAAGTCACGTATTTCATTTTTATAAAACTCATGACTCTTTATTGTCCCTGTAGGTAAGATTGTATCTTCAAGGTCAAACAGGTTTGATATATAATCTAGCACATGCAACATATGCTATGCAGTTAGTTTTTTATGCCTCAAGAGTGACCTATTTTTTCAGCCAAGGATACATAGAAAAGCAAATACATCATATACAATGCCAGAATAATATTTAGTTGTGAACACAAACATTAAACAGTAATAATACTTCTTTTATGGCCATTTTATAAAAATGAAAAAAAAAAAACACATTTTAAATGTCTAATATATATCATGCGTAAAAATCCAATAAATCCGCAAGAGAAAAAAAATGTTTCAACTGAAAAAAGGTAAGATATATTTAAAGGAAGAGAAAATATTTTGTATATTATTCATTCTGACTACTCATTCTGGATTATTTGATAAATGTACTGAAAATTCCATAACAAATTTAATTAATTCAAGTTCTAGTCATGCTATTGTATTCAGCTTTTCTGTTCTCTCTTAACACCTATTGCTTAAGCTCCCTCTACTGACCTAAACAATTTGGTAGAAATGAGCTTATGTACGCCAATATATTCTGGATTTAGAAAATTGTCTTGATAGTGCTGCAGAATTCCTTTGGTTGCATGCTTTATCAAATACAAATAAAACTATTTGATTTATTCTAGCATTGCCACTGGTATCAAATGAAATAGAAATAAAATGTATTGAAGTTGGTGACAAATTTAAAAACAGTGGTAGTTATATGATATGTAAATGCATTGTTAACCCATTTAGGACCGGAAGGTTGCTTTGTAACCCCTAAACACTCATGTCAATCTTATGTCAGCTGTGCAGATTCCTGATGTCTGTATTTTCATGGTTAGAGTAATTGGATTGATGCTTAGCCAGATCACAGATGCCCAAGCTTATGAAGATGAAGGCATGAATAGTTGAGTTGGATAGGATTTTTCTGCAATTGTCAATGTGCCACAGTTTATAGTCTAGGGCCGTGGTAGGCAAACTGCGGCTCTCCAGCTGTTCCAAGACTACATCTCCCATACTCATCCGCCAGCCTCTTAGCTGAAAGAGCATTATGGGAGATGTAGTCTTGGAACAGCTGGAGAGCCGGAGCTTGCCTACCCCGGCCCTAGACTATAAACTGTGGCACATTGACAATTGCAGAAAAATCCTATCCAACTCAACTATTAATGCCTATTCCTTTGTCAGTTTCCCAGAGTTCACTGTTAATAAGAGTCTTAGCCCCTGGCCTAGGGAATGGAACTCATTTTGTACTATTCGAGTCAAGAGTAGAAATCTACCTAGAGTTATAACCAATCATTAGTCAGCATCATGGCTAAATCAACTCAGACTGAGATTGATATGGATTTTAATAATAATGTTGTCATGTAGCTGTAGGACATTTTAAACAAAACATGGAGGCCAGTAAGGTTATGATCTTCTGTGGGTAGTATGGCCATCCCTGAACTCGATATAGGGCACATGTAAACAGTTATGAAAAGAAACAGGTACATTAGATTAGAGTAGATGTGCTGCAGTGACTAAGTACTATATGTAAAGCTGGCAATGTTTAGAAAAGTGTGCAAAAACAATTTAGTGGTCTATGGTCAACTTCATCAGCCCACTCGTTCTCATCAGAGATAGACACAGACAGGCAAGACAGATATACTGACAGATAAAGAACAGAGACTGATTGACACACAAGACAAAGTGATATTATGTTTGACACTATGGGGGTGTGAAAAGTGTTGCAACCCCAGTCCATTGAGTAAGGTTAGATAGCAGCTTGGAGGGAGGGGGCTTACCATCCTTTCCAGCCCACCCCTGATGAAAGACACAAACACCTACACACTTTGGATCTAACATTTATTAGAATTATATTTTTATTTGTACTTATTATTTTGTTTATGTTAGTAAATTGTGTAATTTGCATAAAACCAAGGCCAGGTTTACATCCTTGGTGTGCTTAGGCAGAGAGTTTAATATTGAATAAAATGCTTTGTGGGTGTGTTTTTGGTGAAACATGAGTATGAGTGGAGAAAGAATCCAAATGGGATATTTCACTGAGAGACACCTCTTTTCACTCCTACAACTTAGCAAAAACTGTATTAGGCAAGTGCTTCCATCCATGCACGGACAATGTAACCTAACTCCAGACTTAAATTAAAATTGCAAAACATAAACATATTTGACCATGTATACAATATAAATATAAATTTAGTATTAAACCACCTTCAGGATTGTGTAGATGGCAGATTCTATTCTAATTCATAATATTAAAAAAAAATAAGAGACATGAAAAAATGATAGTTTTGTGGCACATTAATCCCAACATGCTATACAATCACCAGATTTATGGGGGGAAAAAACTGTGTAAAAATATCCACAAACATTATACTAATTCAGTGAAAATAGACAAGTGCCCAGCAAAATTTAGAAGATCAATATCCAATTTCACCCCATCAATATATTACTCAGAATACTATGTTACTATTATTTATCCCTGACATACAAGCATAAAACAAGGTTTAGATTTGGCTTTACCAGTCTCAAACCAGTAACAAGAAGTCAATTTAGGAAAATGAACACTCTCGAATAACAAGAATTAATGGTGAGTAAACGATACCTTCCCTAAATTATACTGCCTGTTACAAACTGAATTCTAATTAGAACGAAACACCATGTATCTCATTACAGATTTCTGTTCAAATTATCTATAGTCATAGAACATCTTTTAGAAAATAGTTGTTGGTTGCCTACTGGTTAATCCTTAGAATATGTAGTTGCATGGAATAAAAAAATATCTCTACATAAAAACATCAGTGAGCCTATTGAAGCTTGTGGAATATCATAAAAAAAATAAAAAAAAAACGCCAAATGGCAATTTAGCACACCAGTTAGCGTGCATGGCTTTCCGTAATTAACTTCAGATTTTCAATTCCTCACTTGAAGGAACTAACTTAATTCATTCCCCTCTATTAGTAAATAAAGTCAATCTGATTTTGAAGAAGGAAGACAACACAGCAGGCAGTTACTCCAATACGCAACACAATTGATTCCGAAACATTAAAAGCCGTATTGCTGCCGATGTACACATTATGGGTATTATTGATCATCATCCACTGGAGATAAAAAAAAAAATGAAATAAATAAATAAAAAATACAACATGAACTAAAAGGATTTATAGTTAGCACTGAAAAAAAACTGATATCCTGGATGCTGATTCTATATTATGCATAGCGCTGCTGAACAGACATTAAAAATGCATATCTGAAATGGCTGCAGCTTCAACAGAATGAGTTAGTAAGACGGAAAATAACAAACTGAAAGTTTCAGCACATGAATAACTGTGCTTGTCACACAAGTTTGTATCAGAGAAAAAGCAAAGCACTATAAATATATGGTTGTTCGAGTTAGTGCTGCAATTTATGTGACTGGCAGGCACTGCCAAGATAGATAACCTGCACTGACACTGACCTTGACAGTATCAGCCAGACAATCCTTATGAAATCTTTATGAAAGGATGAACTGTTTCTAAACTTGTTTTTTTTTTTTGTGTGTGTGTTAATATATTTGGTACATCTTTCCATTCTTGCAGATTGCAGAATATTATTAATTACTTATTTATTTTTAATAAAAAAAACAACTCAATAGTATTTATTTGATAGAGAAAGAAACCAAACCTATACTGTTAAGGAAATATATATACATTATCTATATTAAATAATTAAGGTCCAAATTATATGGAGTTTAGAAATGAGATTGAATTAGTATTTGAATTCATAAACAGCTACACAAAACAACAACTGAGTTTGTTACGTAAATATCTCATTTTATGTAAGCTGGGAATATGCATAAATCCATATTATGATTAATAATGTAGTTATTCTTTATACAAGTCACAGTACTCTTTGCAATATAATTAAAAGGGTTGCACATTAAATACCTCATGCTAATAAATCTAGCTTAGGCATATTTCCCAGTGTAGGCCTATTTGTTTGTAAGTAAATGAGGTGAAAAAGAACATGATCGCCTTGAGGACTTGTTGGCTAGATTAACAGTTGATTACGATATTATTAATGTTCGATTTATGTGGTCTATTCATTGCTACAGATCGTGAAATCAGGAACAGTGCAGAATTGTTATTATTTTTCAATTATTATTGAGTTTCCTTAAGGCTTGTGGATACCCAATGATCAAGGTCACATAAAGAATTAGCAGGAATATCTCTGGACCTGGGACCCTTTGGTCAAAAACTGATAATGAATCCAATGTGATACTATCTAGTCTAACCTTACAGTATTACTATATAGATATGGCAACATGAGCCGTGGCGTGGGGAGGGTGGTCGGGGGCGTGACTTCAGAGCGCGAGTGCCATTGTTACTCATCATGGAAATCTAACGATGGATGTGCAAAACTTTGCTAAAATGCCAAAATTATTATCCTCCAGTGACCCACAGAATCAGGACACAGTAGGATGAAGTATGGACCGAGCAGTAACTATTTAAAATTAAAAAAAACCTCATGTATGGCTGATATAATATATACAAGGACATACAGGGTAAGGCCTGATGCTAAATGTCTATTATGATAGAGAGACAATTTAATATACACGTTACAAACATGGAGATGTAAACAATATTTTTTCCCCAATGTCTATTCCTATGCAAGCTCAACTCTTCCTCCAAGGAGAATATGATTTTTAATCAGATGATTTTGGCTCTTTTAGTTGAATGCAATATAATCGGTAGGCTCTATATGTTTAACCCACCAATGGCGCAGTTCATTAGTGCGCAGCATTAATAAGACATTACCCGATGAGCAATGCTGAGGTTGTGAGTTCAATCCTCACCTGAGGCATTTTTTTTTTTGGGCAGACCAGATAGGACAAATGGTCTATGTTTCTAGATGCACGCATAACTGATGTAAATAAGTATGATTGTGGACTTGGCACTTCATTACCCCTTTCATATTTTCGAGACTGGCTAGACCATTTCACACTATGGAACTTTTACCTTTAACATAGATACCCCCCACCTCCTTAAGTGCTCATTGGAGCAGCATCCTCCTTGTTCCTGTGAATGAAAGCTTGAGTTGCTTGTCCACTGAAAATTGATGCATAATATGTACACATATGTACATTTTATGTATAAATAAATAATACAAATAGAATGAATAATTAGGTAAATAAACAAGGGAATATTATATAACAGCCTTCACTGACCTCTCCACCCCACCTATCAAAAAAAAAAAAAATATATATATATATATAATTGGCATAAATATAATTGAGACAGATTTTCAGCATTCCATTATGAAAGCTGAGGGATGTTATACTACAAGGAGAGATGATCATGCTTGATAGCATTGTGTGTTATGTGCCTGGAGTCAGTTTCTAGGATTTGACGTGCTTGTTAAAGCACAGACACCTAATTAATTAGTAAACTGGGGCATGCATTTTTTTTTTTGTTATTTTTTTTTTGTCTGTTATGTTGACAGAAAGTGTAACCTTTCTTCTAATTTAGAATTGTTTTTTTTAGCTTTTTGGTCACACTGGCACATACAGAGAATAAAACAATATTTAAAGACATTTACCTACCATATACTTTTTACAGCATACTTCTTTATATATAATATACACATATGACAAATTTACCTACTATATATTGTTTACAATATGTTTCCCTTAAATATGGCCCACCAGTTATTACGGGCTATATCAAAGTCATCCGAAAAATATGGTTTTAACATCTTAAGTGCTAAATGTTAGCTATTATTGCTGAGGTAGAAGAGATACTGCATTTCTATAAAGCCTGACAGCATGTACTTTGGAATTATTCTAGATATGTGTTAATACACATTTTTCTAATTCTTGCTGTGCCAGCAATGCTGTAAATTATATAGCAAATCATGTTTTAACCTGTTGTGCTATGATAAATCATCAACTTTTGAATGAACAACATTAAAACACTAAAACACACCAAAAATGAATACAGAACATCTGTCACTGCAGTATATTTTACACTGCACTGACACCATAGGAATATTTTTACAAAATCACCTTGTCTTAGCATAGATAATGCAAAACATAACCCACTGTTTAAAGGGAAAGTACCACTTAGCTTTTCTGTATGTTGTAAAAGTGTATGTTGTAAAAGTTTTTTTATTGTTATAATGCATGGGGGGGGGGGGGGGGGGGGGTTTAGCCAGAGCAGAGGTCCACATGTAGCTCATTTTCGGTAAGGTGCAGCAGGGGATGGGGCAACCGAACAGACTAGCTAACTTATCCTGCTTAAAGATGTCAATGCCATCATGGAATAAAGTTTGCATGAAATGGCCTACAATGCTTAGGTAGGTGGTACTTGTCAAAGTAACATGCATTTAAATGACAGGACCCAAAGTTTCCCAGCAGAACATTGCCCAAAGCATTACACTGCTTCTGCTACTTGCCACCTACCAGTGGTCATAATGTTATGACTGATCGGTGTATATTGGACTGCATTTCGAATTTTAACATGGAAAGCAAAAGAAATACAACAGACATGTGTGACTGTAACCAAACATTATATAGCCCAATAAGATATCACTAACATATACTAGAGCCTGTAATACTGGCTCTAGTTTTGCGACACTGATAGGTATTACAAAGATTTACTTCGATACAATGTTAAAAAAGCATTGCGTGTAGTCAAACATGGTGAATCCGGTCAGCGGTGTCCAAGGCATGAGAACTTTAGAAGGATACATAAGAAAAGATTTGATCTGCACCTAGTTCAATCATTCTTTGTATTAATTATTCTGTCAATACAGCACATAATGCTACCGCCTGGTCAAATTACTGAAGCTGTTCTTTTTCCTCAGTCATAATTGGTCTATGGAAAAGTATAAAATAACAACAAAAACCCATAGAAGAGCCAGAGCTGTGCATATCCTTTGAATATATATACACAAACCAGGGGCCTTGCTACTTGCCTTTCTTAGGTGAAATTCTGACCGAGGAGGCGATGACAGACAACTTGAATTGCCTTTGTCTTTGAAAGCACTGCATTTCATGAGTTAGAGCCTTGCTTACACTCCTGTACTATGTGTGTGTGTGTATATATGAAACAATGATTTAGCTTGGACAGAGCAGCTTTCTTTCTATCCCTTCCTGCTGATCAACAATTTGCGCCATGGCAGTCTTAACGGCCTCATGTTGCAAAGTCCAGGTCAGCCCTGTAGTCTGAAAGCAATCAAGAATAATGATATTAGGATGGAAAAAAGTCTGGCAAATAGGACACAGCATTTTAGCTCAGACAGACAGACAGGCAGGACAGATATAATCACAGATAACCTACAGAGATTGATAGACAACACAGACGGACACAGACAGACTGACAGGCAGGACAGATATCCTCATAAATAGCGACACTTGGGAGGTATGAACTTGTCTATATATTGTGTTAACATTGTTCTAAAAAGGTGTTCAGAGTTAAGTTTCCAGATTTTTCTCGGCCAATATAAGCATGTTTCACGTAGCTTCATGGCGGATGGTTTTTGCATCCTAAAAGACACAAGCACCAAACGCTGTTTTTTTGTCCCTTATAAAGTCATCCGTAGTCAGTGAACCAATGACAGAGACCCTGTAGAAAACTGTGGAAAACTAGCAAGACCTCACGGCGTCACTTGTAACGACACCAAGGTGTAACGAAACTCTTGTTTTTAGCAAAATGTAGCCAGCACTCACTTTGAGCATTGGCTACATTTTCCCTGTCAGACTGATGCCACACAAAATGGCGTCATCGAAGCACAGCTCATCATGGGGGCTGGGATGCATGGTTAAGTGAAGGACGTTTTATACCATCTTAAAATCTTTTGGGCACAGTAAATTTGGACGGCATAGAACGTCCGAATTTCATGAAGGGGTTAACATAGGTATTATTCTATAAAGTCACTAACCCTGTAAGGTTAAAAATTTGCCACAAACTTATGTACTTAGTTTTCAAAGATCTGAGTGTGGTAGGTTCTCTTCTGGTTTATAAAAAATGGTTGGCCCACCACGGATCTACAAAAATGATTATTGAAATCACTTTAATATTCATTAAATTCCATGAGATTAATAAAGAAATAAATAAAAAGTACCTGTCATGCCTTCATAGGGTTGCCACCTTTTCTTCAGAAAAATACCGGCCTTGGTACTGTCTCCATAGACTTAACATTGGCCGCGATTACATTTTTTACCAGCCTTTCCTGCATAGCCCCTGGGATTTGTTAAGCCAAGTGTAAAGTACTAATTTACTAATTAAGTTTGTTCTACTAAATAGAAAGAGATAATGTCACACATGTTTACCCATGACACTTTGCAAAATTGTACATTGCAATACACCATGCAGTTGGGCATGTTTACACATTGCCTGACTGCCTGATATTCAGCTGGACTGCTCGCTGTGGGAGGAGTTGCACAGGAAGAAAACCAATTGAATTAAAAGAAAATGAAACAACATGGAGAAACCCAGTAACAGGTCACTTTGGTGCCTACAATTTGACCCAAAGTGGTAATGGGGACTAGACTGTCTGTTTAAGAAGAGAAATTGCAATGGAATATTTGCCAATATTGGCCCATGTTTCCAGGGACACATGTGTTCCACATGCTGCAGAAAGAGCATGAAAAGTGCAACCCAGCAGTGTATAGGATGTATATACATGCAAACATAGTCCAATTAGATAATCAGGGTGGAGATCGCATAAAACCGACCATAATTAATTAATTGAATTCTGTCTGTGTGTATATGCATCAGACATGCTGCCTGGATGAACTTTGCATGCTCTTTCTGCAGCATGTGGAAAGCATATGGCAATCTGGAAAGTGGGAACGATGCCATGCCAATGAGGCATATTTATCTAGCTTCCATGTTACTCTATTGACCTAATGTATTACATCAGATCAGTTTTACCACCACTTGAATGCATAAGGTGTATATCTACATAGTTATCACTAAATGAACAAAACCCACTCTGCAAGTGTGCTTTTTTTTGCTAGAATGGGACATAACGTTATTTGTGGTTGTTTGAATGGTAAAGGTTAAACATTGCAATTTTATACAAAAATAGGTCAGGATAATCAGTAGCGAGAATATGAACATACTTAGGAAATTGATTTGATCTACTAAACACTCCCCATAAATTCTGCTTGAATTGAATTCATGTTGCTTACAGCTCTGAGTCTAGAACACGATGACCTACGCTTTTAAATTTGTTTTTCATGTTTCTTTACTCATTGATCTGAATCAGGAATCATGCATTTACTTGTCTTTTTTTCCCCTCTGAAGTGCTTTCAAATGTTTTGCCTAGCACTCTCCCCTTAACCCTTCATGTGCCAGCCCACGACTCCACGAAACAGACGAGGAACCATACGTCTAGCACCCTGCGGCACTCAAAGGATCAAGGCACGAACAGTTCACTGTGCAAAAGACATATTCAGGTTTAATGTTGCTTTTACATCCTTCCTCCCAACAGCAATTTAAGCACTTTGCAAAATGTATTTCTGGATTCTATGTAATATAGCTGAACTTAATGCATTGGGCAGTATCTGTCTTTGTGTACAAAAAAAAATGTATATGTCGTTCTATTATTTATTTTATTTTTTTCAGCACACATAACATCAGCAGCTAGTCGTAAAAGCTTGAGGCTTCTGACCACTTTACTCAAATTTACCTTTCATTTCACATAAATTAAATGAATTGGAATTAACAGGTCTGCCCTTGCAAAAGAGTACAAGAAGCCTGACAAAGTAATTCTCTGATAATCACAGCAAATTAGTCCTTCAATCTACTGACATGGAAAGAATCTCACTGGCATAAAGCCCGAGGACTAGTAATAAATCCTTTATTGTGCAATGGAAAGCGTTATTAGTTGCTGTCATTAGGAAATCCTTATTGTAAGGTTGGGCTATAGTTTTGCAATTTTCATTGACTCACAGACCTCTTCTGCAAGCAACTCTACTACGTGAACGGATTATAAAACTCCCTTTATTCATGAGGTCATTTTGATTACATAGCGATTCCATATGCAAGTGACTTGTCAGCAGACATGCAATATTCTATATATGACAGTGTGACACGTGTTATTAATGGGAAAATTGGGAAGGAGATATGCAATGGAATGGTACTGAAATGTAATCAATGGGTACACTGAAATCAGAAGAATTTGAGACATGTATAGAATCTACTGAATTTCTAATATGTAGGGTCATAGGAAATTTATGATAGAAATCACATTTTGTTTTGCAATTCTCTTATGTTTGAGGAATATTTCTATCATTGCCCCTCAACTTATCCTCATATTACATGGATTTGACTTAAAGACTGGATTAACTTTTCTAGGAGCATTTGAAAGAAATTCTACAAGATGAAATTCTTAGCATTGAAAAATGCATGGATATATTACATAGAAACATAGAAACATTTCTTCTACAGTCCATTCGTGATTTCTCCATTGAGCGAATCGCGGGCGCCATATTGGAGAGCTGTATGCTCTTCCAATATGGTGCTAACCTTTTGTTGGAAAAGCAGCAGAAGTGATGAAATATGACTTTCGTCGCTCTATTGCTAGACTGCCCTTGAGGCAGTCAGCAACATTACAGTACAAACAAATGTCTAGGGCTTAAATCTATGTTAGGGTTAGAATAATGGTTAGGGTTACAGATATATTAGGGTTAGGATTAGTATAAAGGTTAGGTTTACTGTTAAGTTTGGGTTAGCATAAGGGTTAGAGTTAGTTTTACATTTAGGGTTAGGGTTAGGGCTACATTTGGGGCTAGGATTGGGTTCAAAAGGTCACTGTAGGAGAAAATGACAACAAACAAAAATGATACTTTCAGTTATTACCCTATGACTTGCAAAACACACAAAATTTAGAAACTATTTAAAAAGGTTTTTTTTTTACCATTTTTTAATTGCGTAAACTATTCATTTTTTTCATTATATTTTATGATTTTTTTTTTGTAGAAAATATATGATGAAACTAATTTTATCTAAAGAAATCCCTTCTTATGGCGATAAAAACAATATTTAATTTACGTGGGCACAGTAAATGAAAAATAATAAAATTACAGCTAAACACAAAGACTGCAAAAATGTTAAAACACCCCATGTCACCAAGGGAAAGTCACGGCCAAAAATTCATGTCACTAGGAGGTTAACTCCACACCTATACACAGACACAGTTAAAACAGAAATGTATGCATTTAGTTGCAATTTTGCTGGCAAAATGCATAGATCAATTATTTTATTTATTTATTTTTTATTCTCTACATTCACAGTATAAACAATATTTATGTTTCGGAGTGGCTTTAAGTTCAGAGAGAGAGAGAGAGGTTGTTTGAGTTTCCTCTGTTGATTTTAAGTAAACTAGAAAGTGGTCAGAGCTGTGGCAATCAACATTTTTTGTGGATAATTGCAAGATAAGGCACCTTGGGCATAAAAAGCCCAAGGACAGAGTATAAAACATTTGATACAGTCCTAACCTCAACATCTGAGGAAAGGGATTTAGGATAAGTTATTATTATTTCAGGTAATTAATGTACCAGAGGACTGAAAGGTATAGAGCAGAAGGAAATGCTGACAGACTGATTGGTTGTATAAGGAGAGGTATTATCTGCCATTCTACAGAGCACCGGTGAGACCTCACTTGGAGTATTGTACGCAGTACTGGAGACCGTATCTCCAGAAGGATATTGATACTTTGGAGAGTGTTCAGAGAAGGGCTACTAAACGGGTGCATGGGTTGAAGGATAAAACTTATCAGGAAATGTTAAAGAATCTTAACATGTATAGCTTGGAAAAAAGATAAGATAGAGGTGATATGATAGAAACATTTAAATACATAAAGGGACTCAACATAGTAAAAGAGGAGAGTATATTTAGAAGAATAAAAAATATTACAACAATAGTACATAGTTTTGAATTAGAGGGAAAAGGTTAAAAAGTAATACCAGGAAGTATTACTATGCTGAGTAGGTAGTGGATGTGTGGAATAACCTACCAGAGGATGTGGTAAAGGTTAACACAGTGAGGGGTTTAAGCAAACGTGGGATAGGCATAAGGCTATCCTAGATATAAGATAAGGCCAGGGACAAATGAAAGTATTTAGAAAATTAGGCAGACTAGATGAGCTGAATGGTTCTTATCTGCTAACACATTCTATGTTTCTATGTACAAAGAGGTTTTCTCACTGTACTGTCAGTATGTAACAGTATGGAGCATGGAGGTTGCTGGTAAGAGCCAAAAATGACATATATGGATACAGTACATGCTATTTTATCCTCATAGTAATGGCACTGACATTTCTACTTGTGCATCTATAATAGATACAGTATAATTTTAACACCAACCTTTATTTAAGTACATTGAATTTAGAATTCCTATGATTACTCAAAAGAGAAAATGTTTGCAATTTGTTCATTACCTGCAAGCAATTTAAAGCCCATCATGAGTTCTGTAAATTTTTCGGAGTTTACAATTTATTTGTAAATATAACTTAGTAGTCTCTACAACTACATGAAAAAAAAAAAAATCAAGGTAAAAACACAAGAGAAATGTGGTTGCTCTAATGCATTCATTACTTTTGTTACCTCAACAAGCTTTTGTTGCTTTCCACTTTTTTTTTTTTAGAGTGGGAGAATGTTCACTATGAGCTTTAACCTTTATACTTTTTATTTATTTATTTTTACTTTCAATACAAGTAAATAGTGCAGTTTATGAAGGTTTCCATGTCACAAGACTAGCAAAAAATGAAAGTGTCTGTAACTGAGCTTGTGTATTTTTCATAATTTTATTTCCCTTATCTCAATAAATGGCGTGACATACTTCACATGAAGGAGCTCACGCTAGGCCAATTTATTGAGGCTCTTCAAATACTGGCGCAAAACATTGCGCCAGCACAGTCTATGTAATATAAATCAGGCCTGATTTGTGTCGGGGAACTTCCGCCAAACACTGTTTGGCGATGGTCCCTCTCTCAGGGTTAGATGGGTCATGGGTTGGTAGGTATGGGATTGGTTCTCTTAAAAGATCCTTCTATGTATATAAATAAAGTTAAAAATAAATGGAGTTCAACAAAAACAGGATGGCAAGCTGGATTTCGCAAGCAGTTTCATTAAAAAAAAAAAAAAAATTGTAAACACAGAACTGCAATTTTCACTAACTCTAAACAAGTTGTTGTTTTTCCAGATTGTCTGGTTAAAACTATTAATAGAAGGGTCCACTGGTTAATAATCCATGTTTATACAGCATGTAAAAAAAAACCCAGCAACACACTGTTATGATGGTTGTATCCCTTTAAGTAGTCAAGAAAACATATTGGAGTTTCGAGCACCACTAAGCATACCGTGAAGTCTTATAATCAGCCCAAAAAAAGCTGAATTTCTCCTTCAGTTACAACATATGTTTACACATCAGATCTGAATATGCTGGACCTGATTCTGATTTATTTATTTGTTATGAAATGATATGTCAAATACGATCCTACTGCCTTTTGTCATGCCTTGTATGATAAGCATGAATGCATTACATTATCACTTTCATTATATGGCTTCCAATATGCAATGACAAGTGTAAAAAATAATAACAACAATAATAATAATAAACTTGCAGTGCCAGTGCGATGCTGTCTCGGTTTATCTAAAATAAAGAGATTGTGTCTAGTTTCTATGAGGACTCGGAATGTTGCTGTCTGCACAGCTGATTGGATCATCGCTGCCCCATATCTGTGTGCTGCTCTGCTGATCAGGAATACTGGTGTC
The DNA here is from genome assembly GCA_036172795.1 of Pelodytes ibericus. Lineage (NCBI taxonomy): Eukaryota > Metazoa > Chordata > Amphibia > Anura > Pelodytidae > Pelodytes > Pelodytes ibericus. Next base: position 159,076,527 of record CM069863.1, read on the forward strand.
TGGCAGCACTGGGAACACAGGCTGGATGCACATGATTACGTTTTTGATTAAGTTTCCTATTGCCATTGTTGGCGCCGGTTCCTAGCAGAGTCGGTGTTCTAAAATACGCTCACACTAGATACATAATTTGCTGCTTAAAAGAGCTTCTTATGTGTTTTCCTCTTGTATAATATGAGGAAAAGCACTTCCAAGATTTATCAATATGTGCTAAAGTGACATTTTGTCTTAAATCACCACCCTGGCATTTTTATGATGCTGGGAGCCTTCCCAGGTATATGGGAGGTGCCATAATATTACAAACCTTACCCCCAATGGTTCCACCTTATCTTCTCCTGATTGTCTACCTTTCTTGCTAAAGAGTTATCCTTGCTGGTCCAGTATGTTCCATGCCATTGGCTCAGATTCCTCCTCTGTTTCTACATAGAGGCACAGACCCTACTTCTCTGCCTTATTGATATTGCTTGACTAGTGAAGTGGCATCTCACCAACTGGTCCAGTGTAACAATAATAAATAAATGATGGCGTCTGCATCCACCAGGGATCGGAAGGATTTTCCATGGAAAGCAAGCGCCTACAATTTATATTTCTTTTGCACTTCTGTTTTAATGAGTAGAGCCCAAGCCCCCTCTTGTTTGATTGTGTCTTAACTTGTGCATTGCTGTCCCAGTCCTTCTGGCCTTTGTGCAGCGTTACAGAATTTGTTGGCACTTTAAAAATAACCAAATGATAATGTGACCTTCTGCAGTAATTAAAAACTAATTAGAACAATCTACCATGATCTAAGGTCTAAAATCGGCACGGTAATGGTTTATTTCTACAGACAGGCCTTCTCTAGAGACAGTGGTATTGTCAAGATGGGAATGGCAGCAATGGTAATGAATAGTGACATGACATGCTGTTCACATAGCACAGTGAAGAGGTTGTTTACAGGGTGGGCAGATCAGATCCCAAATCCTATCCACAATAAAGTGTTAATGCTTCCATAGCCATTGTTGTGTAACAATGTATTTCACTGTAAATACCAAGATGTTTACTTGCGTGTTCACTTTAATTCACAGCAGTGCCGTACTCAAATAAATAATTATTGCCAATGCAGTCATAAAGAAGTGGACAGGACACCTGCCTGTGTGTGACAAAAAATCATTAAAAATAAGGAGACGCGAATAGAAAATTGCACAGCAAACTTTGGTTAAAGGTGATTTACGAATCTCGTAAAACCGGAGATTCAATTAAGCAGCTTCTCATTAAAGCATTTTCAGTGAGCAACCAAGCCCACTGTGTGCGGTGGGAAACTTACGAGGATTTGACTTTTATTTGACACCAACAGGTAAATATGTTTGCACACAAATTTATGGGCTTCTCCAGGTCCCTCACCCAGATTGTGTCAACATGTTTTGAATTATTTATCTACTGTTTGTAATGTATTTTATGTAGTTTATATAAAAGTTAATGTATTTGTATTTCACTGTAAGTTTCCTATTACTGTACTAGCTTTAAGACCAAGTGAAAAAAAAAGTGTTTTTTTTAATTCTGGGGGTTTTTGGGGGACATGGACGGGATGCCCAGTTTTTGGGGCAGGGAGAGACTAAAACTGTCATAGCCAGGCACATTGGCATGTCCAGCTATTAGATGTGACAGTGGGGTCCACCGCAGATATGGCTGGAGTGTCATGCCTCAGTTCTGAGGCAATCAGTCATATCTGTTCCAGCCAGATCAAGGTATGCTGAGGTATGAGAATACTGCAGAATGGGGCAGACACTTCTATTGTCACTAAAGGGATGTTTCCCCGTGGCAAAGAGGTTAAATCATGTATTTGTATCCCAAAAATTATAATAATGATGATAATGCTAAATATTTCATCATAATTTACACAGAAATAAATGTGTGAAATAAATTAACTAGAGCAAATCATTTTATCATATTGCAACATAAATATTAGTGTAACCAGCATAATATAATCATTATAGCCTCAATCACTATGCAATTATAGGGAAAAAAGAAAAATCCCATATAATACCACACTATTTATTGTTAAACATTTGTTTGTTTTTTCTAAGATAAAAGAGTGGTGGCTCATCGTTTATGTATGGATCCTGCTGGTGACTGCACTTTCAATAATTAGTCTCTGGTGGATACCAACTGCAACCAATAATCCAAACAAGTTAGATTGCCATTTCACGAAAACATAATTACATAAAGTCGGTTTAACTGTAATGGATCAATGTTCTAGAATTATGAGTTAAATATATTATATTTCAGAGCAAATGTTACCTTAGGTAGATTATATCGAACAGGAAGAAAACAAATGTGTTATATGCATGGACAATTTATAATGAATAGCATAAACACTGCCCTAAAGTGTATGAATGGCTAGGGACATTGATATTAAAGTGTGATAAGAGGATAAAGTACATTTGGTGACTACTTGATAATTATTTATCCCGTTAAGTTATTAACTATCACATTCTTACCTTCCCTGCTTCCTCATCTGTCATCTGGTTCAATGAATGAATCCAGTGAACGAGTTGATGAGCAGGGCTGTGCTCATGCATCAAACATGCTTCCAATACATTCACTATGTTACCAGAGCTAAGCAGTGAATGGCTCACAGTGAAGATCCCTTTTATGAGCAGATTTTGGGGTGCAGATGTCATAATGACAAACACGGCATATTATAATATAATATATAAATACAAGTATTTATATATACCGTATTTGCTGGATTATAAGACGACCCTGATTATAAGACGACCCCCCCAAATTTGTACATTCCTTAAGGAAAAAAACTAAAAGCCTGATTATAAGACTACCCTATAGGAAAAAAGTTTAACTTGTATATATGTAAATTTATTTTTAATATTTAATAAAAACTTTATATAATACAAATGCATTTCTTGTTTTTATTTCCTTTTATGTGCCAATGCGGCCTCTCTCCCCCTCCCCCAGCTGTCTCTTTCCCCCCCAGCGTTGTCTCTCTCTCCCCCCAAAACTTCTCTCTCTTCCCCCTTCCCCTGGTCTCTATCTTCCCCCTCCCCTTGTCTGTGTCTCCCCCCTCCCTCCCCTTGTCTGTCTGTGTCCTCCCCCCTCCCTTTGTCTCTCTCTCCCCCCCTCCCCTTGTCTGTCTTTGTCCTCTCCCCTCCCCCTCCCTCCCATTGTCTGTCTGTGTCCTCCCCCTCCCCTTGTCTGTCTTTGTCCTCTGTCCCCCCCCCTCCCCCTTACCTGGTTTCGTTCACTGGTGGCTAGTGGGGGGGATCCAGGTCCCCTGCAGCTCTGCTGGGGACCTGGATCCATGTCTTATAGTCTGACCTCAATTTGAGGTTAGATTATAAGACGACCTCGAATGTAAGCATTTGCTCTGAAAAAAACCTTGTCTTATATTCGAGCAAATACGGTATATATATATATATATATAGATATATATATATACTTGTATGCACATATAAGGCCGTGTTGGGCATTATGACATCTGCACCCCAACATCTGCTCATAAAAGGGATCTTCACTGTGAGCCATTCACTGCTTAGCTCTGGTAACATAGTGAATGTATTGGAAGCATATATAAATATATGTATGTATATCTCACAGGTGTCCCTATATGGGGGGAAAGATTCTATTTTGCACCCAAATCCCTTTGTGTCTCTTTCCTCATCTTTTGTTATTTTCTGGGAATGCAGAACATTTGGTTTGTATAAGTGTATCACAAATCTCCAGAGCAATAAAACTCAATAAAAGTCCCCTGGGACTGAAACATTGATATTTGTATAATAAATCTCTGATTCTTCATGATATCTATCAATCCCCCATGCTCCTTACTCCAAACTACTACAGATAAGTAGTATAAGACATACAGATGAAGAACACTACTACTGGATTGCACCAGGGCATCAACTTCATTGTGTCTAGAGTGCATGGACCAGGATATATATATAGTAATTTTGTTATATAGTGATTCCTGTTATGGTTTTTATTTCAAAATTTGAAGTCCAATTGTTGAAGAATAATATGATCAATATATTAAACAATACAAGTTTTGTTATGAATTAGTCAGGCTTATTCTTATTGAAATGATACAGCTGCATCAATTTTACTCAATTAAGAAATTCTTAAAATAGAGGCCATTTTAGCATGTGTCGAAATTATAATTTAGATTAATAGTCTCTGAAAATAGAAAATTAGAGATACATGTAACTATTTCAGCTGGACATGTATGGTGGGCGATGCTTGTACATCATTTGTGTTTACCGAACATTCTTTTTTACCCACATTAGAGAAAAACAAAGGAGGTTATGGATACACTAATTTTTATAGTTTTTGCATTCAACCTATCTACTTAAATATCCACATGTCCCTGTCTATTCTACTATACAATGCCAGGGCCATTTGAGAACTGAGTTGAATGCCCTGCTAATTGCTTATCACTGTCTAAAACAAGTATTGCATAATTATATTGTATTATATCCGTTAGTTGGCATGAAATAGACAGTAAAGTTTCATATATGAAAAGATCCCCAGACAGATTAATCTACTGACCTTGAATATATAGGTATATCATTATCATGTCCTCTTGAAGGCACCCTTTCTTCACAGTAAATAATACATCATACATACATACATCACAGGAAAGCATGTCATAACCGGAAAAAAAACCATCCCTTTCATTACGCTGATCCATTAGAAACGCTTCCTAGTTCCATAATGTCTTATTATCTGGTGCTCATACTTGTACTCTATACTTGTTGGGCAAGGTCATTTCTATAGAGGCAAACGTAAATACCTCCCAACTTTCTCCCCACCCCTGTGAATCAGGACACGGGGGGGATCTTGGGAGGTGCTACGTGCATGTGTGGTGGTAATGTCCCTTATTCTACGGTGTTCCAGAACCAGAGAATGAGATCCGACTATAGGACAGCAGATCCTATAGACAGATCCTGAAATACATGAATTTCCCACACAACACGGTCCATTGGGAGGCATGGGTGTGTATTCTCCTATGGATTTTTGATAGCTGCCAATGAAAATGTGTGTAGCACAGCTTTTCTTTGACCAGAACAAAGCTTTTGTAGCTGTAGTATTTTTTTGGCTTTTTCACGTGCAATACACCCTCAATATCTCTGCGGGGTATGTCTCCTGAGCTAAATGTGCTTTAGATTTTAAAGTGTGTTGGTCACCTAAGAATTGTTGTACAATAACTGAAGAGCATAAAACATGGTGTATGCAATGTGATATCAGAATTCCAAGGGAATTGAGAGAGAAATGTTCCGTTTCTGTTTCCAGTTTACCATATCATCATATACAAATTATGCCATAAGGTGATGTCTTAAACAGAAGACAAAAAAATTCATATTTTAAAACACTATACCATCGTTGCTGTACTTAGAAATTGTGTTTTTACTTAACAGCTGGCAAAAAATTTCCTTGAGGCCAATGTATGGAGACATAAGCCTGGCCGGTAGAAAAGGTGGCATCCGTAACCCCCAACCATCATTTGTCACACCCCTTCCTCTCCGGGATACATGTTCCAGTTTGTGTAATATTTACACTACACCAGATTTTCACAACATATATTACAATAGCACCAGATTATACCCACACCCCTGTCCACCGAGTAAGATTTCCCCCCAAATCCCTATCCCACAACCCACAGTGCCAGATTCCCCCAAGATTCCTCTCCACTGCATCATATTAGTCCAATATACCTTTGCACAGCACCAAATTGTTTCCTGGTGATCTAGTGGGAACAGTCCAGACGTCTGCGCAAGCAGCACATGGAAGTGAGGGAAGATGTACTACCAACAATAGTAGCACTGGCTTTGCTGCAACCTCCCATGAGTCTAGAAAAATGTGTTTCAAATGTGTGTGTGGTGTCCCCTGTTTATGACATCACCTGTAGCTTAACATGCAAATTACAAAGAAGCTCATTTGCATATGAAGCCACAGTTGATGTCATAAGCAGGAAACTCCAAAAACATTTTAATAACACATGTAGCTCCTAATTTATACCCTTGCTTGCAATTCTGCTAATACATTGTCTTGATAATTTTGGATTTTGTTTAATTATCTGTGTTTACAGTATGAACAATGTTTAGGTAACAGAATCCCATTTAACACCATGTTTAAAAATGTGTTGTTACTTTTATTATTTTAATGGATTTCAATTCTTAAATGATGTAGTCATTATCTATTTTAGTGTTGTCATGAGAAGCAGGGCTTTGAAGTGCCCCTGATTCTGAAAAGGTTATAATGCAATGCAAACACGGCTGGCAGTTTTTTTTTATGATGCTGTTCGTTTGCGTTTCTCAGTTTGTATGTTGTATAACATTTTCATTTTTTTACACACTACCTGTTTTTTTTCTTATCGGAGCTTTGAAAATAAACTAAAAATAACTGTGTGACAAAGACAGTGTAAAAGTATGTGTCTATATGGCAATAATGGAAAAAGGAATACGCAGAAATACAAAAAAAGTAAATAAATAAGGCCATTTTTTTTAAAAACAAAACCACTGTGCAGCTTAGCAAAATACCTCAGAAAATATAAGGTCCTGGTCATCACAGAAAGCACAAATGATGTATGTTCACTTCACCATCAATGTAAATCTAAGGAGAGGGATAATCGATAAAACTCAATGCGACTGGGATTGCTTAGATGAGTTAAATCAGTATGATTGATGTATTTACTACTTTTAAGCTTAGGTGAGCCTTAACATTTTGAAACAAATCTAGCATTGAATTCAGGCACCGATAAGAACCCATTACCTCATCTTGTTGGCTAAAGATTTAATTCCGTGGGTATTATAGTGGTGAACGGTGTTATACATCTAGTTTAGATGTTAAAAAGGTTAAAATGCCTGTCCTCTCTGTTTGTCAGCACAAGCTGACATCTCCATGTCACCGGCTCACTTAGTAGAAAGTAGAACCATTCTCAAGTGCCTGGTCAGCATTGGTGTCCTAGCAAATGAGGCAGCTCATAGTCCAACACCAACCTATTCACGCTGTTCCACAAGTTTTCATGGGCGTCAGAGTAGGTGGCTATAGATATTGCACCTTCAGTTGTACATTAGGCAGCTCTGGTTTTATGTTGGAGTCTGTAAAACATTTTAAGCGCTACGATTTGGAATATATTCACTAAACAATGAACGTGAATTTTCTGATTGCAAAAAGCTGACATTTATAGCGGAGTTGGAAAAAAGTCTTCAAGTGGACTATTTTTCCAATTCAGCTAATGCCTGGGTTTTGCTGTTCTCCTGTCTGTCAGAAACTGTGCACTGTTTAGTGGATATATCTCTATACCTGAAATGAGTTTTTTTCTGAAGATGCATAACTCACAGCTATACTATTAATACAATGCTGTTTACCATTAAACTTTCAAATGATTATCCTAACATTATGTGTAGTTTATATGTTACAGAACCAACTACAATAATGTATTTTTCAAGATTAACTCATAAGTGTTGATCATCATGGCATATCATAGAATGAGCACTTTAATGCTTAAATTGTTGTCCCACAAGCATAGAGGCTTCCAAAATTATTCTTTATTCCAGAGCCAATCTGCGCATCTGACATTCAAAAAATCATTTTAGGATTAACACTTATCTACTTCATTAAAGGGAATCTATCATTTAAATTGTTCTAATCCTATTAACTTTTAAGCACAGCTTTATACAGGGTCATTTTCTGTGTCATATTTGTGTCAGTCTGCCTGAAAATGTCAACGTTTGGCTTCTGATTTTGTGAAAAAAACAAAATTAAAAGAGAAGGTTTGTAATGTTTGTGCCCCCTACTGGACATTCTAAATATACAGACAGAGTTATACAAATAGGTACTTATACAACTCTTGGCAGGCTTGTGGGTGTACAGGAAGCGGAGAGCAAATAGTGTGTATTAGTGCTCACTCTCCCCTTCACAAGTCATGGTTTCTGTTGACCTGTACTACAGGTAAGGCATTTTGGACTAGATGCACAATTCAGTGGCACAGTACCTCTAAAAAGTGAGTTGGATGCCACCTTTGACCTCACTGACAAAACTATGCAAAAAACAGAGTGGGCCCAGCTGAATGTGAGTCTTTCAAAGCACTTCCTTATCTGTCACTCTACCAGGAGAACCTCCCCAGGTGTGTACGTGCACAATGTAGAGTTGAGTCAGTGAAAGGACATGTTCATCTCACCTTTTAGTTTAATATAACTTAATCATCTGTAAAGAACCTAGCATCTCTATGGTCCAGGAATACCAAGTTTGTCATTCAGGTTGTAAGGTATACATGCTAAAAAGTCTCAAACATAAAAGTCTCCAGATGGTGCCTTACAAAATATTTAAAAAAAAAAGTGTAATGGAACATCTGTGTAGCTAAGCACAATACACCTCACAAACATTTTGAGCAATATGAAGTGCTTGGCTATATGCCAATGAAGGTTTTCTAGAAAGCTGTTTGCTAAAGTAGACCCATCAACTAACAGTTTCTTTACACAAATAAATTGAAAACAATATTACAAATATATTAGTATTTTTATCTAACACAGCTATAGTACATTTAGCATTAATTACCATGTGAAGCTATGTCTGCTGTCAAGGGGATTGTGGTCATAAGTGTTTAAACACTACTCACAGACAGTAAGCTGTCAATCATAGCATCAGGAACTATGATAATCTCATGTGCTGATGACATCACCCTCATGGGAGTCCTCTTATTGGCTGTGAACAGCCATTTAAAAGAAAAAAGCGAATCCTTGGGAGCAATACTTCAATTAAGGTATAATTATTTTTGTCATGTCATTTTTAAGATTTAATAATTTACTATATGTTTTAAACATCTTTTTAATTTGGAAACACACAACAGACCGATTGCCTTGGTTTCCACTCCAGTCCAGCAGTCTACATTTGTTTGCTACAGCACATACACATTATATAAAGTTGTATTAGTGAGTCATGGATATAGCAGATTTTTTATGTCTTTGCCTGGCAGGTGATCCCAGCTTGAGGTTGTGGTACAGAGAATAAAATATAGAATTGTCACATACAAACTGATTTTATTAGGTTTTTCAGCCTGAAGGGAAACAGGAAAGTTTTCTGCCATCTGCTGTGTTGATAGCTATAAGTGTCTCATAGGCTATTTGTTATGCTATTTCAGCCTTACCCCCATTTGTATGACCAGCTTGGGAAACAGTACAGTACTATTGCCTCTGACACTAAAATGACAATCATCTGTATTAATCAGAATTTATTTTTTTTATAGCATACATTTTGACTTAATGTACTCCTCAACCAACAACAACATAAACAACATATTTCCCCCAATAAAGCAAAAAAAAAAAAACAAAAAAAAAAAACTCAAGAGGTACACATTCATTGTGCAGGTTCCTTATATACATACATTTGTATATAAAGTACAACAAATGTAAGAAGCGCGAGATATTTAAAAGACAAAAAAAAAAATCTTTTTTTGGCTTATTTAGTGAACAGATCTAATCTTCCAACTGAGAATTATAAGTGAAGAGTGACTATGTCAACATCCTTGTTTTGCAGATGTATACCTGCTGAGAACATTGTGGCAGTCGGAGGGGGGGGGGGGGGAGTTAGGGGGCATGAGTTTCAGAAATTCAAGACAGAGAGCCACCAAAATCCTATTCCAAACAAACAGGAAAGTGAAAAAAGGCCCATTCGCTTCATCTGATGTATTATTGTTTTTTTTTTTATCCCAGCAGTATATCCCCTCCTACAGAGGTTGTTGATCACTTTTCAGGTCATTTATATATATATATATATATATATATATATATATATATATATATACATGGTTGGAGCTAACTTCCGACAGCACTATACATTTTTCATAATCCCCATAGTATATAAACAGCCAGTGGCATTACTATAGAAGTAGTAGGGATTGCAACTGCAACAGGGCCATCACTGTTGGGTGCCCTGAAAAACCAGTGACCACTTATCTGTCACCCAGTAGTATTCCCTTGCGCTGTCTTGTAGCTGTGTGCATGATATGATGTAATTTCATATCCAGTGCAATGTTCAAGCCCTCACGCAGCCCTGTTTGTTTCTGGATGTGTGTAGGGCAGAGGTATCCAACATGCAGCCCCAATGTGACCTGCGGTAAGCGCACCTCTGTAGTGTGCACATAGGGATGAATGCAGCATGAGGGGTGCATGTTTTTTTCACTGTACCTAGTTTCAAAAGCTGATTCTTTTTTTTTAAATGATCATTATGAAAGTGGTCCATGCAGTGCACTTTCACCACAGGATCACATGACCATTGTGGCTGAGTGTGATGATATGGTGTAAATATGAATATAACTTTAATATAACATTATTTAGATATTACTACATATGCCTAGCTTCACTAAATCATTTGGTGTATGTGTGTGTGTTTCTAGTTTCACTAAATCATTTGGTGTATGTGTTTATGTATTTATTGTATTGTTATATGCATAAATCACTATATCTCATTAGATATATATGTGCACACTTGTAAAATAAGGCAATATGTTTGGCCAGTAACTCTGGTCAGTGTCAAAGTGATGTATACAAAACCAGCACTGCCAAATTGGGGTAAAGCTGGAACTGACAAATGATGTTGGGGAAAAGCTGGCACTATAACAATGATGTGGGCAAAGCTACAAACCTATTACAGTAGTGATTAGAAACATAGAATGTGTCATTAGATCAGAACCATTCGGTCCATCTAGTCTGCCCAATTTTCTAAATACATGTCCCCTAGTTCCCTATCTGGAAGGAAATAAAGGGTTATGTGGGCACTGTGACACATGATGTTGGGCAAGGCTGGCACTATGGAGAGTTGCACTGTATGGCATTGGTAGTATCATGCGGTGACGGTTGCATGACGGGGTCTAAGGGGTATCAGGGATAGTAATGCAGGAAAGATATATAGTGTTAGCTTGGATGCACATGAAAATGTGTTTACGAATCACTGATTTGTATATCTTGCCTTATATATTATACTTAATTTCACCGTGGAAGCAAAATTGCAAGTTCTTTCATCAAACATTGAAACATTTATTATTAAACTTTCTTTTTTCCCTGTCAACATACACCTTTATGCTTTCTTTTACAAATCTTTGCAATTTTATTTTTGGATGTAAGTTTATGAAGGATATTTTTCTGTCTCTGTACTTACATATGTCTTATATTATTTAAAGTCAAAGATTAGTATAATAGATTTTTCGTCCCAATAGTCAAACTGTCAAAATAAGAACACAACTATGGAACGCTGAGTTGCAATAGAGCCCTGGGTAAACAGGAAAACATCTTAAGTGCCCATGGTAACAGTTTCCATGACAAATACTTATCATTCTATGGAACGCTAATGAAATAAAGCACAAATGATTTACAATACCACATATAAACAATAAAGATATATATATATATATATATATATATATATATATATATACATTTGAAAGAGCGATATAATATATTAATATATCAGAAAAAACAAGTAACGCCTTATTACATTTATTTTAGTTATATTATTATTCCCCTCTCTCTCTCTCTCTCTCTCTCTCTCACTCTCTCTCTCTCTCTCTCGTAATGCCACTGGCTGTTTATATACTATGGGGATTATGAAAAATGTATAGTGCTGTCGGAAGTTAGCTCCAAATTCACCAGTACCATACTTTAGGGTTGTTCAAGTGCATTAAGAGCTGAGACAACCATGTATATATATATATATATATATATATATATATATATATATATATATATATATATATATATATATATATATATATATATAGTGGATAGATAGATAGATAATTATTAAAAATGGCTATTATGTAAGCAGGAGATTGGAAAGAACAGTTTCTCCTCTGTGACTAATTGGTTATAAGCTTGCGAGCAGGGCTGTCTACCTCACGTACCAGTCTGTTCTAGTTTGTCTAACTTAGTATGTAGGTCCCTTCTAAGCTCTGTACCTAGCGCTACGTAAATGGTTGGCGCTATATAAATAAATGGTAATGTAATGTAACTGCTGGTCCAAGTAACAAAGGTATCCATGTTTTACCATGAGAGTTAAATGCAGGGTGGAGGAAAGCAGTCTCTCTTTCTCAAGGAGAAATAGTCAATTTCTGTGTGAAACTTTTCAGGAAGAAAATATGTACTTGGGTTCCAGTATACTACAACATGGGCTGATAAGATAGATAGCTGTTCGTTGAAGTACTGTTAAAAGTTGTCTGGTTTTTTTAACTGGGAACCAGCTCATCTAGCAAGTGGTCGGTTAGTTAGGTGAAAACTGCCATTTAGTATACCTCCTAAATAGGAGAAGGGTTTTCTTTGTTTTGTTTTCTTATGTGTAAATTAAAACCTAGAACTTCCTGGGTCACAGATCTCCTAATTCCCCTGCAGCTTTAGAAGAGTCCTGGCAGGTGCCATCCTACATTATATATATCCATATATAGTTCTAAATAATAGAAATAAGGTTTAATCTGCTACTCATAAGTCTCCCTAAATGTAGAGTTCTTGGGTTAAGCGACAAAAAAAAATCAAACAAGTAAAAAGAAAATGAACCAATATCATATGATAATGTTAATTATAACATAAACTGAAAAAAAGATTCACGAACAGTGTTCTATAAGGTGAACAGAGCAATCCTGCATGCAAATAACAAAAAATGTAGAAGTCACTGTACATCATTGCTGGATTCAGCTAAAGTCAAGGGGGTGTAACTCTATATAGTTCTAGTCATTCTCCATGATATCACCATTATTAACAAACATGGGCAGTAGAGTAATCAGCGTAGAATTCCAGAATAAACAGTTAGGTATGCTTACTTGTCTTGAAAGCAATGAAATTAAAGTTTTTCAAGCGCTTTTAATTATCTTCCATTGACTACAAAGTGTATAACTTCAAGAACAGGCAAAACAGCTGTGGAATATGTGTAAACAATACTCTTTCAAGTGTAGCTTTTTGTGTTTAGCTGTAATTTTCATCTTTCTCAATTAATGTACCCACACATATGGTTATTATAGCCTTAAAAAGGGCTTTCTTAAGAAACCATTATATTCATTATATCTTATGATTTACTATAACAAATCCTATAATATGATGAAAAACTGAAAAAAACATACTTTTTCTAACTTATTTTAGACATCTACAAATCATAAAAAAGACCTAGTGAAAATAGTTTCTAATATTTGGCCTGAGTTTTGAAATATCCAATGTTTACATGTTATTTATTTATTTTTGCAAGTTATTGTCACGAGTCAGCCCGCATGTATCCTTATCCAGGCTGTGTCCAGGCACTTATGTATCCTTCTGGTTCTCTTGCTTTACTCGTTTTATATGTGATATATCGTTTATATGTGATATATGATGGTTTATGTCTGTTCTTTGTATCTGGTAATCATTTCCTAGTTTAAAAATATAACAGGTCTAGCACACTGAGTAAAGAGTTGGTTATACCTGAGTCCCTTGAATGGGATGCCCTGAACCCCTTGTATGGGTTTGCCCTGAGTCCCTTGTATGGGATGCCCTGAGTCCCTTAAATGGGATGTCCTGAGTCCCTTAAATGGGATGTCCTGAGTCCCTTGAATGGGATGCCCTGAGTCCCTTGAATGGGATGCCCCTGAGTCTTTTGAATGGAATGTCTTGAGTCCCTTGAATGGGATGCCCTGAGTCATAGAGTCTCTTGAATGGGATGCTCTGCATTATTGAGTCACTTGAATGTGATGCCCTGAATCATAGTGTCCCTTGAATGTGTTTCCCTGAGTCATAGATTCCCTTGAATGTGATGCCCTGAGTCATAGATTCCCTTGAATGTGATACCCTGAGTGAAAGGACCCTTTTTTTGTTTTCCTTGTTTCTTGATTCTGTTCTGGTCAAGTTCTGGTTTTCTTGCTGTTTCTTGTTCCATTCCATTCCATCTTTTCACTGTTTCTCTCTACCTAGTTTCTCTGCTCTGTATAAATGTGCAACCCTGCACATTTGTGTTCCTTTTTGTTTCTGGAACCTTTAGTCTGTGCTTCTACAGATATTCCTTGTTCGTGTTGGTGCAATGTAAATCTTTAAACGTCTGTCATTAATTTGCTAATATTATGTCATAGTTAAGAACTTGCCTAAATGTGGGGTACCTTGACGTGGTTGTCAAGCTGATATCTAATTTGCCAATAGGTGAACCAAACCCCCACCATTTACCATCTTTAGGCTAGGTCCTGTATTTATGTTTGTTTCTTTGTATGTCCTCTTGTGTTCCATAGACCTGTCCTCTGTATGTAGTCTTAGTTAAATCTGTGCCTGTCCATGCATGCTTCAGGATGTTTGCAGGGTTTCTCCAGTACTAGCCATGTATACTTGATACAGCAGCTGCTTACACAGGGCCCCAGTATGCAGCTACATAACCTGGAGCATCAAGCTACCAGGGAAATGCAGCTAACCAGCGCTGGGCCCTGTGAATACATATCTGCATTGTAGCTCCTGTGTCCCTTACCACCTGGACCCCGTCCATGACAGTTATAGGGCAATAATCTTAAATAGCGTTTTCCCCCTAACAATTTTCCCCTACAATGACCCCAACCCGTTGATCAACTTAACTCTAACCAGAAACCCAATCCTACCACTTACCCTGACCTCAACTCTAGATCTTAACCTTAAGTATTATGGGGGTTTTTCAGTTCTAATGTAGCTGACTTCCAAAGCCACAAGGGTACAGTACCATATTGGAGAGGCAGCTGCCTTTCTGGTATGGGGCATGTGATCACTCGTAAGAGCAATCGGAAAAGGGGGGATTTCAGTGTTCCTCCTCATGGAGGCATCATAACTACACCGTCTGATTACAAGTGGCAATTATTAATCAAATCTGACTATTATTAAGACACATGATGTCCCAGGCACCTCATATGTCGAGGAGTTCCATTACTGTGAAGTACATGACACACATTTTGGCATTTCAAGACTATAATTTCAAATGCAAAATTTAAGAAAATTCTTCCCATACTTGATACCTATGGTTTCCAGAAATTTGGAGCAAAATACCCCTGCTAGCCACAACATGGTGTTTTCTTATCATGTGTTTATTGTTTTTGTTTGTTTCTTGGAAACAATAAGGTTATGTCATAAACGATTTATTTTTTTGTCATTTGAATCAGCTCTAACAATACCATTATTTATCATTCCTAGTTGTATTTGCTTTCTTATTTTCATATTGTTTTTTATTGTCAATTATTCTATGTATGAGTTACAATTATAAAATAGTCAGGTTTACAGCAGGTATAATAGATCCTAAAGTGAAAAACAAGGAGAAAATGTAAAGCTCGACAGCTAAGGAGATGAAGATTCAACAAGGAAAACAAACATATTACCTGTTCTCCATACTAAACACATACACCATTGTGTGAGTTTACATATAGTGTGTTTAGAAATAATGTTTATATGTCTCAAGAATGCATTACATGGGCTGTTGCATGTAACACAAAGTCACATGTATTCATTCATTTTTAAGGAATTGCCTTCCTTTAGTTTTAAGTGGCTTAAAACATGTTACCCATATGGAATTATACCCCATGTGTTCTTGAGTATTTTTTCAGATGCATATGTTTCGGCCCTGTGCAATTATTGGGAGTATTTCCCAGTGATCCATGTCATGGAGGAGGACATCTTGAACCAAGATGATCATTGCCATCAATAAGTTACATGATTTTTAAGAGAATAAATTGTTTTACTAGCTTTCTTCTACTTATTAAGTTTATTAATTAAGATTTCAGTGCAGTTATTAACTCTAGTAAGTAATTGACACTCAGAGTCATACATAATCATCCTCTCACTGGGCGCCTTGAATATATATATATTTTCTCTCTGAGTGCTAAGCCTAAACTTTTCTTTATATGCAAATTGTATTGTATGGCATAGATCCTGAAAATAATGTGTTTACATGCTCACCACAGAATTAGTAGAGATTTAAATTTATTGATTTAAATAAAATAAAATATGCCATGGGGATATTTCGTTATGTGCACCCGCGTCACAGTTTGCCTATGATAAAATACATTTAATTCCTATTAAACAGTCAAACAGATTTTGCTGCTGATCTCCTACTGTTTTCATTGCATAATCCAGATACAATCCTTTCTGCTTGTTTTGATGCACTCAACCTTGTGTTGTACAAAGCATTGTTAGTGGAAAACACATGGGGAAATGTATTTAAACTGGCACTATTAGAAAAAAGTCTGTAAAGTTAAAAAAAAAAAAAAAAAAGTACAATTATTGAGATGCTATTTATGAGATATTTACATCCCAACAAATGTAGCTGCTGGAGTTGCGTCATGTCAGGCAACCTTTTTTATACATAGACTGTAACGTCCTTTAGCCACAATGCCAGAAGCATAATCTTTTTAATAACGGCAAATCCAAGATACCGTATTTTTCGCCTCATAAGACGCACCTGACCATAAGACGCACCCAGTTTTTAGAGGAGGAAAACAAGAAAAAAAAAACTCAATATGCCAGGATTTAGCCATTCAATATGCCAGGATTTTTCCCCTCACTATGCCAGGATTTAGCCATTCAATATGCCAGGATTATCCCCCCCACTATGCCAGGATTTTGCCCCTCACTATGTTAGGCTTTAGTCACTCACTATGCCAGGCTTTTGCCCCTCACTATGCCAGGATTTTGCCCCTCACTGTGCCAGGATTTAGCCATTCAATATGCCAGGATTATGCCCCCCACTTTGCCAGGATTTTGCCCCTAACTATGTTAGGCTTTAGTCACTCACTATGCCAGGATTTTGCCGCTCACTATGCCAGGATTTTGCCCCTCACTGTGCCAGGCTTTTGCCCCTCACTATGCCAGGATTTTGCCCCTCACTGTGCCAGGATTTTGCCCCTCATTATGCCAGGCTTTTTCCCCTCACTATGCCAGGATTTTTCCACTCATTATGCCAGGCTTTTGCCCCTCACTATGCCAGGATTTTGCCCCTCACTGTGCCAGGATATTGCCCCTCACTGTGCCAGGCTTTAGCCACTCATTATGCCAGGCTTTTGCCCCTCACTATGCCAGTCTTTTGCCCCTCACTGTGCCAGGATTTTCCCCCTCACAATGCCAGGCTTTTGCCCCTCACTATGCCAGGCTTTGCTCGTTTGTGCCACCCTCCTCCCCCCTTCCCTAGCACTTACCTCCATGCTGCTCTCCGTTGTGTGCTCTCCGTTGCTTTCTCCGTGCAGTCTAACCTCCTGCACAGAGGAAGGAAGATCCGGGCGCTTTTTTTCCCCTTCTTAACTCTATTGACGTTGCGCCCGGATTTTCCTTCCTCCGTGGAGAGCACACAACGGAGAGCAGCATGGAGGTAAGTATTACATTCGCCTCATAAGACGCACAGACATTTCCCCTCACTTTTGAGGAGGAAAAAAGTGCGTCTTATGAGGCGAAAAATACGGTACTTCAAGATAACAGGGTGCAAATGGGAGTGTGAAAAGATTTAGCAGTAAAAATAACAGGTTGTGTCCCACACATCTTGCACAAATACTTCTGGATTTACTGAGGAATGTAGTGAAATGACATTTTAGTTTGGAGACATTAGTGACATCGGCCAATTCTAAAGAAAAACATGACTGATTGTGCAATATTAGACAGGATACTCAGGAATTAGAACATTGAGTTGAGATATGGTTTCCAAGTTAATAATGATATGTAGTTAATGTCAGGCTATTTCCCTCCGTGACCTATTCAGATGCTACAGATTCTGTGAAGACAACGCTAGGTGAGAGGTCTCATTGTCAGTGTACTATTTAATATAAGCATTATGTATTCATAACAAGGACACGATACATTACTCATTCACATTTAGAACAAGGCTTTACTCGTGAGACACATGATGCCAGTGGGAAAAGGAGAAGCAATCAGTATGTTCATATTATTATCTCTCTGTCCTCTTAATAATAATGATCTACATGTTCAACCAAATCTCTATCTAATGACAGTGTAGTCAGAAGGCTAAGTTCAAATACTGATCCCAGCACCACATTTTAAATATGATTAACGCATTAGTCTCATTTGAGTCACTTGAATAGGTCTTGCAAGTGCTATTACATAGCACAATGTGTAGAATGTGTGTGTTATTGTTCCTTCGATATTTAAAATGGCTTATAACACATAATGTGATGTTACCAAAGGTATTAGTAGAGGTTGAGTAGACTTTCTGAAGTAAAGTAATTAGCCAAATATTTGTATAGGCAGTTTGTTACATGTCTGTCTAATGGAGTCAGTGGAATGGTTGTATATCTGTGTTATTAGGACCTGGAACTAAATTCTACAAGTTTGAAGACTGTAGTTTTAGAAATGTAGATGGCTTCACATTTAAAACATAAAGTCCATATGACCACAGGAATGTGCCATGGTCATATTTTATCCACATTCACAGTATACACGTATCTATATATAAAGCATTAGGACAGGTGCTCCTATTCCCCTTATACAACGTTAGCACAGTGGACCTATATATTCCACCTGCATGCAGGATTTCACTACACAGCAACAGAATATATCACTTATGTAAATAATAAAACAATTGTATCATCAGCTAGTCTGTTATGTCTGTCCAATCAGTAAGGGCGCTTTCTAATTAAGCTGTTCTTAAGCATGTTCTTATGTGAGTATTTTCTTTTAAATTAATGAAATCTAAACCACATGTAAATATCATGGGGCCATTTAATAAAATAGGAAGTATTTATTATTATTATTATTATTATTACATTATATTGTCATATTCAATATATATATATATATATATATATATATATATATATATTGTTATAGTTATACAGGTAGACATACATTAACACCAACAAATTACGCAGCATTTGGTTCAGAGCCTAGAAAGGAATTACATATATCCAGACACAAATATATATATATATATATATATCCAGACACAAATACTGTCTCCCTGTATATTATACAGGGAGAGAAATAATACTTTATTCAGTAACTATGAACAGAATAGGTTCTCACTGACAAACTAGCATTAGCTGATTTATGATGAGAACTATAATCCTGCAACCAAATGAAATCTAATACCTGAGTAAGATTCCTAAACAAACAATTTCTAGACCATTAAATCCTGCTCACCTAGAGGGACTTGTTAACTTTAAAAACAATGCTTTTTCAGATCCCTGTACCAGTAAATAAATGTAAAAATACAATGCCGATAATGCATTCAGTTTAAGACGTATTTGGCATGCAGCTGTGGCACACAACTAGCTACTATATAAAGGCAATGCTATCCAGAGCAGAGATAAATAATGTATACATAAAACACACTATGTCATCTACACTATGGCAACCAGACTACCCTTTTAACACTTGGAAAAAATTTAAGAACTACAATGGCATTAATATGCAGCAATTTGGCAGACCTTAATGGTATCCTCAGTTAAAGGGGATATCTGAGCCACACACAGAAAGAAAGAAAATCCCACAAAAAAGACATGTGTGGCCTACACTTCTGTCTCACTTATTTTCACAAGTAAATCACGTCTGCCGAACAATTTAACTAAGGGTGACTGGACTTCCCCTCTTATGGGAAATTGACCCTGCCTGATACATTACTGTGACTGCTGAACTACAGGATGCATTTTCAGAACTATTGTCAGTTAGAAGACAATGTGGCCACCAGGGTGTAGGAATTTGAATGAAAGTATTTGGCTAGCGCATAACTGTAACTGATGTTGACTTATGTGAGAAATGTTCAAAATGTAGTCATTCCATTTGTTTCCATAGTGATTTTTCCACTTTTACAAGTCTGTCTCAGCATCCCTCTTTATACATAAGCACCATTAGAGCAAAGCAATGTCATTTTGAACTGGTACCACATGGGCAAGACATGCTCTTGAATTGGTGGTGGTGGGGGGGGGGGGTAGCTTGGGGGGCTTTATCCTTGCTAAAGCCTATAGATTCATTAAATTAAGATAATTCTGCACATTATAGACAAGTTGAACATCACAGCACCAAAAAAATATATATTTCAGCTAAATTCCTTTAATTCTCCTTAACACAAATCCATTTATATCACTACTTGTATCAACTTTTTCCAACAGCTGTAAATTGTAATCTTTTTTTTGTTTCCTGTCATTGTTTATTCCATGCATGTGTGTTTCTGAGTGTTCTTTTACACAATTTTGCATTTCATTTTTTTTTTAAATCTCATTTATCCTCCGATCTGTGCATGTCATGTGTTCAGGATCCTTAATCTTGTTTGTGAGTATTAGAGAGGTGTGTATGTAACATGCTGGCCCTCCCAGGAGTTAAAATGTACAGAGATTGTGTGTGTTTCAGTGATAAGCATAAATGTTTAGTAAGAGGAGGTACCCATTAGTAATAGTATGTAATTAAAAAGGTGGCTCTAGTTTCACCCTAGATTTGGCTTCTCAAGCAGAAAGTAATGTCTTAATGATATTATTAGAATCCATAGATGCAGAAAACAAGTGTGGGATCTGGGATTTGTGGCATATAAGCCATTTATTCCATATTATGGAAGTGAAGATACTAAACACTAGTTTGCATGTTGTCACACATTGCAACTTTACATACTCATGCAAGCTATTTACACTCTATTTCTTCTTTTTTTTTTACTTATTCACTGGTTTATGATGGGGTGTTGTACCTCTTACTCGTAAGAGATCAGTATTAAAACAGAAACATACCAATTCTTAGTACAAATCATTGGCACAGTAACAAAAAAAGAATTATGGTTTATATTATTACTATAAAAAAAATATTCCTTGACTTTCAAGTTGTATGTATGCAGTGGTATTCTGAGAGAGACACAATGCTTCTTCAATATGTTTCTTTTTTTACTTGTGACCTACATAAATGAGACCTTATTTTAACCTTATATTAAATAAAGTTTTCAAATGAAATGAAAGATTGAGTTGCAGAATGTTGCTAATCAGCAGGTAATTATATAATTCTCAATATTTTTGCATATGCACCAATATAAGTTTGCTACTTCTAGCCTGGAAATATGGGTCACACAAATCTCACACATGGACACACATAGACCTCTGAGTTTAAGATGTGGGCCAAATGTGGGTGACATAACAAATTTCATGAGTACTGTACTTTGTATTTAGCAGCAGGGGTAAATTGTACTCACAGTCTCTTGTGAGTAATTATCATAACACAGAGATCTATACCTTTGATCTCCAGACAATTAGGTAATTCAGGACTCCTACTCCCATGTGGTACTAACATCTTTTCTCATCGTAGACTATGCATCCTAATCTGTTTGGATAAACCGTTGATTTAGGGGTATTAAGTATCCTACTTTTTGGCTTCCAAGCTGGAAGCTCCAAGTGGAATAAGCTGCATTTATCTTTGCTTATTTGCTACCTCTACAGGCTTCCCAGTCACTTTTACCACCTAATTTTTAAGACCTGTAACCTTGTGACACTACCACAACCATTTTGGGTTAGTCTTAGTGCTTAGTTCCTGAGGCTGCCTGCTTTCTGTTCATGGGGGAAATTAGAAAGATAAGTTCTGCAGTCAAGTGTGCCTGGGTATTGTTTGTAGGCCATCGTTATCCTCTGCTTTAAGTGGACCTTCAGATCCTTCTATATCTTCACTATGCACACTTGTGCAGTTTTGATATTCTCTTTGAAGGATGCCTGGCAATCTCATACCTAACTTTTCTAACCTTTGCAAATTTCCCACCTTTCTCCTGTTGCTGAGGTTTCTTGTTAACTGTGCTGGCGTTTTTCAATAGATAAGGACTGCATGTCCACTAGTATCACTACTGTTGCCATAAAATCCCCTTTGGCACCTGAGCTTTGATGACCTCGGTAGCATCTAGCCTTATTGAAGAAATTAAAATGACATTCTATACTATTATTAAAACAGATCTGTACTTATTACCATATATTATACACATGATTTTAGATCCAATTTGAGAATATTATGTCTCTATTAAACAAATTTATTCACAAGAAGACAATTGTTTTAGCAGAATTTCAGTGGAAATAATTACTGCAATAAGGATCTACAAAAGAGTCCCATTATTTCTTCATATACTGCATTACTTGCTATTGTTTACACATTGTAGAAAAATCTGAGGCTTGTTTGATTGTAATTCAGATCATCTTCCAGGAAGGAATGTAGACGGCAAAAACTATTGACATTTAAATTCGTTTTTTTTTTTTCTTTTTCTCACTTCTTTTTTTAGCAAGTAAAATCATTTTCAAGAGATCAAAAAGATCAAATGATTTGATGAGGTTCTCCGATGTTTCTAGGTCATGATATATTATTGATACCCCAAAATGAAACACATGCTATAGCATCTTTATTAATGCTAGACAAATATAAAAAGTGTTTTAGTAGCCCTGAAAATTAATTTTTAAAAGGGCTCTGTCACCTAAACGTTATATGTACTGTGAATGTATAAAATTAGAATGATGCATGTACATGCAAATTTGTACATACAAATGTACAAATCAAATGAACATTGTGTTTTAAATGTATACATGGTGTCTCCAGCTTAAAACATCACCTGTGGTTTAATAGGCCAATTAACTACTTTGAATGGGGAATGTGTACCATGCATGTGATGCCCTATACAGTTAACACAACAGAAATATATTGTCTCATACATGTATGCACTTGCTTGTAATCTTGCAAATACAATGTTGAGATCATTTTGATATTTTTTTATTAAATGCATGCCCAGTAAAACGTTTGGGTGACAGTCTCTTTAATGCAAAGACCAAAAAGATAGGCATATTGTGAGCTTATGTCAATTAAACATGTAAATCACATGTGTTATCTTACTCCTTTAAGAGTCTATGAAACTTGCACTTTAGTACTGAGAGAGTTAACAGATGAAAAAACACACTACATTAAGGTCATGTGGAAATGTTGAGCACCTGTGGCAAGGTACCAAATCTCTGCCAGCCTCTCTAATTAACTGTTCTGGGAAGTAGAAGTCATCAAAGTGAATTAAATCCACTAGAGACAGTACAGTCTTGGATCTCACCACAGAGACAGTAAAGCAGGTGACAACAGAATTTGTTCAATTTTCTCTACATCTGTTCAACCTCCCACTACTTCATGGTACAATGAAACAAACAGCATTCAATTTCCGTGCTGACACAGCCACTCTGCAACCTAAATGCAAATAAATAGCAGAATGAAATAGTTTTTCGATATCAAACGTGATTTCTTCTAAAAATTGAATTTTCTTTTTTTTTTTATCGCAAATGTTGTCTAGTGCATTTTCCCAAGAACTAATGGTTTTTATTTTTTACTTTTGTGTTAAAATAAAAGAAATAACTCTTTTATTTTATGTTTCTCTTTTTTCTTTGTTTCTAGAAACATTTAAATATATAAAAGGAATCAGCATGGTAAAGGAGGAGAGTATATTTAAATGAACAATTACTATCAAAACTAGAGGACATTGGTCAAAGGGCAAAGGTGTAAAAGTAATATTAGGAAGTAATGTACTGAGGCATTAGTGGATACATAGAATAGCCTTCCGGCAGAAGTGGTTAATAGAAGAAGTTAAAACAGTAAAATATTTTAACCATGCATGGGATAGGCAAAAGGCTATCCTAAATATAAGATAAGGCCAGGGAAAATAAAAGTATTCCGAAAATCGGACAGATAATTGTAAGATATATTATGTGTATTAATTTAAATCGAAAACCACACTGTTAGGCTGACCTAGTAGAGTCACGACATCATTTTAGGCAACGTTATCACCAATTGGTAACTATTTATGTAATTTGATCATTAGAATAGGAATTAAGTATTTTGTTTACTCAAATAAATCTAGAATCCTATTTACTGCGGTTTAAGATCACATTAGTGTGAGTTTAATGCTGTGGAGCTCTGTGATACAGAGGAGGAGGAAAGAGGGATAGGTGCACAATAAAGGAGGAAAGAGGGATAGGTGCACAATAAAGGAGGAAAGAGGGATAGGTGCACAATAAAGGAGGAAAGAGGGATAGGTGGAATTACATGCACAATAGGCACAGTCCCTCCTAAATAGGGACACTTGGGAAGTATGCTTTTTGCTGATGACACAAAGATTTGCAGCAGGGTTGATGTTCCTGGAGGGATAAGCCAAATGGAAAATGAGATTGGTAAACTGGAAAAATGATTAGAGCTGTGGCAACTGACATTGAATATAGATAAGTGCAACATAATGCACGTTGAGCGTAAAAAAGGGTAGAGTATAGAATATTTGGTACAGTCCTAATTGCAACATCTGAGGAAAGGGATTTAGGAGTAATAATTTCAGAGGACTTGAAGGTAGGTAGGCAATGCAATAGAGCAGCATGAAATGCTAGCAGAATGCTTGGTTGCATAGGGAGAGGTATTAGCAGTAGGAAGGGGAAGTGCTCATGCCATTGTACAGAGCACTGGTGAGACCTCACTTGGAGTATTGTACGCAGTACTGGAGACCGTATCTCCAGAAGGATATTGATACTTTGGAGAGAGTTCAGAGAAGGGCTACTAAACTGGTTCATGGGTTGAAGGATAAAACTTACCAAGAAAGGTTAAAGAATCTTAACATGTATAGTTTGAACTAAAGACAAGATATAAACATTTGAATACATAAAGGGAATCAGCATGGTAAAGAAGGAGAGTATATTTAAAAGAACAATAGATATCACAACAAGAGGGAATTAAATTAGAAGCGCAAAGGTTTAAAAGTAATTTGATTAAGTATTACTTTACTGAGGCAGTAATGGATACATGGAACAGCCTTCCAGCAGATGTGGAAGAAGTTAATACAGAGAAGTATGTTAAGCATGCCTGGGGTAGGCAAAAGGCAATCCTAGATATAAGATAAGGCCAGGAACTAATTAATGTATTTGTAAAATTGGGCAGACTAGATTAGCTGAATGGTTCTTATCTGACACATTCTGGGTTCTGTTAATAAAGTTTTCAGTTTTATAATTTTTGTAGAAATAAACAGATATTTGATTGGATTGTTTTAACTCTTTATTTTTTTTAAAAATTCAAAATAATATATTATTACAGTTCTTGCTTATAGCAATAAGCCTAACTAGCCGTATAGCTGTAGGACTGCAATTCACTATTTGTTTCCATAGGATGCTGCGGGGTTAATGAATGATTGCTGACGGAGAGTTCATTATGGAGTCTCAATAGTATTCCATTTAAGTGTTTGTATGGGGATAGGACACTAAGTGAAAAAATAACCCACTTTATGTTGATTTCATAGCAGATGCCACAATTTGGACGTCACTTGTGTTTTGCTGTCAGGTAATTGAGGCAAAATACATATATTCTTCTAATAAACAGCCTGTCTTTGCAAAGCGCTCATTGAAGAAGGAAGTTATGCCAGGGACATCTGGCAAAGCATTTGTTCTGCATAGCTGAACTTCATTTTTTTTTTTTTGTAGAGAACTTCACTGCTTTTCAACATGGACAATATTTGATAATTATAATGATAACAACGATTTCTCATAATTACGTCTATTCTCAAAACTTCCTTTTTTCTTTCAGCAGGAAGCAGAATGTTGCTTTCTGCCAATCAGCTCCGAGTTTCATCAGATTGTATCTATTATCCCAGGGAACATCAGAAACTGTTAGTTTCCATAGAAATTCTCTTTAAAAAAAAAAAAAAAAAAAAACAGAGGCATGTAACTTTTTGCGGTCAGGTAATTTTTTTTTTTTTTCAGCCATACTTATTTAATAACAATAGTCTTCTTACTTGTGGGCTGCACCATTCATAATTGCCCTTGACCTCCATTAGAGCTCTTTACTTTAACTTAACTCTAAACACAGTTGACAGGCAATTATCTGGTGGTGGTGCAGGCAACCACAGGGACTATTACTTAATTAACTTTTTACCTTCCCTTTACTCACCATTATCCTAAATTACAATGCCAATTAACTTTCAAACATGAAGAGTCTCTTAGAGATAAGATGCTTGGACAAAAAGCTACACAAATGTGTGACGTGAAAGTCATACCGCACTGTGATTAGGGCACAAGACTTGTGGTCAAATTGCTGTTGTGCGTGAGTGTTATGTGAAGTACACTGCTCATTAAAATAATACCAAGAAGGTCAAAATGTATCACAGTAGAGAACACTGGTTTAAAGGAAAAAGCCATGAAATGGACACAACCACTGCTGTCTTTTGTAAGATAAGAAAATATGGATAAGAACATCATGAGGTAAATGTCAGTGGTCCTGATACTATAAAGGGAATACCGTACTTCAATTATAAGAACACTTCTGATTTACCAGAGAACTTTAATAAAATGTTGCAAATTATCATTCGTGCTGTTTAACAGAACTGGAAGAAACCTAATAACTGATAAGTCTTCAGTTCTTTAGAAAGATGGTACTTTTTAAGCAAGTTATTTGATTTTTTTTTTTTACAGATCAGGAAATAAAAATTATTCAGGACTTCACAGAAGCAGAACTAAAGAAATAATAATCTGCAAACAGAAATAAATATGGAACAGACTTTTGTCTAAATAAAGCTTACAATCTAAGTAGGATCCAGCATCTATTCAGTATGTTTTATGCTCCTGAAAAGGCTGTATTAAACATGGGTGTTTACGTCGATTCGAATGTGAAAAATTGTGGAAATCTCATGGGTGCATTACTGAATAAGCCCCTGGACATATCTTCTTTCTGTACCATCAGATAATCTAACAACATATGAAAATACATATATAGCTAGAATAGCCCTAGTAACTAGACGATGCCTAGCAACATTATGGTATACACCTGAAACCTTAGACACTCCAACTTTAGACACTTTTAAGAATAAAGTAAGAGATATAATAGAAATGGACCATTTAAAAACCATGGTACACAGTATTTGTATCTGTACATTGTATCTGTTTGTCTGTTAGGTTGGAAAAGCACTTTAGGAGGACCATTTTAAGAGCACTAGAAATTCGACTTTAATTATGGTCAATTTCATATTTATATTAAGTATTGTTAATCTATACAAATACATGTTTTTTGTAAAATTTGCAATTTCATAATTAAAAAAACCCATGGTACATGAACATTTAAATCATATGATAAAGAATGGTTGTTCTGGCAAACTACAAACCATTTTTTTTCTATGATCTCGGCTTAATAACAACTATTTATTGCATCCTTATTATATTTTTTATAATACTGTCTGTATTCATTTATGTTGTAATATTTATTTTGTATTATTATTTGTTATTGTATGATTAAATATTTTTTTATACACAATATATAATTAAAAATAAAGAATTTACACACAAAAAAAGAAGAATGTGATTTTAAGAAATATTGATGGGTATGCTCCTTGGCATAACTGAGAGATAATTGTGAAACAAAATCTTAAAGTGAAATACAGGAAGGCATGCCATTGTTGACACATAAACCTCTAAGCATGCTATAATGACCCTAATTGATGATCTATGCTACATCAAACTGTGGCATAACTTAAACATAATGTTTAACAGTTTACATTTTGAGATGTTGCAGTCCTGACCATTGGTCATGAACAAACATAAATACAAGATGAGAAGATGTAAATACTCAAAAAATATTGCATACAAAGGTAACAATTCAAAAATTACTGTCTTATAAAACTGTAGTTGTGTGTTTCCGTTCTGTTAACATTAGCAATAACTTTAAAAAAATGTACTCTCATTTTTTTTTTTCGTTCAAATTATGTTTAAAAACATTTTTTATATATTTATTGTGGTTTTAGCCAAATAAAAGATCACAGTAATGTTATCTCCAGAAAATATACTGGTCTTGTTGACAATGCACACATGCAACATAGTTTTTGTGTTTTAATCACTACTTGATTGCTTATCTGTAAAATAATTATGTGCAATTAGAGCTGTGGTATGAAATAAACAATACACATCAAATGATTTAATTTCTACTGTATATACTCCCACCATTTATGCTACGTATATCTCAATACAACCATAGTATTTCAATGGTATAAATAGAATATAACTGCCCTGTTTGACATCACATTGGATGTTTATTTATTGTATAGTTTTAGTGAATAATGTTATATTAGCTGATTAGAAAAAAGGACTAAACCCTCCTCAACAACTTTTAATCAGACAGAAGCCAACATCTGTCTGTCACAGGCTATGTGACCAGCTGAGACAGTAGGCAAAGTAGCCCTCTCTTGACTCATAACAGGAACATATATCCCTGGGCATGTTTATTATCCATCAAATGATAAAACCCTGGCATTATAAATATATATTTATATTGAACCTTTTAAGCAATGTATAAACACGTTCTCTATATTTTATGTTATGTGGCTTTGAGATGTCCCAGTACATTTTATGGCACCCTATGTCCAGCTCTAGTGATGTTATCTACTCATTCGATTTATGGCCTGGGACTGGTGCTAACACTTTGTTAATGACTGATAACCAAGTAATTTTCTATATGCCCATGATCAAAGACTACAATAAAATATGCATCAAATACAGGGCATTTTGCTTTCCAGAGGCCTGGACATGTCAACTCAGGAACACTGTCTCATTAAAATAACTTAAAGGGACCTGTCTAGTGCCCAAAATGCATCTTACAAAGATGAATGCATTTTAATGTACTTTCAAAGTACTTTAAGATGCATGTTTTACATTTTGCATTGCTTGAAATATAACATACTTACAGCTAGATGAAATTGTGAAATTAGTTTGCAAGAAACCAGGACTGCCCACACTAGCTGAGTAAAAGTAATTTCCTTCTTTGCTGCAGGAACCAATGCGAATAATGTCATTCAAATGAATGGAATTCCCTGTCTCTCTAGTGATGTCATCTGACAATATTTTGCACTGTTAAGCGTTCTTACTGTGTACAAGAGCAAGGTCATTCAGGGTCCACACAATGTACTTTCAAAGTACTTAAAGATGCATGTTTTAAATTTTGCATTGCTTGAAATATAACATACTTACAGCTAGATGAAATTGTGAAATTAGTTTGCAAGAAAACAGGACTGCCCACAGTAGCTGAGTAAAAGTAATTTCCTTTTTTGCTGCAGGAAACAATGAGAATAATGTCATTCAAATGAATGGAATTCCATGTCTCTCTAGTGATGTCATCCGACAATGTATTGCACTGTTAAGCGTTCCTACTGTGTACAAGAGCAAGGTCATTCAGAGTCCACACAATGTATTCAGTTTAAAGAGCACAAGAAGTGACTAAATAAAACAAAACTTTATATCATCAGTTTCTATATAATCAGTGTTGCCACACCTGCAGTAAACATGTATTGTAATCACTGGGGAGGGCTTGAGTCAAATATTAAAAATGTGATTTATGCAGAATGTCTGCATCAAATCACACTGGATAAAAAGCCTGTGCACTATACAAGCAGTAATCTTCATCTTGCAGTAATGTGAGTTTGGGGACTGGACTGTCCCTTTAAAAGGTGTTATTGAAAAGTTCTCATTGGGAGAACTGTTCGAAAGCAGTTTAATTTGTTCAAAAGAATACAGTGATCATTTAATGTGTGTTGTTTGTGATTCTCCAGCTACATGCTGGGTGCTGCACTATTGGCACTCAACTCTATCTGCAGTCCCCTAGTCATTGCTTTTGCACAACACAACAGGGGCCAATACCATTCAAAATCCAGTTTTAATGAATAAGAGTTGCCCAAATCCCAGCAAACAAGTTAATACATAAATACATATTGGGCTTTGCTGCCCCTTTAAGCCAACTGCCAAGTAATATATAGACATTTCACTGGGAAGTACCAACAACACATAATATAAACATGTGCATAAATACATTTTTTCCTTCCTTGGAAGAAATAAAATAAAGTGCATGAGCCAAAGGAGAATTTTAATTTAATTTAATTTCACTGCCTTCTCAAAGGAGCATGTTTTGTGGATTTTGCAAATGCTTTTTGACAAGTGCTATAATAGCAGATACTAAAAGTATCCACCAAGTTAGAGCAAAGTGTTTTAGAGGAATCCGACTGCTCTTTATTAGGTTTGTGTTTCATTACAACCTGTTCTTTACTTATTAAAAATGTGTTCAGAAAACCAAGTGGACTCTTAACTTGTTTGATTGTTTGCAGGCAGTCTAAGGTGAATTGATTGGGAAATTAGTTAATACCTTTCTGCAAGATTTAAATGCTAGCTTTATTGACATCTGGTGTTCTAGGCCCTTACAGAAACAGTTGTAGACAATTAAACACTGGGCCTCAGTCTCACCTATCTTTACAATTAAATACCTGTGTTCGAGTTGTAAATTAGATTGGCCGCACAGTGATCTTTTAATGCCCCCGAATGCCTATTATTATTCTGACTGTTAACCAGCAGAGAGAAAGCTGTAAAGTCCTTTAACCCCATTCCTTTAAGAGATGGGTAGTGAAGGATGTAAAGGTGTTTTGCCGTTTTAAGATTACTAATAATAGTATCCGAGTTTCTTATACGAGATTTATATTATTTTGCAGGCAAGCCCATTTTATAATGAATTACTGTGAACAAATAGAGTCAAGTTGATTCCTTTATTTTCTAACTGGTATCACTGTGGGCACTTATTTGACTTATTATGCACTTTAAAAGTCAACCTCTCAAGTCGACCTCGTTGCACTATTCACTGAAACTCGACCTCCCTCTCATCACAACTCGCCAGTTATAGAAACATAGAAACATAGAATGTGTGGGCAGATAAGAACCCAGGGCATATCCTAGGGTCACGGGGGCCTGGGTGCAGGTTTTCTTTTGGCGCCTAAAAGTGGGCGTGGTTATATTATGAACTCCTCCCCTTTAGACATGTCTGTTCCAGACGCCCATTAGAGCACAAACTTTATTTTGATGTAAAGGACAAACACAAACTTTTATTTTAAATAAAGATATATATTTTGCCATAATACTGTGAAGTGGTTTTATTTATTTATATGATGCTCAGCCAGCAACATGGGAGAGTTTTTGCTGGCTAGCAGAATGAGTTTTTACTACCGTTCCCATGATGCCCAACCAGCCAGTCTGGCTGAGCATCACTGGAAAAGAAGTACACAAGGAGCGATAAATAATATTCCACCATGCCAGTCACTCACGTGTCTCTCTCTCCCCATGCTCCCATGTCTTTCTCTCTCTTTCCCCATACCCTCATGTCTGTCTCTAACTTCCTATACCCACATGTCTGTCTCTCTCTCTCTCCCCACTCATACCCAATGTCTGTCTCTCTCTCCACTCATACCCAATGTCTGTGTCTCTCTCTCTCTCTCCACTCATACCCAATGTGTGTCTCTCTATCTCTACAATCATACCCAATGTGTGTCTGTCTCTCTCTCTGTCTCCACTCCTGCCCCATTTCAGGCACTTTTCTGTGCTTTATTTTTTAAACATAGGTTATGCCGGCACAACGAGCGAACCAACTTAAAACTACGCATTCAGCGTAGATAACTCTTGTGAGTCTGTTTTATACATTGGCGCACATGCCGATTGCACCAGCGTGCGCCGTGTTTATACATGTCCCCCAATGTGTATTTGTGATTATGTATGGGTGCACATACATAATTAAATACAGTCACATAATCACACAGTCATATGCAGGGCCGTCTTTAATAGTGATTAGATCCTGGGCAAGCATTTGCTTGGGCCCCCTGGACCCTGCCCCCTCCCCTGCATGCAATCCCGCCATCCATCGCAATGTTACCCCCCCCCACACACATATGCCATAATTGTTGTGCCATTCAGATGCCAGTAATATTGTGCCATTCAGAGCGCAGTATTATTGTGCCAGTCAGAGCCCAGTAATATTGTGCCAGTCAGAGCCCAGTAATATTGTGCCATTCAGAGCCCAGTAATATTGTGCCAGTCAGAGCCCAGGAATATTGTGCCAGTCAGAGCCCAGGAATATTGTGCCAGTCAGAGCCCAGGAATATTATGCCAGTCAGAGCCCAGTAATATTGTGCCAGTCAGAGGCCTGTAATATTGTGCCAGTCAGATGCCCAGTATTATTGTGCCAGCCAGATGCCTGTAATATTGTGCCATTCAGAGCCCAGTAATATTGTGAAATTCAGACCCCAGTAATATTGTGCCAGTCAGATGCCCAGTAATATTGTGCCAGTCAGATGCCTGTAATATTGTGCCAGTCAGATGCCCAGTATTATTGTGCCAGTCAGAGCCCAGTAATATTGTGCCAGCCAGATGCCCAGTAATATTGTGCCAGCCAGATGCCCAGTAATATTGTGCCAGCCAGATACCTGTAATATTGTGCCAGTCAGATACCAGGAATATTGTGCCTGTCAGATACCAGTATTATTGTGCCAGTCAGAGACCAGTAATATTGTGCCAGCCAGATGCCTGTAATATTATGCCATTCAGAGCCCAGTGATATAGTGCCAGCCAGATGCCTGTAATATTATGCCAGCCAGATGCCTGTAATATTATGCCAGCCAGATGCCCAGTATTATTGTGCAAGTCAGATGCCCAGTATTATTGTGCCAGTCAGAGCCCAGTAATATTGTGCCAGCCAGATGCCCAGTAATATTGTGCCAGCCAGATGCCCAGTAATATTGTGCCAGCCAGAGCCCAGTAATATTCTGCCATTCAGATGCCCAGTAATATAGTGCCAGTCAGAGCCCAGTAATATAGTGCCAGTCAGAGCCCAGTAATATAGTGCCTGCCAGCCAGATGCCCAGTAATATTGTGCCAGCCAGAGCCCAGTAATATTCTGCCATTCAGATGCCCAATATTATTCTGCCATTCAGATGCCCAGTAATATTGTGACAGCCAGAGCCCAGTAATATTCTGCCATTCAGATCCCCAGTAATATTGTGCCAGCCAGAGCCCAGTAATATTCTGCCATTCAGATGCCCAATATTATTCTGCCATTTAGATGCCCAGTAATATTGTGCCAGCCAGAGCCCAGTAATATTCTGCCATTCAGATGCCCAGTATTATTCTGCCATTCAGATGCCCAGTATTATTCTGCCATTCAGATGCCCAGTAATATTGTGCCAGCCAGAGCCCAGTAATATTCTGCCATTCAGATGCCCAGTATTATTGTGCCAGCCAGAGCCCAGTAATATTGTGCCAGCCAGAGCCCAGTAATGTTCTGCCATTCAGATGCCCAGTAATATTGTGCCAGCCAGAGCCCAGTAATATTCTGCCATTCAGATGCCCAGTAATATTGTGCCAGCCAGAGCCCAGTAATATTCTGCCATTCAGATGCCCAGTAATATAGTGCCAGCCAGATGCCCAGTAATATTGTGCCAGTCAGCCCCCCCCCCCCCCCCCCCGTTCCCAAGTACTTACATGAAGCTGCTCCGTGTCCCCCGCCGGATGTCTCCTCCGTGCAGTCTTCCCTCTTGCACGGAGGAGGGAAACAGTCACCGGATGTGACGCGACGTCACATCCGGCGTCAGTTTTTTTTGTTTTTTTTTCGGCCGTCGCATCCATCGGATGCGGCTTGCCGGAAAAAAGCGTTCACACGCGCAATGCGCTGTGAACGCGGCAAGCAGGGCTGGGGGCCCACGGGACAGCTGCCTTGGGGCCCCCCAGGAGTAAATGGGCCCAGGGCAGCTGCCCCGTTTGCCCCGCGTTAAAGACGGCCCTGGTCATATGCAAGTATGCAGTTACATAGACACACATATATACAGTCACACACGCAGTCAGTCACATACACACAAACACACATATACAATCACATACATACACATAAATATACAGTCACACACGCAGTCAGTCACATTCACATACATACACACAGAAATGCTGTCGCCCTCCCTGCTTAATTACCTTTATGTGAAGGGAGGAGGACGTTCTCGATGGCAGGGCCGCCACCAGGAATTTCAGGGCCCCTTATTGAACACATTTTCTGCCCCCTCCCCCAATTAATATACCAGGGTTATGCCAATTAATATGCCAGGATTTAGCCAATTAATATACCAGGGTTATGCCAATTAATATACCAGGATTTTGCCAATTAATATCCCTGGATTATGCCAATTAATATGTCAGGATTATGCCAATTAATATGCCAGGATTATGCCAATTAATATGTCAGGGTTATGCCAATTAATATTCCAGGATTTTGTCACTCAATATGTCAGGATTATGCCAAATAATATGCCAGGAATTTTTATGCCAATTAATATGCCAGGAATTTGTCACTCAATATGTCAGGATTATCCCAATTAATATGTCAGGTTTATGCCAATTAATATGTCAGGGTTATGCCAATTAATATACCAGGATTTTGCCAATTAATATGCCAGGAATTTGCCAATTAATATGTCAGGGTTATGCTAATTAATATGGCAGGATTTTGCAAATTAATATGCCAGGGTTATGCTAATTAATATGCCAGTAACGGAGCTTGCACCCGTTGCGCTGTGCTTGGTGTGATAGGGAGGTGCGGTAACCACTCACCTGCGGCTCGCACCTCCTTGTCACACTAATCACAGCGCGACGGGTGCAAGCTCCGCTCCCGTCGTGCTCTTTGATTCAGGCGCCTCTCCTCCCGTGCGCCTGGGAGCGGTGCACCACGTGCACCAGCCCAGGATCGGCCCTGTAAGAACCATTCGGTCCATCTAGTCTGCCCAATTTTCTAAATAGTTTTATTAGTCCCCAGTTCCCTATCTTATATCTAGGATAGCCTTGTGCCTATCCCACGCATGCTTAAACTCCTTCACTGTGTTTACCTCTACCACTTCTGCTGGAAGGCTATTCCATACATCCACTACCCTCTCAGTAAAGTAATACTGCCTGATATTACTTTTAAATTGTTGCCCCTCTAACTTTAGACTATGTCCTCTGGTCCATCCTGACTTCCCATCTCAAACTTCTTGCTATTCACTAAAATTTGATGGGAGTTTGTAGTGGGAGGCGAGTTGGACTTTGACGCTCAACTTCCCTCCTACAACTCACCTCCTTTAAAGTTGCATTATCAGTTAAAAAAAAATGTTTTCAATGAAATGAAAAAAAACCCTGCCCAAAAAATCCTGCCCCTATAATTAAAACGTTGCCAGGAGTTTCCAATACTCCTTGCACCGATCATCAATATGGGGCGCCACACCATGTGGCCTGAGCCCCCTTGATATCATTGACGGGACTGGGAGCCTGCTTGTTGGCTCCTAGACCGTGTTATCAATATTGGAGCTGAAAGCCTGCCATATGGCTCCTCACACCCCCTGTTTGTATCACTGTAAAGGTTAGCAATTGAAAAAATGTTTTGTTATTAAGCATTAATAAGAAAGCAGTGCAATAGCACTTTAAATCAACTTTATTCAATGAATAGATCACAACCCATTTATTGGACATAGATGGAATATTATAAAATATTCAGTTTTACACAACCCTGCCCTGATGTTACAATTGTTGTGATTCACTTAAAATGTCAAAATTATCAATATTCCTAATTATTATTAATTTTTTTTATCATTAGCGCTTTACATGAAAGTACTTTAAGACTAAATTAAAAAGCTTGTCTTTTTTTGCATAAGGTGTTTTAAATGGGTGGTTGGAATAATTCCTCTATTATTAATAATAATTAACTATTATCCACGCCAGAACACGCTTTTAACAAAGCAGTGCTACTTAATAAGACAATATAAAACGGAACTGATTATATAATGATCACAATAGGCTGGGATGACAAAAAAAAAAAATAACAAAACAGGACAAGATAGCTAAAAGAAAATCTGTTGTAAGTAGAATATGTGTCTAGGTGTAGTTTAAAAGCTAATCATTATTGGCTAAGGCACAATGTATGCATTTTTATAAAAGTGTCTTTGTTGATCAAAGCAGCAATTCAATTGCAGCGAACCCATTTATATTAAAAAATGTTACTTTTGATGTAATTTGCATAAGATTCATCTAAGCATTATGGTTCTAGTGCAGCAGAAATATGGGGGGGGGGTGCACGTTTTTCACAAAGAAACAATTAACATTTTCTTTAACTACAGGGCACATAAAAGTTGTTTCCCAAAAGATAATCTGCAAGCAGAAAAATTGACTGTGCAAACAAAAGATTGGCCTAACCAGATACACAGAAATATGCCTTCTAGCAAATGGAGCTATCATTTGCATAGTTTGCTGGAAGGAGCAATACAGATTCCTGAACTATATTTATCATTGCAAAAACAAAATAAATACAATCCAAATCCAATTTCATTACTAATTATTATACAAAAATGATTTTGATGTGCACTATTCGAAATGCCTTTTATTTGTAAAGTTTTATATCAGTGTGGTTACATGGGATGGGGCATTTGTATGTATTGCCCTGCGAGAATAAATAAAGTCCGAAAGTAATACATAGTATGGCAGAGGTCGAATAAATTACTAAGTCAATGTCATTAAAATGTATAGAGTCATACCTATAACAGTATTGTCTAGCTGTGTCATTTCAGTGTGAAGGTATAGAGGTTAAAAATATAGTAGATATCTGGTAAATGCGAAATAAGTAGATATAGAAAGTAGGGCATATTGCTCGCCAGCTATAAATAGATTTTTTTTTTCAGCTGTGCGAAATAGATATTTCAATTATTATTATTTTTGGAGTGTGTTTGAATAAATGTGTCATATGGTATTAGAATATTGTACCAAATGGCAAAGGACAAATTGGATCCGAAACAACATGGCATCCTGTAAACCCATAAAGAGATTATGGGGTGTGAAATGCGTTGTTATCGAGTGATCTCTCCCCTAACTGGAGATTTTGACATCCATGATTAATGCTGCAATTAAACAGGGAAAATAGATTTAAAAAAAAATAATAATAATGAAGTCAATTACATACTCCTTATCTCCAAATGGAGATCATTTACATGCTGGGTGACTAATTGTGAATGTGGCACTCACAAAATATATATTGGGGTGCAGCAACAACTCTAACGATGTTTGCCCTCAAATACAGCACCACAATTGTTACAAAGTTGAATGTGATAGTGAGGGATGCACAAATCATGAGAACACTTATCTTATTCCACTAATGCACTGCTTTTTCACTAGTGCAAAGTTTATACACATGGAAGACAAAATGTCAGAGAACATAGTTCAAACAACTTCCAGTTGCAGTGAGAAGACCACTCACTTGCGGGGGAGCCTGGAATATAATATACTATTTCAGTACCGTATGTTCTTGGTGAGATGTGGCTCCTGCCCCCTTTTTTTTATCACAATGCACCACAAGCTTAGATCAATCTCTTCTCAGTGAGTGTAGATGTCATGCATTCTAAGACAAAGTAAATTCACCTTGCCAGTAATGGAACCTGCAACCCAGAGATTGAGCATATTCCATGTAGACTCCATTAAATAACAAAGGCATTGAAATGGACTAACATCTCAACATCTAACAATAGTAACCATCTCTGTCTTTGTCAGAGAAGTTTATCTGCACTGGAAAATATAGATCAACATTTTACCCATACCAAAACACAGGATGCAAACCGATATCATTCAATTCTAATACAGTTTTATTTACATTGCTATAAAACTTTCAAATCCTTGTAATCATAAAAAAAAGGACAATGCAATCGTCCTGCATGTATACCACTGAGGGGAAAATTGTATTTTTTTTTTGCACTTAATTTATAGCAAGTTCATTCTTTAAGTCATTATTGAGAAAATCACCTTTTTTCTGAAGCCATTCTTCTAATAATGAGCTTCAACACAATCTAAAGAAGCAATAAGATGAAGATGGGCTGTTTGCCTCTATTCATCGTAGACATATTGCTTTGCATATAACTATTTCATGACTCTGGGTTAAATCTCATTAAGAAAGTAATGATTCCACTGAAAAGCTTCTACAATACAAGTAGCTAACATTCATTTCACCAACCCACACCTTAATACAAAGAAAACATTTGCCATGGTAGTTGTCTTTCATATTCAAATACTGCATATTTTTAGTTTGTTATACATAATGAAGATATGGTATATAGATAGCCAGACCGACAAACAAAAAGGCAGATAGAAATTCCACTAGATATATGCATATGTTCTGCATGACTATGACTTAAAACTATGACTAATCTTTAAAATGAGGTTATATTACTAAGCTGTGTTCTGTTCTTCCTTATGTTTTTGCTACATGAGTAGACATCCCTCACCTACTTCTGTAACCATTCTTGCCAGTTGTAACCTGCTTGGTGTTCTGTATAAATTATAACTTAAGCTTGTGTGTGTTAATTTCAGTCAGTGGAGTGTTGTATAGAGTTTTAGACTGTTCTATCAGTCCATGTGTGCAGAGCCTGAGCTCCTGCTTAGTTGTAGACATCTAGGACCAAAGGACAGCAGCGGCTGTGGTTGGCTGATTTCACCTCTGCTCTTCCCTACCAAAAGAAAGATAAAAACATGAACGGCTGGACAGAAGCTCCGGTGCATCATAATGTTGAGTATATGTGAATCTGTCAAAAACTCTGATATTGTCATGATAAGTTACCTCCAGCAGAAAGATCCTTTAATTTCAATGATAATATAAATGCATAATAAAAATTACAAATCAGGCTTACAACACAAGGTTCCTAACATCCATATATTATTCTGCACCACAGAGATTATCTTGTTAAAAAATCTTGCAGGAGTGGTACCCGTGTTTGGTGAGGGGCCTCATGGCAGCCAAGCCTGAGACTGATAAAGCAGCAAAAAAGCAGTATATGTAGACCTATATTTGCAATAAAATGAGAGTTTAGATCAAAGCTACCTCCTTCTGGCCTTCTAACTGTTCTATGCTTCTCTGAATAAACATAGCATTTAAATCATGGCTACTAACCTGAAAATGGACAGATAAGAATGTACGAATGGAAGGCCTTGTGTGCTATAAACTGCAGATTGCCTGGAGCAATAAAGGTAGGGAAGTCCCATAACTCGCATATATAGTTTCACTTTTCCAAGTATGCCCCTTTTATGTATTCAAAACTTAAACTGGAGCATTGCGGTCTCTTTAATGATCCGTTGAAATAGCCTTAGTAAAAGAACACATTTGAATTATAGAACATGGTGAAGATATTGTCTTAACATCAGATATGCAAGATGGAAAAGATACACAAAATCATTATGTTCATCCATACAGAAATAATCCCATTGATAATCCTAAGGAAGGAAATTATCCATTTTAGCAATTTTGTGTCTAGAGTGAAAGAAATCCCTTGAGAATAAAAAAAAAATATGGAAATCAGTTCTCTCTCTTATGATCTTGCATATGAAATAGGAGATATTAAATAGCTTGCATTTTATAAAATCATAAAACTTCCAGCACTGGATGTTAAAATAGTTCCAGATTTGTCTTTTTGGGTTGCATAGAATTTGATGATATATGTGTTTATTGGAAAATAAATCAAATAAAACATGTCTGGCACACTGATATTGTTTTATGTGCAATTTGCAGTATACATTGATCATAAAAGTGATCCTTATGTTTAAACAAATATTGACAAAGCTCTGACAATTTCACAATGGGCCACAGTCACGGCAGGATTTCTAATTACCTGTTTGTGAAATAGCTGGTCATCTCCAAAAATGACCTCACTCCTCCCAATCTGGTCCTTACTAAATGACAACACTGTCATTAATATTCACCGTACCAGTAGCCACCCATCCCTACCATCCTAAACATCCCAGACCCAGTCATGCTCATCCACAAAAGAACTGAGTTTAACTTAGTTTTAGATAGCAAGTCTGTTTCTTTACTAAAAAGGTCTTGAATAAATTAGTCTACATGCAACTATAATAAGTATATATTACCAGAGGCTTAACTTTTTAACCTCACTTTATTTTGACTTTTATTCAGGACACTCAGTTACTGCACCTATATCCAAATTGGCATGGGACGTGTCTGCCTGTCTCTACTGTCTCTACCTCTTGATCTGTCTGATGGTTAGATTGGTAGATAAAGTCAGAAAGACAGACAGAGAGATTAATAGCTAGACTGTTCATCGATGTATCTATTTATCTATCAGTCTGTCTGCCTGTAGCCAGCTCTCAGTCCTTCTATAGTTTTAATAATAAATCATTGTTGTTTGGTTTAACGTATATGACCCACAAGGTTTTTTTTTTCTGTTGTAAGTTCATACTTTTTAAATTGGCCAGGTCTTTAGATAAATAACTGTGAGATTCTGTAGACTGCATTTTAAGCATGAGAGACCTGGTCCCAAACAGGTCTACTTACTAGTTCTTAAAACTGTCACTCCAGAGATATATTACCACACAAGTCAGGAACACGATTATAAGCTGTTTCTTCTACACCCATAATTACAGTTAATTTCTTCAAATTAGTGTGCAAATCCCAACTACGTGTCAGGCCCAAATTCCTCTTTTAAATGTATTATGTAGCTACCAGTTAATACCAGGGTTAGACTTGGATTATATTGCATATGAAACATTTTTATACATGTTCTTTTTTATTTTATGTTTATATTTCATTGCAGTTTTAACTATTATGCTAAAATATATTATGTATCTCACATGTATGTTTTTTTTAAATCAACCAGGATTTTTTTTATACAAATTTAAAGATCATAGAATGAGGCAAATCATTACTTGATGAGGAAAAACTTCAATGGCGTATTAGGTGTGTTGTCTATTAAACCAACTTAATACATAGCAGCTTAGATACGCCTATATCAACTGATCTGGCATTACTGTGAGTTTCTGTCAGTACTGTGGCAGTACTGTGACAATAAATGTGACTTGCTGCAATGATTTTAAAAGCTAATTTTTTAATAAACTGTTATTTTTCACTTGTGCTTCTAATATAGAATCACAAGTGAAATTTTAGTTGTCCCAAGTATGAGTATAAACTGGCGAGTACTTTTTATAGTACACGCCAGTTTATCCTCTGTCCAACAGCTTCCATAGGAAGCAGGCAGCTGTCTAGGTCCCCCCTGCTAATCTGATGCAAAAACGAGGGTCTCTCTCTGCGCTAGCAGCGAGAGACCCTCGCATTTGGATGTGAGCATTTCGACAACCAGGAACTGCTGTGTCTTGTTTAAGATACACGTTGGGTTTACTTAAATGTCCTATGAGGAAGCAAGGGTAAACAATGTTTAATGTTCCTTTAACCCCTTCGTGACGCATGGTGCTTGCGTCCCAAACGACGCAAGCACCAAAACGTCACGATTTGTTCCTGGCCACCGATCACAAGGTGATCGGTAGCCAGGAACACTCTGGCAGAGACCCGATCAG
The DNA here is from genome assembly GCA_036172795.1 of Pelodytes ibericus. NCBI lineage: Eukaryota > Metazoa > Chordata > Amphibia > Anura > Pelodytidae > Pelodytes > Pelodytes ibericus. The sequence continues at coordinate 159,117,616 of CM069863.1, forward strand.
GGTCTTAATAAACCCTGTGGGTCCCTGCCAAAAAATCGCTAGACCTCCGGACCTCCGGAAGTTCGGGCACAACGCGATTTAGCAAAATGTAGCTTTGAGCACCGGCTACATTTTCCCTGTCAGACTGAGGCCACTCAAAGTGGCCTCATCTGACAGGTGGGATCCCGCTGTAAGTGCCTGCAGTGGGATCCGAAAACAGCTCATCGCGGGTAGCCGGGATGAGCTGTTTAGTACAGGACGTACTATGCCATCCTAACGACTTTAAGGCACTTAATGTCAGGACGGCATAGTATGTCCTAACGTCAGGAAGGGGTTAAAGGTGTTAAAGTGGTGGGGGTAGTAACATCCAAAGTAATATTACTGATTGAGCATTATATCAAAAGAAAAACATATATAATTATTTGAAAAATGTTTCAATGCATATACAAATCTATTTTTCAATTCTATTTTATAAGAAGATTACAGTTTTTTTGGATAGTTAGCATTCTACTAGTACAAATATATCCAGTAACCACTGATGTCCAACCGATGGCTCTAAAGTAGCATTTATTATGGCAGGAAAGGCTATAAGTCCTATTGATGTATTACCTCATGAAATGAATAGTATCTGGCCCTTCAACCTAACTGTATATACTGTATGCTAGTTACTACATTATTATACAGCTTTAGAAAAATAAACCAACCAGCATCCTTTGTCTCAATAATGGGGGGGGGGGGGGGGGGGAATGTATCTGGTTATTGAATACCATCAACTACATAAGAAAATCATAAGATAAAAATGGTGATATCAGGTCATCAAATAGTTCGTAGTAACATAGAAACATAAAAACATAGAATGTGTCGGCAGATAAGAACCATTCGGTCCATCTAGTCTGCCCAATTTTTTTTTAGTACTTTTATTAGTCCCCCGTTCCCGGTCTTATAGCTAGGATAGCCTTGTGTCTATCCCACGCATGCTTAAAATCCTTGACTGTGTTTACCTCTACCACTTCTGCTGGCAGGCTATTCCATACATCCACTACCCTCTCAGTAAAGTAATACTTCCTGATATTACTTTTAAATCGTTGCCCCTCTAATTTAAGACTATGTCCTCTAAATGTGGTAGTTTTTCTTCTTTTAAATATACTCTCTTCCTTTACTGTGTTGATTCCCTTTATGTATTTAAATGTTTCTATCATATCCCCCCTGTTACGTCTTTCCTCCAAGCTATACATGTTAAGATGCTTTAACCTTTCCTGGTAAGTTTTATCCTTCAACCCATGAACCAGTTTAGTAGCCCTTCTCTGAACTTTCTCCAAAGTATCAATATCCTTCTGGAGATACGGTCTCCAGTACTGCGTACAATACTCCAAGTGAGGTCTCACCTACTGCTAATACCTCTCCCTATGCAACCAAGTATTCTGCTAGCATTTCCTGCTGCTCTATTGCATTGCCTACCTACCTTCAAGTCCTCTGAAATTATTACTCCTAAATCCCTTTCCTCAGATGTTGAGGTTAGGACTGTACCAAATAATCTATATTCTGCTTTTGGGTTTTTACGCCCAAGGTGTATAATCTTGCACTTGTCCACATTAAATGTCAGTTGCCACTGCTCTGACCGATGTTGAATATGAATTGGACAAGCATGTGTATCTGTAAATATTATAGAAAAAATTCTAATTATTAACTTTGGAAGAGGACTAAGTCGTAAGTATATTTTTATTTTATCATGAAACACCTGTAATTGTGTGTTTACAGTATTATCAAGAAAACTTTCCAGGGAAATAAAGATTAATTAGCCAAGTTAAAATGTTTTATTTCTTTTTGCATTAGCAGATTTGAAATATAAGTGTTACCTTACACTTCATAAAAAATTAGCCAGGCGTGCATCTATTTGGATCTCTTTGTTTTGCAAGGAAAATAAATTAGAATGCATGGGTGTTTTTTTTTTTTGTCGGCTATGAAACAGTTGGTATTGTTGAGAGAGGAAATGTCCAGGAGAATTGAAATAGAACTTTGGGCATGAATTGGAAATAACTAAGCCATCCAAGGCACAAGCTGCTGTGCGTGTGTGTGAATTCCATGGGAGATCATCAATAATTCAGGTGACATCAATCACTTAATTGGGCTTCTGAGATTCCATGGAACTGTTTAATAATATAGATATGTTGATTTGATAAGAACCATTTTGTGTCAGGTGAAATTAAACAGAACGCTGCATTCGGAATTTTAAGTTGAATAAACACACATATAACTTCTGACTGGTTAAATGGCTTTCCCTCAATGTATACGTAATTTCTACAAATAACTCATTTGATGACAATACCTACTTGACCCATCTAGACTGCATATAATTCAGATTTACTTATTTCTTCCTTATTTTCCACCCTACTTCATGACAAATCCGAATGTTATCACAACTTTGCCTCTATGCATCCTTTCCAACCCTATTCTAGATTATACCAGTTATTTCCCTTTAGGCTCCATTGCAATTTCCTCCAAAGTGCTTTGTAATTGATTTCAGGTGCTCTAAAAAGACTTATTTGTAGTGTTGTAAAATATTGCACTGTTTATTTATTTTACATGCAATGATGTATTAGGGTAATTAGCAAATTCCTACTACTTGACAGGCCTACATTCCTATATATTGTGTATAGATCCTATGAGAGTGCTGAGGTTCATTGGAGTTTTCCTATATAATGATATGCAAAACCAGTTATTTTGTGGTGTTTAAAATGATAGTTTTGCATCACTAGCAGTGTGTTCATTTCCAGTACATGATTACAGTTGTTTGTAAGTAATGGTGTACCTGTGTAGAGCACCCTATTCACGTTTAACTATGTTTGGTACTGTTCAACCTGTACATTGCATGCATATGAATGTATGTAATCCATAGGAATCACTTTCTGCTAGATATTCCACCCAGAGTTGTTTATAATGCAAGAGGAATGTATTCAAAAGATGGTCACTACTTCCCTGGCTGGATAGTGGTGTGGGGTCACTTGTGACATCATGAACATCCTGGACATGTACAATGGGCATTCACATATATCTTATTAAAAGCACTCTGACTGGCTCCAATGAGATGCTGGGGACCCCCATTTTTTTTATTTTTTTGTACTGAGCAGGATCCCCAGGAGAACGCCCTGAAAAGATACATTTCCAATAAATGCACTTATTTGTCCAGTTTTCTTCATCCTTTAACTTCTTATATATTTTTTTCCAGATGTCTAGTCTAAGAATAGAAGATTTAAAAAAAAAAAAAACAACCTGACAACAAAACATATCAAAGAGCTAGCAGGTCAATATGTTATTTATTATTTCACGGCATGATATAGTCTAGTTATCCTTCTATATTTGAAAACAATGCCTCTCTGCTGAACTATCAAAACCCAAGCTCGAACATGGAGAGAAGGTCATGAACCTAAACCAAGATGAACACTCCAAACCATTAAATTGTCATCTGAGGTCGGAGCATAGATTTTGGACTTAAAAGAGAAGCTGCTTTTGAAAGCATATTTTTAACATAACACAAAATCAATAGTTAAATTCCTTTTGGTATTTTTTTTAGGTTCCATTGAGTGATAATTGACCTTGACATTTCTCCTACATCTTAGTCTTCTGCAGTACTATAATTCAGTTTCTGGTAAAACATCAGATGGGAAAGCTCTCAATCAATGGAAACAGAATGAATGATGATAGTTCCTCTCACAGGTCTGCATGTGTGAGCTTTAATACATCTCAAAGCAAAACTTTTTTCAAGATGGATGATTTCTAATTTAATGCCATTCCACTCAGGAAAGAACCGTTATGGTTCCACATTTATGTTTAATATAAAGTCAGTGAAAATTGGAAATATGTAGTGAAATACACTGATAATATTTTTGCAGTAAAGGTACAGTAATTATTTTGGGGGGATTTTTGGGAAGAAACAGACATTTTAAATAAGTATTTTTATTCCTCATTTGATATACAGTGTTACATAACTTTTTTTATGACCTGCCTTACACGCAATTACCTGTCTGTCATTTATCGGTAATCTTAGTCTCATGTATACTATTTTATAACACATAAATATACAAAGTATACATTAACCAATATATAGTAGTATTAGTCACTTTTCTTTTGTTGTCTGCTGCCCTTGTTCTGCTGTACAGTGAATACACACTTCCAACTATTTATGCAATGTCAGTAAAGAAATTATAATCTTACAAACTAGGAAAACATGCAGCTAAACAAAGTAGGACAGAGAAACAGACAGACAAAAAATAACAAACATTCACAAATGAAGCACAAGCACATGCATAACCAGAACAAATGCACAAACTGTATGATATCAAAGTCGCACAAAAGGACCAACAGCTGTGGGATTAATCAAAATATTCTGGATATGTGTATTTTGAAAAACTAACATGTTACACCTTCATGAAGCTAGGAATTTCTATGATGTCCTAATTTAAAGGTCCCAAAAGATGTTGGGACAGTATAGAATATACTTCACATAACAGCTCATAGCAGCCCCCCTTGTTGAGCTGTGCTTGACCCATTGGAACCCATTGGGTCTCTGGCTACCGATCACCTTATAATCAGGGCCAAAAACACAAAAATGGTGTTTTGGTGCTTGCGTCTTCTTGGACAGAAGTACCATGCATTGAAAATGGGTTAATGTATATAATCTCATTAAATAATATGATTCTGTAATTTATACTTCTGTATTTTTACACTTTGGCAATTTAAGAGGGTCTTGATTCAGAGATTTTTTTTTTCTAATTTACATGGGACTTCACATTATTTTTTACTATTATCACTATTATACAACACTTTAGAATGTTGCATTAATAGCCGCCCACTGCAACCTGCAACCGATACATAATGCATGCTTCATGTGTGCTACAAAACAGGCCGCTGGTCTTTAACCTAATTGAAACTCATATATTCTTATAATTTATGTTTATTTATTGGTGCTGGAAGGCACACAATTAAGAACAGCTTGTAGACAAACACTAAATTGGACACTTGTTCACTGAATTAATAATCAATTTGCTGTCATTTTATCGTCAGCTTCTAAGTTTATCAAACCAAAAGCAAAGTGCCATTTGCTAATCGGGGGCCAAGAGAAAAATAAACATTTTTGACTGTATAATAGAAAACAAAATGTTCTTTGGCAATAACCTCACATTTGGAATTCAAACATAAGCGGAACCATATAAGTCACTGGCACTCAGGAGCAATATGTTGATTGAGCTTTGGCAATGCAGCCACCAGGTTAAGGTTGAGGTAGTTAAGAAGATCCTAAGCTCTTCCTATCCCCCTGACATGATTTTCTACAGCCATGAGGCCAGTGAGATGTCAAGATCTACAGAATCATATCACAATCTAAGTGGGACTGCAATATGATTTTATGGATCCCCAATAGGGAAAGGCAAAGTGCCCATTGAAAGATGGGTGTGACAATGACAAGGTATGTGAAGGTCTGTGTTTGAATCAGTATACAGGTAAGCCCCACTAAAGCACAGTGCTTGAGATCTACAGAATCATATCACAATCTAAGTGGTATTACAATATGATTCCCAACAAGGAAAGGCATAGTGCCCATCCAAAGATGGGTGTGGCCATGACAATGAATGTGATGGTCCACAGAACACCATTAAATGGTCCATCACAACATTCAGTAAATGTCTACCATGAACACTGTCGGCTTCCACTGGGCTCCTTGGGAACCATGTCTGGAAACACATTATAACACATCACATTAACACAGGTTGTACCTGTACTTACTATTTTAGATTAATAGAAGCTTCTTGAGTTGTCACCTACAAATCTCAACACAAAAGGTTTCATTAGTTTAAAATATTTTTATATATATATTACAATCCACAAACATAGGCTGGTGCTCCATGCTTGCAGGGCCAGAATATAATTCAGCCACATTTTAGCTATATTTAACAAACAGAGGAATAAAAAAAAAACTACTGTTGCTCTTAAAATCTGTAACCAGATATGATCAATAATTCTAAAACATTGAGTTTTATCAAAACAAAAAACAAATACACCCGCCTTGGCACCCACATAAATGTGTACAAGCTGAACAGAGTTTGGGATTAGAGTACGAATAGATGCAAATTCAGTTGTAGAATCCTAAAATACTATGAAACAAAAGAGATGCAATTTATTATAATATTGTCAGACTTTTAACAAACTGCGTATAGTTCAAGGCTATGGTGGAGGATATCTGGTTCAAACTGTAACATTTGAACAATCATTAAAGCATTCAATAGACATAGAGGACTTTTTTCTTCTTCTTGCAATTGCTCTCAGTCTATGGACTGATGTGGCTCCGATATATTGTGATCCGTTTCCCCCATGATAACAGCATTTTACCAGGAAAGGTATACTCAGATGTTTTCTTGTTTTCAAATACATCTTGAAGATGTTACTATTGTCCAGTTTAGTGGTACTCATTTTATCTACGTTGGGAGGGTGAAAGGCTGACACCATCCTGCAGGGAGAATCTAACAACTGAAAAGATTCTACAGATTAGTTCACCAAGTTATCTATCATAACCATACGTCTCGTGCTGTCTGTCACCGAATCCATTTCTAACACTAGTGGCTTGAAATGTATTAACCATTATAGTGGACAAAATTATTCTGTAAATTGGATTATTTAGCATAGAGAACTATAAATGAAGAGTGTTTGTGAATGTATCCAAAGAACTACGTGCAGTCTTGTTAACAAATGTGCTCTTTGGCAGTGACTACCACATTCTAATTGCCTGCTATAAAAGTAAGGAAATCCAATAAAACACAACTCTTTGATTATAATCTTTTATATTTATGAAGTGTTTGATTAATAACAATTTGACCTTGTTTTACTCAGTGTAAATAGTACCATTTCTAATTGTTTATGCCTATCAATATTCACATCAATCATTACATTTAATCCTGCTGTAATATTGATACAAAATAACACTTCTTAAATAACTTTTTTTTTAATTACTTCTTTTTAAAATTAAAACCCTTGTTTGTTTGTTTTTTGTTGTTTAGGCGACCTACCTGGACATTATCTGACAAAGCAAGATTTATGAAGTGAACTCTTTTTTTTTTTTACAGCAATTGGAAAGTCAAAATAATTTCATAATGTATAGCTCCTATGGTTTCCAACCAGCAGGTAGATCAAGATTATAATAACATTGGTATTTGACCATTTGACAACTGCTGTAAATTATAGTTCCCATGATGCTCAGCTAGCAGTATGTCGAATCGGACATCACAGGAGTGGTAGTTCATAATAGCTGGTTAGCTCCACTTGAGTGGGGGGTCATAATAACATGTTCCAGGTCAATGGTTAGTCACCCCACCCCTGATTATTCTGCCCACTGTTTAGAACATATAAGAGATGCTATATATTTATTCTTATTTATGCAGTCTAGGGTTAGTGACCACTATTTGATTGAATTCTGTCTGCAATCTTAACAGTACTTAAGAGTACCGTTAAGACTGCAGACAGAATGTATACCTCCCATGGCCTCACTCCCAATGTGGGACACTGGGTGGGGGGAACGTGACTTGAAATGGGGAGTGTCAGCACTACCACATGCACAATATTTATATGTATTATTACTTTATATGTATTTTTATTTGAACAGGTAAGTGTGCCACATAATATAAAACCAGTGTATATCAAAGCTTGCTGACCCATGAAGCAGAATGCATGTATTTTTTTTTTTTTTTACCATGAACCTATATTAATATCCTAATGGTTCCACCAGTTATTTTTTTACATGCATTTTTTTACATGCACCATACAAATATAATGCATCCTTTAGAAATACTGCTCTCTCTAGCGCACTTGAATTGTTTTTGTTTTAGTTTTACACTTTTCTTTCTTCCGAACTTGATTTCAACTGTCTAACATATCTAAACATTTCCAGCATTGGTACCCTCTCTTCTGAGAGGTCTATATTCTCTGTACTAACTCTTTGTCATACTGTCTTTTGTATTAGACTGAATGGTGTTTGCCATTTTCTGGTGCATTACTTTTTTCTAAAGGAACAGTGTAACTTCCAAATGTCTTCTGACAGTTGTGTAGCTAAGATGAGAACTGTCATTTCCTCACCACAGGAGGTATACCTCCTACCAATACCATAGAAACAACTAACAGTGGGTTTCTGTCTTAATCACTACTGGGGTAGAAAAGAATAACTTAAACCAAAAAAGACTGAAACATAATTGTCAAAAGATATGACATTCTATATGAAAATAAATATCTCAAGATGATGCTTTTTGCAAATTACACAACACTGATTACTGATTATTTGTCGATGGAATGTTAATATATATATATATATATATATATATATATATATATATATATATATATATCCTCCTTTGCTGTGTTGTGTTAATGAAACATGTTTGTTTGCTGTTTTCTAAAAGCACTTGCTCCCCAGAGATGCCTGTACACTTTAACTCTACGAAGAGGATTTGCAATAAGATCTTATTTTCTCTGATTCAAAAGCTTAGATGATAACTGTACAGAACGTGTAAAAAAGGAAGACATTAATATGCATTGTGTGTTGGCAAAACGGGTGCTTTTAATCTGGATAGAGGAATGAGAAATGAAGAAGCACTTTATAGAATGTCTTTGAAATACAAATAGAAAATGTTTTTGAATAGGTTTGGAAACTTTTTGTTTAACATAATGGGGTAGATTATATGCTGACCATTAAGGCCATCAAAAGTTAAAGTTTGAAAACCACCTGTTATTCCTGAAGCACTGGTATTGAGACAAGGGAATAATGACATTTAGCATAAAACACTGTTATTTCCTATTTACCTGTTAAGATCCCTAGAGTCCTCATATAAATGCAATACCTATGGCCCATTAATAAATAAAATGTTAGACCTTTCCCCAGGGCTTTGGGCCACAATGAGCCCCAAACCCCAATTACATAAACATAAAAAAAAAACTTTTCTCCTTGTGCCAAGGGATGGCCAAATAATAAAATAAATCTAATGCCTACCTCCCTCTCCCCCTTAACTCTAGCTTGTCTATTCTCTCTGCTCAATGATTCAATCAACACTGAGCGCTTTATCATCATTGTATCATTTAGACCACTGCTTCTCCAACCTGTCCTCAGGACCCCCCAACGGTCCAGGATTTAGGGATTACCCAGTTGTATTTAATTAAGAATATGTACACCTGGTGTGGTTCCCTAACCAGTAAGCAACCATGCCAGGTATTCTACAAATTCTTATTTAAATACAACTGGGTAATCCCTAAATCCTGGACTGTTGGGGGGTCCTGAGGACAGGTTTGAGAAACACTGATTTAGACTAAACTACAACCCTTGTTTTGATTTTGAGTGACAAAGCACCACAGGCTTGTGGGTTGTACATATGTGAATGGATCTCAGTTATACTTAGATTAAATGTTTTTTTGCATGAATACATCAGATGCTGCCTTTAAGTTTATCTTAAAAAAAAAAAGCTGCTGGGCAGGGATCAGAGCTACATGAAAGTGTGGTGCTGGTGCACGTGGCACTAACTTATGATATCTATTTGGAGTTAGCCTCATACGATGCCAAGCAGGAATAGCACCACTATTTATCATAAGCAGAGAAGAACCATCAGGCATCAAATTAGGTTTAAGAAACAGAAATATTTCTTAATTTACCCTATCTAATGCAAACAAAATGTAAGTGTCTCGGTCCTCCAGGCCAGCTGATCCTCCCCTGCCATGACATCCGTAATCAGTATTTTAAATGTTACAATGAGCATCCAATATATTCTGGATTTATCAAACAATAATTTAACAAAACTATATAATGTATGTAAAAAAAATCCACTGAACTGTTATCCTCCCTTTCGTTTGATGTTGTAGACTTCAACAAAATGATGATGTCAGTAAGACGTCTTGTCTGAACTCTGGTCAATGACTTTTTGTTGACCCTATAAGTGCCTGCAGGTAGCCATGGATAATTACACACTACGCATTCTTATCAGGTGAAACATTGTCTCCTTGATGATCTACACATTTTTGCTCAAATGATGTCATTGCAGTCTCGGTTATTTTAATTGGACTGTTTAGAATTGCTACTGATGACCTTTTGTATCTCTGCTAGTTTTCTGTTGTTACTTAATACAGTCAAAAAACATACATGTTTAAAAACATATAGTGATACATACAAATAGAGCAGTCAGTTTCTATAATCACTGTTTCATTGTTTTAAATGTTTCTCAATAACATAGTTTCCAACAGGAAATGCATACCTCCACACATAAAATTAGGCGGGCAACAATTTAAAAGTAATATCAGGAAGTATTACTTTACTGAGAAGGTAGTGGATGTATGGAATAGCCTTCCAGCAGAAATGGTAGAGGTAAACACAGTCAAGGATTTTATGCATGCGTTGGATAGGCACAAGGCTATCCTAGATATAAGATAGGGAAATGGGGACTAATAAAAGTATTTAGAACATTGGGCAGACTAGATGGACCGAATGGTTCTTATCTGCTGATGACACAATCTATGTTTCTAAATAAGCCTCACTATAACGAAGCAGGATTGTTGTATAGTCCTCAGATCTCATGATATTTCCGCTTTAATGGGGACATTTATAGTGCAATCTGGTGCCCTGATGGTCTCTGTGGGAGCTATCAGAGCATGGCGTTGTAAGTGGAATTGCATTATAGCTAATAGCGATTTAACACGGTTTCGCTGTTTCTGTTTGTGAGGGACAGTCCCTATTTTAGACTCAAATTCATCTGTCCCTCTTTCCTTCTCTGATGTCTCTCTTTTCTCAGACTATTTGTTCTGTGTGAATGAAAATAAAACGCATACAAAATTATTTACACTTTTAAACAAACTCAAGTTTATTTACACTGCATTAATTCATGAATAAAATAATAATTATTAATAATTATCAGGCCTGACTAAAACGTGTTAGAGTTAAACGTTGCCTGCATCTGATCAATAAAATTCTCAGGAAATATCTCATGACATCACGCACCATCATGTGGCGCTGTCCGCTTTCAGCTCTGCTGAGGCCTTAGAATTGTTCCCGAGATCCTGGATACCATGCAATAGTTTCAAAAATATAATGATTATTTCTCACAGTTTTAATTTGTAGAAATTATTTACAGCATTGAAAGTAGCACTAATATAAATGTGTCAAATATCTATTGGATAGATAGGATGGATAGACATTTCCTGCTATGTCATAGCAATAATTCTATTTGTTCTCCCATTTTTTTGCAGTTCAGTAAAGATGTCCCCTTTTTGGCATCCAATATTACAGAGATTGTGTATTGTAAATATAGTGAAAAATATTCCTAGGTTTAATTTAAGAATAGCAGGTATAGTACTCTATACCTAGAACTCTAAAATTAAAAACAACCTTTGCTCTTGTTCTTTTATTCTTCTTCTGCTCTCCCCCACAGAGTTATGTCACAGAGTTATATCATTGAGTAATGTCTTTGGGTGTTACCACAGCATGTTTCCTTCTTGAATAACACTTATCAGACAATAGAATGATCCTATGAAGAAAATTAACTAGCAGGCACCTTCTGAGGTTAGTGACCTCTATGTCTTGAGGCAGAGTCAATCTGGCCTTAAATTAGATAATTATTAGATGTGGGCACTGACAAAATTTTCATATCATTCAAATGAGACTGAAATTTGTCCATTTTTCCCCCCCTGCAATACCATTCAGACAAATTGCTTATTAAATTCGGGCTACTTAGAGATCACCAAAGTGATCTCGAATCGGCATGAAAATCTGTCATTGTGGTGAGGCTTATTTTCATGATGACATTTTTGGCTGTTGAAATGGTAGACTCGGTCCTCCCCAAAGACTTCTCTGGGCCATTAACATCACCGGATATTGTTCACCATCAATTTCGTTTGAAAACGCATTCACCAGAAAACGAATGTACAAGTTTAATAATGATATAAAATATTTGTCATCTTTACTGATGTCACACTTTGGTTGTAGTCATTATTAGTCGCTACACCCAACAGTGTACATTTGAATTTGTGCTCAAAGCATTAAAAATATTTGAAAATAAATATTTTGTGTCTGTGTATGAGATCCTTGCATTTTAGACAAATTGAATACCTCCTGCTGTAGTTTCCATAAAACACACTTTGCATATTGCTATGACAAAATCTCTGGCTCAGGGTCTGTTTTTGTATACAGTCGTAGCACTGTACGTTACAAACTCACAGAGTGAATATGTAAAGCAATAAATATTCTTATTTTATTTATTGATCAGACAGAGATACAGTTAGCATTAAAAACAGATTGAAGGGCAGTCTGAACAAAACTAGACATAAATAATACATTTATTTTACCTTTTTCTGGCCGTTTCCTGGGGGTTTATGCTTCCCATAGTTTTAAACTCTGTGTAATAAAATGGCTGTCCCTAACTCCTAGTAGTCAGTCAAGCCAATCAGTGGTCTTCCATAGAGATGGGCAGTGCAAAAGCAAAGAAACCAAGGAGACACCTACCACTTTCTAAATGGAAATGTTACTGTACATGTTTATTGAAAGACAACTCAGTACACAATCTTTTTAAAACTAATACACTGATGAACTGTAATAAAGAAAAGTTTGGTACACAGTGTCCATTTAAATGTACACATCTCTATGTTGCCAGTCAAATGGATTCATATTTCAGAGAATTGAAATGCTTTTCCATAACTTCTTTTTACTTAGTGAGAATTAAATAATAAAAAAACACTATTAAATGATCCAAGTGTAGGCAACATGCTGAACTATAGCATACCCTCCTCGCTAGGCATTCATAATGAATAGATCAAAGCATGTTCCATCTATTCAGTACTTGTTATGATATAAGTAGTTTTTATCTAGCCCCAATTGAAACAACAATTTCCAATCACAAAGGAACACTCCATGCTAATTTTCAAGGACATATGCACAATAGATGAGCCAGAACTTCACTTTAAAGGGAAATACTTTTCTGAAAGATTATTCTCTATGTTGTTGTTTATACATTTATGTGGGGTCTATTTCTCTGAGCTCCTAATTTAACCCATATTGGATCATTTTGGTGATCTTTTGAACTGGGCCATTCAGGGATCACAGTTCTGGCCAAATTCTGGCCAACATTATTTCCCACGAGGCATTCAAGGCTACCAATTTGGTTATTTTGTAACACAAAACATTAGCCACGAATGTCCTATTATTTCCTACTTACCGTTCAAAACTACCTTTTCACTTCAGAAAAATAGCCGACTTCTCCAAATAGTATTTGAAAGAGTGAAATGGCCAAAATGGCACAGGAATAGGGGGAATTCCATGGATTTCCCACAACAACGTCCCTGGGCCAAATATGGCTAAATTTTGGCCTGAATTTGTTGAAAATTGCTGAATTTGTGCAAAAATCGGACATACTGAATAGCCAAACTGCAGATTTTACAGCGATGCAGACCAGTTCAGTGCTATTTAAATAGACCCCTACGTCTGACTGCATATTGAATGGTTAAACATATAGACTACGTTTCGAGTCAGTGGAGAATATGTACCATTAGCTTTGGATGGTACATTAAATTAAAAATGCTATATTTTTAATAATATAGATGTAATATACTTTAAGCTACATCTATATAATATAAAGCTTTGGTGAACCTTAAGCAGTGAGGTCATCAAGTGTGTCAAAAGTTGGGTTGTGATTAGTACATTTTCAAAATGTTGCCTCCCCTGCAATGCAAGGGTTGGCTTGCTTATAATAATCCAAATGGAAGAAAGGAAAATGTAAGACATACAAAAAAACACACATAACAAAGACTACAATATATATACTAAACTTGGATCAAAAAAAAAGAGAGGAGTGTATGCAATATCAGTATAAAAAAAGAAAAATATGTATTACACTCACATCACAACACTGCAAGGTTGCAGGATAGGCTCAGGTGTGCACAGTTTCCCACAGAATGGCAATGTGCTGGATTATAAGGACAAACGATCAGTCTGCTCCAGGACAGTTGAGAAAAGCACCCACTTGTAGAATTATTGAAGAGGTATACATTTTCGGGAACCTCCGCAAACACCCAGGATTAGAATGAGCATATAAAAGGTATACAAATATAGACAAGGATGAGAAGGCCGTGGCCCTATGCGTTTCGTCGAGAACCCCAACTTCCTCAGGGGACCAGTAACGGGCAACTCCTACAATAGAAATTGCGACACTCCTCTCTAAATTAGTAAACAATTCCCTACCCACCTGGATCTAGGTAACAATTGGGTAAAACAATTTTCTAATTAAAAAATACTCCATTTTTTTATAATGTTTAATATAAAATGTTTATTATTTATTCTGCAATTGCCCTTTAACTTGGGCAGAATACCGAACAGGTACCAGTTAATCAGCCAAAGTATCAAAAATGTGTCAAAACCATGAGGTTTAAGGAAGATTAAACTGGACAACGCTGGGGAAAGTGTATGTTTTTATTTTTTAATGTTGGTTGTTGCTATACAATAGTACAGAAATAAATGTGTACCAAAACAAAAACACAACATACTGAAAAAAAAATTGTAGAAAATCATTTAATTCACATACATAATGTGAATGTACAAATCTACTTGTTCACAAACTCTTTAGATATTCTTTTAAGTATTCAGGAGACATCGTTGTAATTGCATAAATAATCTGAGCTAGTCATACATGACAGTTGAAAAAAAGGTCACATTTCACCAGCCCTTGTTAGATCAGCACTTTTGTTTTCCTGTGTGTTGGAGGATTCGGTACAAATTATCTGCCAAAATAGACAGGAAATAATTCCTACATTTAAAACCATCACATATTAATGATAACATCTACGTGGTTTAATGGAACATTTACCAAAGCCTGACTAGACAAGTATGATGACACTCACTTAAAGATTTGTCTCTTGGGTAAAGGCTAGAAATGTTATGGCGCTTATTCATGTTACAACAAGTAAAGACAACTCCTGCAGGGAAAGATCTGTGACGGTGAAACTAACACAAACACACAGAAAGTACAAAACGGAGAACATATCTCAAGGGCAAAAATGGCAGGAGGCAGGACTTCTTTGGCTGCTGACAAGCCGGTTCTAGGGAAGGTGTGTGCTTTCTACCTAAACTATTTCAGACATAGGTATTTGCAAAAAAAAGTTTATATATATATATATATATATATATATATATATATATATATATATATATCTCAGTCAGTGCTGAAACACAGAATATGTCATAATGAAGCACAGGAAAGAAAGGGTTATTCATCATGTCAAACTAGTCACACGCCATTCAGGATGTTTAAAATCAGATTGCGTGTAAAAACAAATATGAACACATTCTTCAGGTCAGATATCAAAATGAGTTTGACTTTTGGAGAGCTGCTTTGAAGAGATTTCACAAATATTGAGATTTTTTTTTCACACCATACTTTTTTTTTTAGTGTTGTTTAAAGGGACATCATTTCATTTTTTTCAATGCTTTAAAAGGTTTACAGAAAGACGTCAGTCTCTTCACACCTGAACTTCTCTTTATATGAGCTTGCAGTGCTTGCAAGCAATTTAATAAATTAAGAGAAAACTGTTTTTTGTTTGTTTTTAATGTCTGTTGTGTCTCCTGTTCATGTCATCACCTGTGGCTTGATAGGCAAATTAGCTATTTTTCAAATAGGAAACATGTAATTTGCCTATCAAGTTACAAGATGATATCATAAACAGGGCATACCACAAACACATGGAAAAACATTTTCTATTAATTTATGCTTGATTAAATATTTGATATTATAAAATGTACAATTTGCATTGGTTAAAATAAAAAATATTCACAGTATTAATGAGGAATGCCCATTCTTTTTTTTTTCTTTCTGTGCAGCAGTGGGAACAAATAGAAATCATTCCCATTCATTTGAATGGGATTTCCTGTTTCCTGAGTGATGCCATCGGGCAGAGTGCTGCACAGCAGGGCTGCCACATTCTGCAAATTCCCTCAAGGTGAGTGTAGGCTACATTTCACTGAAGCCACACATGACGTTGTGAAGTATCACAGCTTTTCGGGAGGGTCTGTAGAGACCCTAATTGGGTCTCTGCCTATGTCTCCCTGGCACCTGATCACTATGTGATCAGGGCCAAGAAAACAACAATGCTGGTTTGGCACTTTGGTCATTAAGGACCAAAGCACCATCCAGTGTGAATGGGTAAAGTATAATAACTGTGTTTTACTCGTATTCTACATGATTTATGAAATAGCATAAATAGCTCTAAAGTGGCCTTAAATTCATTTAAAACTTCCCAATAAAACCATGTCAACAGACACGCCTTCAGCCATTCTGCTCAAATCAAAAGTGTCCCTCTTTATGCAATTCAAATGTTGGGCAGTATGCATTGTGTGTTTAGATGACAGAGCCTGTTTACAATTGGGTTCTCATATACTTGTTATAAAATATGTTATGTCATAGGCATTTTGACCTAGGGGCATCCAACATGTCTTCAGTCACATGTCACATTTGGCCCACAGGAATGTGCAGCCCAATAGGCTTAGATTGTCATTAGCATTATAATTGAGTAGTTTTGTTGGTTTAAACTAGTTTTGGATTGTTTTTGTATTACTGCTAAAGAAATAAAAAAAACGAAGTGAACAACTAATTCCTCACAATTAGTGTAACGAAAGAAAGAAAATTAGTGTGTCCTAATAGATGTCAGAAAAAACTTTAGAAACAAAATGTGTTAACATGATTGAGAAAGTTATAAAATAGCAAAACAATCAAGACAAGATGAGGTACATGATGGGAAAGATTGCTCCACTGCACAAGACGCTGAACATATACAGTAAGGATGACAGGTCTCAAAACTGCTGAACCATTGTAAGCATTTTGAACACAAGATTAACACCCTACTATGCTCTTTTTGATTTGTTTTAAAGTTTTGTTTTCAGCTAACATAAAAATGTATCTTTTATATTTTGAGACACATTTGACTAATTATTCCTTATTAATTTTTCTCTGATTATTGAATACCATAGACGACAATGGAACATGTTGACCACTAGTAAAAGATAGCCCATGCCACCGAATAGAGCCCATGAACCTTTATTTAAACATTTTTCTTTGTTAAAACAAGATTTTTATAATGCCACTCTGTGCAGGGTGAGCTAAATAAGAACATCGTTTATGAAATCACTATTGATAATGGTGAGAATATGAATATACTACAGATAATGGTGAATATAAGGTGATCCAATCTTAGTTTATCAATTTGCTCTGGTTATGTGGGGAAAGCATTCTCAGAATGTCAGCTGTCTTCCACATTAATTCCTATCAAATGCTTATAGCACATTTACTGGGAAATTAAATTGCCATATATAGTCCATTAGTGTGCATGGCAACAAAAGTTCATTAGTATTCACATTTTGTAACAGGGGAGTTCAAAGCCTTTTTAATGTAAAACGCCGATGATGCTTCTATTAGCAAATATGAGATCAAACTATGTATGTAGGTTTGCTTAATTATAGCTATTGAAATTTTTCAGTTTCTGTAATATAATATTATGCAAAACAATTATATATATATATATATATATATATATATTTATAGGTGCATGAAAATGTATCTTATCTTGTGTGTCTTTGACCATTACTGCTATGAGTCATTGTGACTACAAGAATAATACACCAATATATGTGTATCATACGTGCCAAATTCCAGTTATGTGATCCCAGGACATGGTGGTAAAGTAGGATGCGGATAAGTGACATCTTTTCGTAACACTGTGAGATAGAGCTCCAGCCGCATCTCATTTCTTTACATTTAGACCGCGTATTTCTGTTAGACATACATCTAACAAAAAAACAGGACAGTCGGACAATCTGGGACTGTTGGCGACTACGGTTACAATATATACAAAATATGACAAAATACATAAAAATAGACTCTTAGATGGTATGTTTAAGATGTATATGATGCATTAAAAAGGACAGAAAGGGGTTGGTATATATTTAGAATATATATATAGCTGTTGCTGATAAATACACCAGAAGAAACAAATGCTGTGGTGACTTTGGTAAAAGAAAACACAATCTTCTCAGAAGAAGCTTTCTCTGAATGTCGGTGGGACCTAATTAAAGCATCCCACTTAGAAAGCCTCGGGCTGTACAAGCGCCCTATCGGCAAAGCCAGTAAACGGACAGACGACTGCTGTGGAATTTCTTTCTTTGGTCCGTGCATCTTTTGGTGGAGGTAAGGCTTCAGCTTTAGTTTTTCGCCATATCTCTCGGCAGTGGGTACAAATTTAACAGCAGAGAAGTCCGTAACACGTACTGGAGCCTATTGCAACTTAATCTCAGTGAGTGCCACAAAAAAGTAAAAGCACTACGCGTTTCGCCAGAGCAGCTTCATCAAGGTCATTTTTTGTTATAAACGACTTCACTAAATCCCCCGTATTCACCTTGCACCATAGCATATATCAACTCTGTTTTCTGTGTATTATGCATTGGTAAAATCGTAATTATAGATAATTCAAAGCACTATATGTTTTTATTTTTTGCACGGGCACTCTACCTACCCCTACACAAGAAGATCCTTCAATTGCAAGATTATCATCTGCACATAACTATTATAAGTATCACTGTGTATTCTTTAAGGGTATTAGTTTTTTCTTTATCATATATTGATTTAGAACACATATTACCTTAGTTCTCCAGTTTTTTCTGCCTATGTACTGTTTATGTTTTTAGAATTTGCATATGAAGTAGCTTTTTCTTTAACTGTGAGCAGCTCTATAAATTTATTATTAGATAGTATTTAGGTAGCGCCATAGAAGTCACTCTTCCCCTTTTTTTAGCAATCTACATTGACTTGCACGGGGGTCTTTTGTTAAATACAGATAATGGGGGGTGGGAGGGGAGAAGAAAGTGCTAGGAACAGCTGCATCTGTTATATGGAATGGTATATAACATCTCTTGCTGGACCTCAGTTAGTGTGGAAGCCAGACAGAGTCAATTACTCTTGTAGTAGGGCAACTTTGCTCAAGGTGGGTATGAAAACGGCAAGCAAGGTGAAGAGTCAACCTAGAGTGAAGTGTAACAATGATAAGTGTTTCAACGCTCGTTTACTATGACCCAAGCTTTAGGACTATTTGTGTCATTATGCCATTTTAAACAATAATCAATAAACCCTTATGGTGTTAAGCACAGTGAGGCTTATTGAATGTAATTGTATAACGCATGCGCTTTATTTGTTTTCATATCTCAGACAGACCCTCTTACTTTTCACCTGCAAGATCATTTAATGTTGAGGTTCAGGTGTGAATAGACTGCTTGTAGTTTTGGTGTCAATTTTTTAAACATGAAAAAAAAAAGTGTTTACTTCATATTTTATTAATATACTAATGTAGTGATTCAGCATAAAAAAAATGATAATGCGGCCACTGGAGACTTTGTAAAGATGCTATCACAAACGTTTACTCAATTATATTAATAATTAGATACCACCATATGTAGAATAACAGAACATCTGTATCATACAGATGAAATTTGGCACAAAACACTATTTGTGTTAATGTTGTATCCCTGGAATAAGATTATACATGTGGATGAAGTCCCTAGCCACCCTTAATATAATTCTTAGCAAGCAGACACTTTATCTTATACTACCATGGGTTTAGATTTTTCATTCATTTTTTTCTATGCTTGTATCATGTTGTACAGCAGTTTTGAATACATAAGTTAGAAAATAAACAAGAAACTTAGTAATAATTAGTGCCGCAATAGATGGATCTCATAAAACACTCAGTGACGTTGAAACAGAAGGAGTTATTCGTTAAAATTGAACTGATAAGTGAACTGCAAAAATCAGGCTTGGAAAAAAGTTTCCAACTGGCTTGTCTTTCACACTAAGCTACTAATGCCTGATTGTTGCAGTTGACTGATCAGTTCCATTTCAGCAAATTGCCCACCTAGACTCCGACAACAAGTAAGAAATGTTTATCCGGCATAGCCAATGCTGTAGACACCATAAAATGACAAACGTAACCCTTGTTTCGTTGTGTGATTGTGCCTGAAAGGCCCATTATGTCAATGTTATTCCCCCGCTTAGCCCTTCAAGTTCATCTGCCGTCAATGCAGCCTTCAAGTTCCATAGAATGTAATGCTGTCAAAACTGTAGATTGTAATTGAAGGGTTGACAGGTACCTGGACCTCGGACCTCGTTTCAACCTTCATGTGACCTCTGGCTACTGTGTGCTCTACAGTGCCCCCATTCCCATTTTTTTCATACTGTATATCATTATTATTATTTTTATTTTTTGTTACACAGAAACCAATCAACAGAAGGGAAAAATAACTGTCAGGTTACCAGATTATATTGAAGGAATATATACATATGAAGATGTACAAATTGCAGATTGAGAAACAAAATAACATGTCTAAATATTTTTATTTCTGGCTTTAGTGTTTAATTTCATCTTTTGTTTTAGTCTGCCTTGTGCTTTATGTTTTTATGCATGAAACGTATGTATATATGTGCATCTATCTATCTATCTATCTATCTATCTATCTATCTATCTATCTATCTATCTATATCTATATATCTATATACTATAGATATATATATATATATATTTGTCTATTGCTGGATTTCTGACTGGTACAATGCATCATACAAGAAATGTGTTCTTTCACAGGATACCGGAAGGACATCAAGCTGCCCAGATATCATCTAACAGTGAAATGATGTGCTACTTGCAGTGTATGCTGAAGCTGCAAAACCTAATGACATCCTGTGATAGTTGCTGTTAGGCATCTAATAATAGAACAATTCAGCAGTGAAATATCAGACGCACACAATCTGGAGTTTTACCTACAGCTAAATATCTATTTACAAAAAAAAAAATATTAATATCCAGTATGACATCCTTTGACATTCATAATATCCAAGAAATTGTATAAGAGGGAAAAGGCGCAGGTCTGCAATTCCTTTTGTTTGTGTTTGTTTCGCAGTCTAAACCAGCATTGTCATTGTTACAAAATCTGTCTACTCTAGAAATTATTTTCTTGTGCTTCCATTATATAAACATTGCAGTAGAAATGAACCATGATCATTTGCAATACTCATCATAGTGAAACTTCAGTTCTATATTATTGCTCTGTAAATTGTGTTAATGAAAACTTAATATGTTATACTTTTACTACAAAAATCCTTTACAAGATAATAGCAAAACTCAGTCATTTAGTTTGAAAGCCTGTTGTTTGCTATTTTCTTGCCAGTTTACCACAATCAGGGCTTGACTGACCCACAGGGTACCTGGAAAAATCCTGATAGGCCGCCTGCCCTGGGGCCGCTGTGAGATGCAGCGCTTTAACTAATTTGGCCACGGCCGCTGCTTTAACTAATTTGGTCAGCAGTGATCTGGTGTGTGTGGGGGGAGGGGTGGGGATTTGGAGGAGAAGAGAGACACCAGAAAAGAGAGGGGAGAAAGAGAGAAGAGAGACTACAGGGGGGGGGGGGAAGAGAAGAGAGACTACAGAGGGGAGAGGAGACAGAGAGAGAAAAATACACTACATAGGGGAGAGAAAGAAGAGAGAACTACAGAGAAAGACTACATAGGAGAAAGGAGGAGAGCGAAAGAGGAGAAACTACTGAATGGAGGGAGAGAGACAAGAGAGACTACAGAGAGGAGAGAAGAGAAACTATAGATTATATGTTTAGGTACTCAATAGATTAGTATATTCCATTCTCTCAATGTCTGCCAATAGTCCAGGTTTTCAGGATACCCCAGTAATATCACAAGGTTACTCATTAGCAAGTAGAAGTAGATATGTAAGGGCATATTTTTGCTCACTTTAGGATACCAACAATTATGGGTGCATTTTACAAAAGTAGTACACTTAAAAACAGTGGAGAATCCGGATAAGAAAGCAAGCCTCCTTTTAACTAGTACTATAAACATTTATTTCAAAATTACAGAAAACCTTTTTATAAAAACCAAACCAGACTAATTTCCCTTCTACATTGCAGGCGATAGACAGTGATAACATAGATTTTCCCTGTAACCTTTGCTAAATTCAATGGTGTCTATGATTTTTGATTAAATAGAACGAGTGCTCTGCTAGCAATATATTGCATAAATAAATATTTGATTATATATTGTATTTTAGAGAAAGCCATCCAAAGTAAGACTTGGCCTGGGGATATCTTCTTTTGATTTGTATCTGACTTATACCCGTATTATTGAGCTATATTACACTATGTATCTTTTTATTCCTTTTTTATGGTTGTTAATATTTAATTACAAACTAAAATGTCAGCATATTTTTTATTTCCTTCATTTCTGTCCTGTGAATAACATTGGTGTTATAGGTGTTAAATATGCACTCTACCACAGCGCTTGCACCTCTGTTTTTTTTTTACAGTGTACTTACAAACTTCAGATGTGTTTACGGTAGCCTTTGACACCTGTCTTTGATTTCTGCCTATTTTTAACCTTTTTATTTATTTTTGGCACAGACCTACACTTCTCCTTCTTATGTTTCTCAATAGGACCAATCATTCATTTTTATTTTTCTGGCAAGATGACTTTTATAATTATGTACAGACACTAATTCTTCCACAGCAACAAGTTCATGCACAGCCCCATTAAATTTGTTTTCGGGATTTCGGGAAAGTTAAGGAACTTACATTTTTGGGATAGACTACCACATGATTCCCCATTATCTCCAGGTAATGGTTCATTTCTCCGTGTAATGGGTATCTGTCAAACTAAATAACAGATCTTTCAAAGATGTTTGCAAACAATATATATTAAGGTATAAATTAAACAAATCATTAAAAAAATATAAAAACAACATTAGTTCTAAATGGGTTTTGGTAGGGGAAAAGTATATATTGGTGTTTGTTCATCTATAAATTGTTACTGATTACCCAGCTTAACTATATTTTGACATTTTCCAAATACTAAGCTTGATAAATAAGGCCCTTCTCAATGATGATGTTTGACTTTTCAATGACTGAAATGTCATTGTAATTATCCCCCTTCCAAATCCATTGTTGACCCACTTTGTCAAGTCTGTTGTTTTTCTGTACTCCAAGTAACAAATATTAGCTCAGCAATCCTTCTAAAACACAATCGTTCAAGTCCAAATATGCAATGAAAGACTCCAAAAATAGTAATTAGTAAATTTTGTATTATCGTTTCTAGTGAGCTTTTCCCATTAAAATTATAAAGAACGGGAGCTAAATATCAACTGACTGTAAACTACTACACGTGTATAGATAAATTGATTATAAGGCATAAAGCATGATCATTTAATTACCTACTTGGAACAACATGCAATACAGATCCTGACAAAAATGTACTGGTTTGAAATTGAATAAGAAATTTACAACATAACACCATAAAAAGTAATATTCACATATGAAATCCACATGGTTCTGAAAAGATCTCGCTACAGATTACTAATGTTAAGCATGGATTTTTCTTATCCATTTAGCAGTGGCACAATAGAAAGTATCACTAGGGTTCACTGAATGCAAGGAGCTCCAAAGCTACACGGCAGACGTTATTGACTGCCCAGTGTAGAGAGTTGCACAATTTGATGGTGCTTTATAAATAAACAAATAAAAATAGAGTACTTTTCCATTTTGGTTTGTTCAGGAAGAACTCAAATATAGCGCTGCTGATAGGTTTGGAAATGTTGTGAACTCATGGAAAAAATGGAAACCAAGCATTATAATTAATCATTGATATACTTATATATATATATATATATATATATATATATATATATATATATATTTTTTTTTTTTTTTAAGGCGATATTCTAGAAGGAAGAAATAAAGTCATATGTATGCATATATACATATACATACATACATATGCCTTTATTTCACACACACACACACACACACACACATATATATATATATATATATATATATATATATATATATATATATATATATATATATATATATATATATATATATATATGCCTTTATTTATTCCTTCTAGAATATTGCGTTTGCTATGATACAGGGTGGAATGACCTGCCTCAAGGGCATCCATATCTGCACAAGGCACTGAACACTATTAGATTCTTGACTTGCTGACACTGATGGCAAATGTACTTTCCATAACTTTGTGGAACTCAATGTCATTTCAAGTGAAAGAATAAAATGGTATACTCACAAGTTGTGATTACTATGTACATAAATACGTCTCTTTAAATTCCACAAACACAGAGATGTGCGAGGTTTGAAAGTCATAAAACTTTAAAGGGACAAACAAATAAGGATTGTTGTATATAGACTTTTGTTTTTTTGGGGGGCCAATAATATGCTGAAACTATATAAATTAAATATTGAATAGCTCTTTTAGGGAAATCCATATTACACATTCATGGCTCATGTTTTGGCTCATTCTAATTCTTGTAAAACTGCTATGGTCACACCACCTGAATAAACTCCTGACACCTTAATTCAATCTCATTCTCTTTTGTCAGCAAGCGGGGGTTACTGGGGATTTAGTTAATGCACTCTGGAATGTTCCCCCATTTCAGAGATGCTTTATTACTACATAGCTCAAGACTCACCTCTTTTATCAGACATTCATTCAGTACATTCGGATCTCACAGTTTGACTTTGTTTATATGAGTATTTGTAACGTAGTGTGAGTCTCAGAAAAAAAAATGTTATACAAATCACTAATTATTACAGTATTTGCTTGAATATAAGATGACCCTGATTATAAGACGACCCCCAAACTTTAAGTATTCCTTTAGGAAAAAAAACAAAAGCCTGAATATAAGACTATCCTATAGGAAAAAAGTTTAACTTGTTTATATTCACATGTAAATTGCTTTTTAATATTTAATAAAAATTATGATATTAAACAAATGCATTTCTTGTTTTTATTTCCTTTTATGTGCCAATGCTGCCTCTCCCCCCCCCCGCGTTGTCTCTCTCTCTCCCCCAGTGTTATCTCTCTCGCCCTCCCACGTTGTCTCGCCCTCCCACAAAACTTTTCTCTCTCCCCCACACTTTTTTCTCTCTCTCTCTCTCTCTCTCCCCCCTTCCTCCCCTTGTCTTTCTCTCCCCCCTCCCTCTCCTTGTCTTTCTCTCCCCCTCCCCTTGTCTTTCTCTGTCCCCCCTCCCCTTGTCTTTCTCTGCCCCCCTCCCCTTGTCTTTCTCTGCCCCCTCCCCTTGTCTTCCTCCCTCCCCTCCCCTTGTCTTTCTCTCCCCCTCCCTCCCCTTGTATTTCTCTCCCCCTCCCCCTCACCTGTCTCTCGCTCCCTGGTGGCTAGTGGGGGAAGCCGGGGGATGTCTGCACAATACGTGCAGACATCCTCCATTCTGCCCGACAAATCCGTCTATTACCGTATTACATGGATCCCAGTCTTATAGTCTGACCTTGAGTTGATGTCAGATTATAAGACGACCTCAAATGTAAGATGAGGTGTCTTTTTCAGAGCATTTGCTCTGAAAAAAACCTTGTTTTATATTCCAGCAAATACGGTACATTTATTGTCTTTCCCTCTATTCTTGTACCATTGTACAAGGATAGACAGATAGACAATAAATTCCTACGTCAAACAAATTCCTGCATTGTTTCTAATGCAGTTTTGTTTTGAATTGCAGAAACTATGGGGATATATAATTTTTAAAGATCCCCCAAATTTCTAATGGATACCGAGGACATGGCAGCAAAACAATAAGGTGTGATTTTGTTTACACGTATGCATTAAGGATGATATGATTTCTAAACATTTAATAGGGTATTGCATTGTTTACTCATTGAAGACCTGTGCTTTACCTAATTATCACACTGGAGCACAGATCATTTTCTTCTGCTGCCATTAAACTATGTTTCATGTGTTAACAGTTGGCTAATGATGACAGTTGTCTTTCTCTTAAAGTAAAATGTCTGACAGCTTAAACTGTTTAAAACATGTGTGTTGTCATAATGAACAAATTTAATTAATTTTTGCAGTGCCTACTGCTCAAAAAAGCTGTCATTTTATTTCACACTACATATTTTGTATTATACAGTTATATTTGTAATACTTAGACCATTTAGATACTGTACACAGCACACACCTAAAATATTATGCCTATATATATGAGATGAAACCCTTTAATGATCTAGGCCAGCATTGCAGAGCAAAAAGTAAAAAGGCTTCTGGCCAAGCACTTCAGCCATTAAGGGTCTATTCAATAAAGAGACAATTGCGAGGAACTGAGATGGGGATTTCAAACTTCAGACCAATGCAGCTAATTAAGGCCTTAAGTTCGAAGTCCTGTCTCCTGAGAGAACATCCAAGTATACACATTTATATACCGTATTTGCTCGATTATAAGACGACCCTGATTATAAGACGACCCCCCAAACTTTGGATATTCCTTTAGGAAAAAAACTAAAAGCCTGAATATAAGACTACCCTATAGGAAAAAAGTTAAACTTGTATATATTCACATGTAAATTGCTTTTTTAATAAAATATTATAGAAAAAAAAATGCATTTCTTGTCTTTATTTCTTTTTATGTGCCAATGCTGCCTCTCTCTTTCCCTTGCCTCCAGCTTTGTCTCACTCCCCACTCCCCCCTCACCTGTCTCTTCCCCCCACATGTTTCTCTCTGCCCCCCTTCCTCTGTCTCTCCCCCCCTTCCTGCTCTGTCCCCCCTGCCTCTCTGCCCCCCTCCCTCCCCTGTCTCTCTTCCCCCCTCCCTCACTCCCTCCCCCTGTCTCTCTGCCCCCCTCCCTCACTCCCTCCCCCTGTCTCTCTGCCCCCCACCCTCCCTCCCCCTGTCTCTCTGCCCCCCCCCTTACCTGTACCTCAATCCCTGGTGGCTAGTGGGGGCAGCCGGGGGATGTCTGCACGATACTTGCAGACATCCTCCATGCTGCCCGACTCGGCAGTCTATTATGACGGACAGCTGTCCGTCATAATAGTCTGCCGTGTCGGGCAGCATGGAGGATGTCTGCACGTATCGTGCAGACAACCCCCAGCTGCCCGATTTACCCTGGTGGCTAGTGGGGCAGCAGAGGAAGTCTGCGCGATGAGCGCAGACCTCCCCTGCTGCCGCCCGGCACGCTCGCCGGGACTTCTGTGACGAAAGCGGAAGTACCCGGCTTCTTCACAGAAGCCCCGGCGGTCGTGCCGTGCGGAAGCAGGGGAGTCTGCGCTCA
Source organism: Pelodytes ibericus (assembly GCA_036172795.1). NCBI lineage: Eukaryota > Metazoa > Chordata > Amphibia > Anura > Pelodytidae > Pelodytes > Pelodytes ibericus. The sequence goes on from CM069863.1 coordinate 159,144,775, forward strand.
TTGCGCAGACATCCCCTGCTGCTAGAGAGGGGGATCCAGGTCCCCTGCAGCTCTGCTGGGGACCTGGATCCATGTCTTATAATCTGACCTCAATTTGAGGTCAGATTATAAGAGACCTCGATTATAAGACGAGGGGGATTTTTCAGAGCATTTGCTCTGAAAAAAACCTTGTCTTATAATCGAGCAAATACGGTATATATAAAAAAAATGCATATATAAATATATATATATATATATATATATATATATATATTTAAATACATACAATATAATATATATATATATATATTTAAATACATACAATAATATATATATATATATATATATATGTTTATATATATTTATATTATATTGTATGTAATTAAATATATATACATATATATACATATATATTTAAAGGTTCCTCACAAAACATTTGACTAATAGAAATAAGAGTAAGTATATATAATAACCAATTACAAATGTGAGGTCAGTATTAGATTTGATATTTTGGTATCAATTCAAAAGCTCAAAATATAGTCTTTCTAGTTGTTAACTTATATGAAAAACTAAATTGGCAGCAAAGTCACGTATTTTTATAATGCAGTGTATACATAAAACTAAATATGTATTATTCACCACGACTTCCATACATGCCAGGATGGTCCAATTTTAGAGCAAGTATTGGGATCAATCCGCAGTTGGCAGTTCTCTTCCGTTGCCATCATCAGTCAACTGTTCTGTAATTCTTTGGATTTTCTGCTTAACAAATGCCATGTTTAATAATAAAAAAAAAAACAACAACAACAACATTATCTATGAGAAAGCAGCTCTAATAGCATTTGTGTCACATTTACCCTTATGGAGTATAACTAAATGACTAAAGGCAGCTGAAGAACAGAAGGGGAAGGACCTGTTGTTATCAGGGAGTAAACAAATTACAAGAATACATTTTACTTGTGCTGCTCGTCAGATCTTATCAATGGTTAAATAAATTATTCCCCACTAATCATTCCGACAGCTGGAAGTCCACATTCTAGATCAATTGTTTTCTGAGGGTTTTCAGTGCTTGCAAATCCTAATCCTTTGGTAGTTTGGAGCATTATATAAAAGAGTTGCTATATATTGTGTAACTGTAATAAATATTTATGACAAACATATTACATGTATGCACTTGCGACCTATATCAGGACAATCCACTTTGATCTTAAAGGGATATCACTATCACTACTTAATTACTATATGTATTGTTAACAAATAGTTTTAAAGAAGTACTGTCACTTTACCTGAATACTACATTTTATATTTTACTAAGCTGACTAGATCTGTGTTATGTTTGCGATTGCATCAGTAAAAATGTACAAAAACGAGAAAGATTCCTACTCACTCCTTGGTTGGATAATTAATATGCACATTTTTCTTGTGATCCAAAATGATCCATAATGGAAAACTATGGTGGGCCAAATACAGGACCCAACTGAATCTCACACCATGCCTCACACATCGTGCGCTAACAGCACTTAGCCATATAGACATTGTGAGAGAATACCACAGAACCAAATAAATACTCTACTTCATTAAGACTAATGCAAAACATCATATTGTTCATTTAAAATGTACACCCCGCCTGTGAATGAGTAAATACTAGTACAACCACAGTTAAAAACAATGATATACTTTCAGGGACAAACTGGCACACACAAAGAAAGTTCAGAATAATAAAAATAATGAGTACATTAGATTATATAGCTTTCTGACATGCATGCCAATGGAGGAAGTCAGCATTCATATTTATTATGGGAGATGTATAATTATTCCTTTATAAACTATTTCCTCTTGTGTGCAGGCAGAAAATTGGTCCAATCTGGCAGCGCCCTAATGGAACTGTTACGTTATTCAGGTTCTATTTTACCTGCCAACACTAGTGATAGTAAATGTTTGTAAATTTTAAATGAAATATGGTTATAACAATATGACAGACATTTTGGCTCTAAAACCTGTGGGGACAGATTAGTTTTACACATTATCCTATATGAGATTTGGAAAGCAAAACCTTACATTACTATTAAACATGTGCAAAACTAAAATTTTCGTTTCGTTTTCGTCGAAAATGTTATTTATTTTGTCTAAAATGAATTTCGTTCATTATTTTTGTTTCGTTTTATTCGTTCGTACGAATCAATTGACCTACACATTCCATAAACCGAACGTCAATCGGTTTATAGACTTTCAGCTTATGGAATACATGTAATACTATTGGCTTTCTATAAACCGAACTAGAGTCCCCATTCATACGAATAGGTCAATTGACTTATTCATATGAATAAGGGCCTCTATTTCGGTTTATAGAATAGCAATAGCATTACATGCATTCCATAAACCGAAAGTCGTTCATTATGTCGGTTTATGGAATGTATGTAATGCTATTGGTATTCTATAAGCCGACTCTATTTCGGTTAATACAATGCCAATAGCACGAATGGACGAATGGACGAATAATTTTCGTTTATTAACCATTCGTTCATTCGGCTTTCGTTAGTTTAGCATTTTCGTTATTCGTTTTTCGGACGAATGGACGAAAATGCTATTTTCGGACAAAAATGCATTCGTCCGAAAATGAATGCACATGTCTAATTACTATACCTTAAACTGCACAACTAGTACCTCACTATAATGTATACCCTACACCAGTGTTCGATAATTTTGGCATTACATATCTCATGGTACTCAGTCAGTCATAAGGTTGAGTGAGCATCTTGGGATATTCGTTCCCAAACATCTGCAAGGCCAAGGTTAGCCATCAGTGCCCTATGCTAAGCCAGACAAAGCCTTGAGAACTTAATAAATACAACACTATTGTCCGCAGACTTGTGGAATGATATAGTTAAGCAAACTGGTGAAATGGTGAAACTGGTGTGCTTGTTGTTTGCCCATTGAATGTTTCTGTTTCCTATATGTCTGTTTTGTATGAAGATATGAACAGAACAGTGCATATACTTCAACTGTTGTCAAGCTGTCCACCAAATCTCCATCCTTCCCAATCTGTCAGTAATGTCCCAACCATACCATGCATGATAAATACTATAAACACACACATTTAAATAAGATATCATGACATAGTTCTTGTAACAGACTCAAAACATAGATTATCTTGTCATGGGTTTTTTTTTTTTTTTTTGTATTTCTTTCCTGTGCATTTTTTCCCATTAGTCTTTGACAGTACATATAATAAAAGAAAAAAAGTCACTGACAGTATGCGATGGACTATTTATTATACTGGTTTTAATCTTTAAATGTGTGAAGCATTTATTACCCTAACATTTTTTGGTTGTTTTGATGATAGAGCATGCGGTCAACAGAAGTGGGGGACTTACTTTCTCTTAGATTAAAAGTTGTATGTTTGATTAACAGCAGATTTTGTGAGTGCATTAGTGTGAAATATAATCAATATTTTCTGACAGGTGAATGCATGGTCGTTTATAAACTATATTGGGTCAGTCTTTACCTTGATTCATAACCCCGACATGAATAGGTATCAACAATTCTATTCTTGGGATACAATTAAATAAAGGCTATTTAGAAAGGTGTAAAATATATCAAAGAGACACAGTTAAATGCTATCCGCTGAATCCTTTTACCAGCTTAAAAATAAGAAAGCCCTTTACATTTACTTCTTTATAATGCTCTATTGATTTTTAATTTTTACCAGGAGATGATAAGTATTTGTAGCTCAATGATCGGTCAAGGCTATTTTAATGGAAATCTATTAGGAAACAATGTATATTTGTGTTTTGTACCTCTAAAAATATGGAACTGTTCCATTTTCCAGTGCAATAGTAATTACAAGAGCAAAGTCTATTATTTTTTTTAATGCATTAATTTGAGATGTATTTCCCAAATTTTGTCTCTCTAAGGGACATTCTCTACCCGTCGCTTCTAAAATGGAGGTTCTCAACCCTCCAGGGCTGAATGTACCAGTGGAATTCTAACTAAAAAAAATAGTAATCCTAAAGGAAAACAACAGAACATGTTTTTTGATTGTTTCGATTAAAAATGAATGCCCAAAATTATACTCAGGACATGTAGTAAAAGGTTTTGTGGTTGGCTGGGGAGATAAGAATATCGCGCACAATAATGATCTCTCATTAGTGATTATATATTCCTATTTCTATACATTTTGACAATTTATCCACTTTACATGTAACATGACACCTAGAAATATATTTCACTGGTTTGATTTACAATAGTGTACAATTATGACTGCTTTTTTGACATTACTGTCTAACATATTGAACTTTCTTCTGGATTAATAGGATGGATATATCTTAAAAAGGCTTGACTTTGATATGAAATGCTGCTCTAGTGAGTGGATCGAATGTGTCTAGGTGAAATGATTAGGATTTAGTTTTAGGTGCTGTTGCTATATATGTATAAGGCAATGGCTATGGACCCAAAGTTGAAAAAATTAACATTTGCACATAGTGGCATTATCATAACAAAATATATAGATCGAGAGAAAACAATGGCATCCCTTTTATTATGTCAGCATATTAACCCTATATTTAATTCCATATTTGTCCACTGTAGCGGTTCATTTACTTATAAATTAACTAACAAATGACATCACTAATAATCAATCGCTCTAACACCATTTGGTGATTTGTAAATGTGATACTTTTTCTAGCAGTCTTATTTACCCCAAGTATTGTTAAACACTATTTAGATGACATGGTGTATTTGAAAGCATCTCTCCGCGGCTACTGGTGAATTATATGAATGTCAGAGACTGTGATTATGCTTTAAGCACAGCCTGTTACTGGCTGTTCAGGAGAGGACTGACACACACTGTTTTAGACTATGAGAAGGGCATAATACACTTTAACTTAATGCCTTTTCTATTCTGTACATTTTCAAGCCTATTAAATAAATGGGAAATCTGATAAATCCTTGTAAATGTTTATTGTGTGTAACCTTTTTGTGATTTCATTCTTAATGGAGACTACAAAGAAGTAGTAAACACAGCACACATGGCCTACTAGGATTGTAAATACGAGCTATAAACACCATGCAATGAATGTTGTGACCTTTATAAAAACACCCACAGCTAGGGAATTGGTTTAGGCGGCCTGACAAGGGTTAACATAATGGTGCCTAACGTGCACCAGCAAAAATTACTAACTACTGTACAAAACTATTGATTTTCAGAATGACAAATCGTGTGACAACGGCATGGATGCTGATACATGATATTATAGCATTAAAGACACATGATATGTCAAAATATTGTACTTCCGCTACCTGACCATGAGAAAGTTGTAAATCGATAGGCCCTTGATGATTATGCAAGGGTGTCTTAACACTAGGAAAAGAAATCGAATGGAAATCAAGCTGTCCCTAATACATTAGAACCAATGAAATACGAGCATTTTCACAATAGTACAAAATACAAAAAAAAAATGTAAAAAAAAATCTTAGTCTTAGTTTTAAATTCATAATTAAATCCTTTCCCTTGGCTGATCTGCAGTGTGTAACAGGATTCAGCAATGACGGCCAAACGGAAATATATTGTTATAACGTTATTATTAGTATTTAGAGCAACTCTGCCTTGTTTGATAAATGAAACCACATTAATTGGTTTCAGGGTCTTTTTTTTTTTTTCTAGCAACGGCATATTCGTTAGCACATTGGAATATGCAATTAAATAGCTCTAATATGTCAGTTAAGTTGCAGTTCCACATGGAATGAATACTGATTCCAGCCACTTTATTTCATCAGAGAACTTCCCATTATAAACAGAATAATTTCACTTTGCAGGAGATTCTGTCAAAAGTAACTTATGCCAGCAATGGAGATACAAGTGTGTACAAGGAAAGCATAAAAAACCCTGACTTATCTTGTCCACTGACAGACACTGTGAAATATTTTTTTTTTATGAGCAATGTGCAAGGTCATCAATTCTTGGCTCTCTTTTTTATGTTATTAATACATTTATGGAGGGAAATCTGTCAGTGAAAATCCTGTTTTCCACAGAGGGTTTTGATGACCATGCTTGAGTGCTTTTATGTCAATATAACCATGAGAAATTGCTACCATGCTAATAGTTTTCCCTCTGTTATTCTCTGGTGTACAACAATTTGATAGGGAGTAAGACAAGACACCCGTAGATGAACACATCCCTTATTTTGGAAGAGAGTGAGAAATCCCCTAGCTGTATTCTACTCTACTGTATAAAAAGTCAGAATGGCGGCAGCGGTAATAATGCTCTGAAATGCCAGACGTAATGAGGAATTGCAAAGCTCAGAAAGGTCATTTTGATCTATCTTACTTTTTAGTGCATATTAAAACAAATTGTTTTATCTGCTGTGTACTTTTTTTTAGTAAAGGCAGCGTAAAAACATGGCAAAAATGGCACACTGACAGCTATAAAGTGACATCAACACATGACGTTTACCTCAAATCAGACATATTGTAGTTGTGTTGTCAAACAATCATGTCTTTCATATTGTGTCAGGGAAGTACTTCCCAAACTGGTCAGTGTGTGATACCTCTGAGGAAATGGCTAAGGTGAGGCTTGAGTAGGCCGGGTCATTTGTGGGTGTAAATATGTCATATATTTTATCATCCCAATAATAGAGTCCCAAACAGAGAGAGTTAAAAGTCTAACACACATGGTAGAAGGAATTTATCTAACGCCAAAGTCACTAATGACTAAGAGCCAATTGAGCTAAAAACATGGAGCAGGAAATAGGACTTTGATGAAAAATGGAAGGGGGGAAGGAGGATGATGTCTAAATGTTTGGGGACCTCTGTATTAAGGCAAGGTGAGTATGGCATAGGCAGACTAAAGCTAAACTCAATAATAAACTCCCTTTACTCACTTTGTGCAGTTTCTTGTACAGCTGAACAATTCAGTTCAAGTTTTAAGTCTAGTTACCAGTGACTAATTCCCCATTACTTAATACATAAGAGGATAAAGCTTGGTTTGGCACCCAAAAAAACATCACCAGAGGGATAGGGCCTGATTTTCAATTTCGGCCTAAGCATCGGTCTGAAGCACATTTTATTTAACGCACACCATAAGGCTAAAAGGACAAACCTGTAATCTCTTTGCATTAACGTGGACAGGTAGAATGGCTAGCCGGTGAGAGTGAAACAAAAGTGAACAAATAACTGGTAATGGTGACTCATAATAGGTTGTATTCATAATATGCAATTAATTGCATTGAAGACAATGATTGACAACTTATGCATTACCTCTACGTTACTGGAGACAGTGCAGTCCAAGGTTGTATTTAACTAGATCTATGTTAGTAAATACACAATTGGGGGTGTTATTTAACCCCTTGAGCAAATTGAGATGCTCAAAGACTTTTAAAATAGCCTATAAAAAATGTGTACAAAATTATTTTAAAAAAATGTAAAAATGTATTCGCCAAATTGTGACAATATGTTACACATAAACTGCACATTCTAGAAATAAAAACAAATTCCATCTCTGACACATCTCTTGTGGATGCTGCAAAAAAAAAAAATAACTCATGCAGAGTAGACAGAATAACTGATTTGGAATGACCTGCTTAGCAGGGGATCAAAACACACTATTTATTTCTGCAAAGTGCACACAGAGATGCAGGAATCTTTTATTTACTATACAAATTGACAGAGCCAAGGTACTAAATATACATATGTAAATACCACATTTTATTATATTGCTTAAAAGTGCATAAGCGGTGTAACATAGAAAAACTGGAACAAACAGAGAACACATGTTTAAAAGTCTGCATAGTGATAAAACTAAGCAGTGCATTGCTTAGCTGTGGAACCAAACGGGTTATTGTAGGGGTAACCAACCAGACTTTGGAGGCACTTGTTGAAAACTATTGCGAGCTGTATATTGTATGAGCTACAATGATGCTGTCAGAAAATAAACAAGATGTGAGGGAGCTAAGGGAATAGAGTATAATGTGCATATCACACAAAATCACTTGACTTCCAGAAAATGTAGATAGTCATTTTTGTGACATCTATGATCTCTTATCTATTTCACTCCAAAAAATTTCTATGAAAATTGCCCAAGGTGCAAGATCTAACAGCAAAGACTCCTGTGAAGCATACCCTGTGTGTTTACCCTTGAACTGAACTGTGATTGTGTAAGTGAACTGATTTTAATTGATTTACAAGTTTACTTTATTATGCCCTTGTGTCTTTTATTTATTTTTTTCTTGCAAAAATGACATGTTTGGTACTTCAAAAAGATCAAATTAATCTTATGGTCTTTTTTTCAATACGACTCATTTTATAGATCTACATATGTACTTGTATATCTTTATTTTGTGTGTGTGTTTTTGTTTGAACACATTTCTTTAAAATATTTCCACTCCAGTGTTTTCATGTAATGATTATAATACTGCCACAGAAATATAGCAATCAATAGCTTCTATATTGTTCTAGAGACATGATGGCTAACCTTGGCACTGGAGATGTTTTGGGAGCTATGTATTTCATGCTCAGCTTTAAGGGTTAGACCAAGAATAGGCATCACTGTTCTAGAGCAGAAGGTCAATAGATAGGGTTGCCACCTTTTCTTCAAAAAAAATGCTGGCCTTGGTACTGTCTCCATAGACTTAACATTGGCCTGATGCCATTTTTTTACCAGCCAGGTGGCAACTCTATCAATAGTCATGTCATGTGAATACCTGTTTCTAACTGTAGTATTTCATTCTTTTGATCAAAATGATGATTTCAGATCATAATGACACTGAAACCTCAATTATCAAGAAACAATTCAAACAAATTACACTGATAGATGCTTTGTCTAAGCTGTTTTCCTGTATTTTCTTTACCTAAAATTGTATTAACAGTTAAATAAATGATCACAACCGAATGAGAAAGTCAAAGTTTAAATGTAAGATCATTTGTTAGTGTTTGAGCTTGTACAAACAGGAATGTTACTGATTGCTGCCAATAGAAATAAGCTCAGTGAATGATTTTGTCTGGAATTTCTATGGAGATGTTCCAGTAACAACAGAAACATCCATGGTGTTGAATATGGATTTTTTTTTTATGTTTATTTGGTTCTAAGTTAGGAAACCAGGAATGATTGGCAAAGCAGAAAATCTGGACAACCCTATAATCTTTTGGATTCTCCTCTGTGTGACTTCATGGGTACATATTTCTAAATATGATTAAAGGATATGTGGTCATCTGAGTGATGTGGGTAAAGACAGATGAGGGTTTTATATGGAAGATTTGATTGCATAACTGTAATCCTGAGTTGAGAGAGGATTTTGATAATGGGGTAGAAGAGGATTTGTCATCCTGGAGGAAGTAGAGCTGGAAATTTAGTGGGATCTGTGATGGGTTTGCATTATAGAGACGTATAGGTGGTGGGGAAGTGAAGTCACATCTGCAGCCGTGGGTGAGAGGAGAAGTGACTGTAATGATGGGGGAGAATGGAGTTGGTATCAGTGATGTTGGTGAGAGAAAGGAGTTGGTACTGGGATGCTGGAGTGAAGAGGAGACTGATAAAAGGGGGAGATGGTTTGGGAGCTATTATTTAGCAGGGTGGAGGGAGTGGGAGTTCTGATTCTGGAAGATTGGGAACTAGAGCTAAATTAAGGTTAAGGAGTAGTTGACTGAGATGCAGGTTATGAAGTGTGGTGGATGGGGTGCTGAGAAAGAGAAGTGGGGGAAAAGATGGGGTTTTCACACCCTGGTTTATTGTCTGTATTGCTAGATAGTAAAGCCTTCAAATTAAATGACCACTATAGCTCACATGCAAAGATTAGGATGCTATAGAACAGGGGTGTCCAAGTCTGTTTTGCAGTGGGTCACTTCACCGTAAATCTATTTGTGTGTGGGCCGCATTGATGTTTCATTGAAAGAAAATGTATGTATGTGTGTGAATATATATATATATATATATATATATATATATATATATATATATGTCACAGATTCCACAGAAAAAAAAAAAAATAATACTCAAATTAAATACACACACATTCACATGTGCATACACAGACACGCATACAAAATACACAGTCACTCTTACACACAATGTTACACTTACATACACACACACTCAAATACACACATTTACACACACACAGTCACACTTCCACACACACAAATTCACACACACACACACTGAGTCACATTTCCCCCCACACACAAAGTCACACTTCCACAAACAGACTTTGCTTCTTTTTTATTTTAAGAAACAAAAACCCACGTTGTTTTGTTTGTTCCCCCTCCCTGCTTGTTTACCTTTTAGCTGCAGGGAGGGGGATTGTTCCATCTGAGCACCGGGATGTCACTGACACAGGGGAGAAAGCTCTACCTCCCTCGCGCCGCATGTTGGACGCCTGTGCTATAGAACATTCACTTAAAGGAGGAAACAATTACTATATACAGATGTAACACACCTGTAAAAAGCCAATTATATTGTTAATCCTCCTAAATCCAAAAGTTACAATTAAACCTATGGGGGCTACCCAAGAAAAGAGTGAACTATGGGGTATTGAACAAACTGACAACCAAGGGGCAAAGTTCTGCCCAGTAAATCTTTCTTGGAAAAGGTGGAGATTTTTTCCAACAAAGAACATGTAAATAAATATAAAATAATAGCTACCCATAATAAACCTACACTACTAAAGCCAATGGTTAGAACATTATTGTTGTAAGTAAGATACACACTTCTATTCATCCTTTGTTCAAATGCTAACAGTTTTGCATTAAATTAGTTAACTTCCAGTTGCAAACAACTTCAATTAATTTATGCAATTAAACATACCTTATTAAATAACACCAGTGAATAACTACATAAGATTAACATCGAATGTTCAATCTTAAATTACATATTGTGCTCCACAGTGTATCAGGCCTCCATGGGGAGAGAATAGAAATGTGATCATTGCAATAACTTCCATTTTACTACTGATACAATATAGATGTTCCCATTGACCTTACATCTCCATTGAGAATTGTAAGCACACAATTTAAATGGAGCCACTTCAAATATTAAAAGACACTAATTTAAATTAATTGGAGAATCTTTGCAACATAGATTTTTTTTTAGTAACATTGGCAGATAGAAGTCTAAAAGCTAATGTAATCCATTTTTTTCTTCTTCTATAGAACATGCCAATAGCCGTATAATTATATGCAATTCTTGGTATCAGCAAGATAGGACTGGGAACTTGTGTGTTATTTCCCTGAAATTGTACTCATAGCAGTTAAGTGAGTATTATGATCACCAAGATTTATTTCAGAGCTCCCATCGCTACTGACAACTCAACTTTTTCATGGAGCAAGGGTTAAAAATGAAGGCGAATCTGCGTTTGTCATTTTGACATTGTAGCTTCCTCTTAAAGAACCTTTGCATGTCATACGAGTAGGCATTTTTGCAGTAATGGTCTCAAACAGCCCTCTTGTATATGATATTTTTCATGACTGTTTTAAAGTTCATTTACTACATTTTTCACAAATACAACATTATTATTATGATAAGCATTATGATTTTTAATTAATACTTGGAAGACATTGTGGTACATTGTAATAAACTTGGGTTCTTTTTAACATATTTCCCAAGGTGTTCAGCTGTTCGCAGTAATTACTAACACAACCAGCACTTTAAAGTACATCTATAGACCGAGTATACCTAGGTGTCCAACTGCAACCCTCTGGCTCCTCCGAAACTACAAATCCCATAATCCCGCACCAGACTTTAAGAATAACAGCTGTCTGCCTCTCTGGACACATGCATCCTGACAGCAAGCAGCACAGATACGGGCAACCAGAGCCACAATGAGCAGGCGCTGTGTGGCAATTTTCTTTTGAAACTAACGTTTACCGACACAGTCATGAAACAGGGTGTGGGTCCCCCACCTTGTTCGTGTAAAACAGGCATGCTGTGGAAGGACAAGACAAGTGTTTCTGTTTTTTTATGTTGGGGTGTGTGCATTTGTATCTGCATGTGACTGTGTGTGTTTGTATATGTATATGTGACTGTGTAAATGTATGACTGTGAGCATGTATGTGTGACAAAATGTGTAACACTGTGTGAGTGTGTGTGGTTGCATGTGCATGTGATATTGCATGTGTGACTGTCTACATACATGTGCCTGTATGTGATACTGCATGTGTGACTGTGTGTGTACATGTGCCGGCTTGTGTATGTGGTACTGCATTCGTGATTATTATTATTATTTTTTTTTTTTATTATAAACATATCAAAAAGACAAAACATGTAACATATTACATAATAAGAAGGGAATTTTTACAAATCCAAATGACAAGTTGAATATTATAAATATCACATTATGTTGTAGCTTAGTAAAGTTGTTTTTAGTAATTCCTCACATGTTCACATTCTAACACAAACATACATAACTTTCCTTAATGGCGGTGTGGGGATTAATGGGTGACGCCCGTGGATCGCTCCCCGTCATCAAGGGACAAGCGGAGAGGCGGAGAATAACTTGCATTCGTGATTATAAGTGTAGGAACCTTAGGGCAGGATCAGTAAGGGTCAGCATAATATATGTTTTGCCTAGAGTGGCAAAAAGTCTTGCACCAGCCCTGCTGGCGACTTGCAGTTGCGTATCTAAGTTCTATATTACAAGCTACTCTATCCATAACCTATATAATTTAGCATGCATTAATACTATGACTGATTTACCAGCACAAGCAACAATTTGAATTATGTTTCATAAAATATCTAATAAGCCTGGTAATAGTTTTTTTTTTTTTAAATAGAGTTATTATTAATTTTTGTTAGTTATTTATATTTCTGAGTTTTTTTTTCTAAATTACCAGAACAACAAATTAATTATCTAACATTATCAAATTAAATACTAACTTATGTTCAATTGAAATATTGCACTGAGTATAAGTATTTTAAATAAAAATGATTTAATCAAACAATACAAATAAAGTACTTTATTGAGTCCTCTTTGCTACCTATAGCTCTATCAGGGTGCTGACATCTTATTTAGAATCTTCGGTCAGAGCTCCCTTCATCTTGAGTCAAGAAGGACATTCTGACTCATCTTGCCTAAGATTTAAAAAAAACACGTCTAATTCCTGATAGAGCTAAGTGGAGCAAATAGGCACTTTATATGTAATTTTTAATTTAAACATTCATATTTAAAATGTTTACACTTTTATTTAAGCATAGAATATATATTTACTAAAGTTTTCCTTTAAATGTTTGTGTAGCAGTGATAACATATCAAAACATAACTATGCAATTTGTACAAAGTAATGGTTTCTGGACATTTTTTCTTGCAACAGAGCAAACCAATCCAGTGAAGATCTTTCTTTACAATGTATGTCATGATTAATAACTAATTGTGCCATGGGTTCATTTCCCAATGCATGCAATTATATTTTAAGTATGGATTCCCTTATGAACATCTCTATAGGAATAAAGATGCATATGTAAGAAGAAAAATAGGTCACAAAGCAAATCATGGAGATACACAGCAGAGGTCTATGGGATTCGGTTCTCACAGATATTGTAATTTATTCAAATGGATCTTATTCCTATAGCTCTTTGTGTCTTTTGACCATAGGTTTAATGGTATAATGTCTAGGATAATGCAACCTTACACTGGAGAGTCGTGTTTGTATTCCCCCCCTCTGGCTTGATATATATTATTTCTAAGGAAAAGTTTGAGGCTAAAACTGGCCTTTTTAGAGCTCGTTAAGCTATTTTCAGATGTTTTAGTTGATGAATGTTTAATGTGAGTACTCTGTGAATTTATGTTGATTCATGAATTAATTTGCACAGTACAAGCTTGATTCGGGTCGAAATGCAAATTTTGCCAAGTCAATTTTCTTACCTCTAATGAAGAACTATTACTGCATGTAATAGTAAGCTATAACATGGTACACACAACTTTCTTGTTCCCTTGACAGATGTCTAAAAAAAACTAGCTGCACTTTGGCTTTGACAGAAGCACAGGGTCAGTGTTACAGGACAACTGTCGGCAAAATCTACGTTCTGCTTAATTGAACGATTGAATTTAAAGATCAAGTGCAGGCTTTTTAATAATCAGCTTATTGAGCCCTTTTTGCTCTGTATAGCTCTATCGGGGGGTGGACATCTTGAGTTAATGGTTAGATTGTCAGAATGAATACTGCTTATGCACAGAGTTTAGCGCATACATGGTTGTCTCCATTTACGAATTAGATAGACGAATCCATTCATCCTGTCGACTGAGACAAATTGACGGCTACTGTTCCAGCGGGACATCGTGGTATAGTCAGTGTCGACTTACAGACACAAAATGCTGCTAGTGGGTTCCCTCCATTGGGTCTTACCAACTTATAAGGCCTCATTGCTGCCGTCGTTTTTATATGTATTGGTCTTTCCTGCTTTTAGTATATAGCTACAAGTGTATTTATTGTATTTTGCCATTTTTGTTTATTTGTTTATTGGGTCATGAACTTTTTTATTTTTATCATTTCCTATGTATTATTAAATCTGTTTTTTCTATATATACGTTCTGACTATCTGCCGACTGATCACCATCAAATATTTATTGGTTTAAGTAATCTAATACACATCACCACTTTTTTATTATTATCTAATGATTGTTCTTCATTTATTAATAGCTTTTTCAGTTCCATTTTAGTCACATTTATTTTTATCATTAAATTTTTTTTCTTTATTTCATCGCTTAGTCAGTCTATTTAGCGCTTAAGTCCACTTGGCATACACGGTTGCGCTTACACCCTCCTTTCCAAGCCACGCCCTCGATGTCCCGCATTGCTGATATTATTGTATGAAAAGGTTAAGTAAAGGTTAAGTTGAGTACAGTTAGAAAATGGTTAATAGCTTTTAAAGATCTCTATAAACACCAGCAGTATTTCTGACAAGCCAGTGCCCATTCTAAGGTGAGTTATCCAGAATGGAGACAGTTAAAAGGGGCTTTAATATGAATATTATTCTGTAGAGATATTCTTCGAGCAGCTATTGTTCATTTAGGTGGATCTGATGCAACTAAACCAGAATAAATGATTTCAACATGTCTATGTGGTTATTATACCATCAAAGTACTGGGTCTGTCTCCCCAGCTAAACTTCCCTGCTACATGTTCTTATTTATTTTATTTATTCATACCTGATATATATTTACTTGCCCAGGATTATTACATTTATTAAAGGGTCTATAACGCATTATATAAAGGACCTTGATAGAAAAAAAAGGTAGAGAGATAACTGCTGCAAGATGCTGGGTATATTAGAGCAGTGTGCACACACACACACAGGAAAAAAAATACATATTTGCATTATTGGCAAGAAAGTCTAAGCCATTAAAATGTTCATTTATTCCTAGTTTCAAAATGTACATTTCAGGCTGGAAGAAAAAAAAATGGTTTAACCTTTTGTTGATAAAGTAGACCATCTTGATAGGCCCATATCTCTTTTTATAGGAAAACTGTCTGGTGCTATATTAATTTGCAAGAAGCATATCTCGGTTTCTCCTTTTAATTGAAGTTTGACTCCAACATCCAATATCAAAGAAGGATTTCTAATGAAGTCAGCACATATAAAATATTAGCCTTTATCTTAAATTACTGTGTCATTTTTCTGTCATGATGTGTCAAAGTATCATTAAATCATATAGTGAGCATAAAAAAAAAAAAAAGATATTGAGTGCTCTCTCCTGACCAAAATCAGCGATGTAATATTCAGAGATAGAATCTGGAAAGATAGAGTACATCTCAGTTTATTGTTGCAGCTGCCTTGGGTATGGTTGCGGAGCACATACTCTGTAACTCGTGTGTCTGGGGATGCTCGGTCCTCAAGAAGCTGAATCAGCAGCATGCATGAGTGAGATTGAATAGACACAAGTGTACTGTTGTAAAAGCTCCAGGCCGGCTACAGCACATGCACAAATCTTGTGTGATATACTGGGAATATCGTATCATCAGGGTTAGCTGAAGTGGTCAAAACCAAACTGACCATGCCAACACATGTGAAATCATCCAGTGATCAGTTACAGTCCGGTAATCGCATTAAGGTTAGCTGAAATTGGGGAGAGGAGGAATTAATTCTAGGATATAAGTGAAGAGCAAGAGATACCGTGAAAATAACAAATCCCAGCTCATCTGAAGGTCTCTTCTCCACAGTGCTAGTGGCCATTAAATAGTGGCAATAATTTCCATGTAGAATGTACAGACCTATTGAGGTCTATTCACTAAACCGTGAAGTGCGGTGAATTGACAAGGACATGGGGTCAAAATAGATGCTCATCTTTCCAACGCGGCTAGCATTGCTTCATTGTTGCTATTCAGTTTTCAGAGTTCACCACAGTTTAGTGAATAGACCCTGTTATTTCTCAGGGAGTAATGTCAACATAACATTATGCGTTGGTTGTGATATCATAACTAGAGTTTGCAGAATACCCACTGTTACGGCGTTGCAGAGTGAAGTTAAAGCAGCTTATTAATTGTGCAGGTTGCTGGGTTCAGTGTACTCATTGCCAATACATGCTGAATGCTAACTTTATGACACAAAAAGATACCCACGATGACCCAATCTAAACAACAAAGCTGGAACATACTTTACTAAGCTATTATTACATCACTCTACCTAAATAAATAACACTATAACAAATTTTCATCGTGTTTCAAATCTTTGCTCAGCATATGTGTGCATATCTATCATGTTGTGCATGTGTGTTATTTTTTTTTTTGTTTGTTTTTATATAATTATCTTTTTTGTTTTAGAAACTGCTAATTTTCCTGGATAAGTTAGACAGGGGAAGACAATGGTGGAGAAACTAGTACATTTCTATTTCTCACAGCTGCAACCACGTCTGTGCAGAGTTTATGTTCAATGAAAAAAATCATTTTGTGAACACATATATTGGTGGCAAATTCTTTTTACTATGCACACATACAGAGAGGCATATTTTTAATTTGAAAGGGGAAATAATGCAGTCTGTCCAATGAAAAACTAACCTGTCATAAAGAAAAAGGTGACTGCAAGTGAACGGAAGAAAAAAAAAATTATGCATTATAGGGACTGTATCACCTAAACATTGCTTATACTGTGAATGCAAATGTTACATTTTTTTTTATTTAAAATGGTCTACACCATTTAGAAAATGCCTAAATTATGAGAAAAATGTGTTTTAAATGTGAAGTGACCTGTTTTTGACCTCACCTGTGGCTTTATATGCAAATTATATTTTTTCCCATTGAAAACAAGTTAATTTACATATCAAGCCACAGCTGATGTCATATGCAGGAAACACCACAGACACATGTAAACACGTGTTCTCCTAATTTATGCATTTGTTTGCAATTCTGTTAACACAATGTTTAGGTTATTTTCATTTTTTTTTTTTTATTCTTTATATTCACACTATATGCAATGTTTAGGTGATATAGTCTCTTTAGTAGCTGAATTGTAAACATTCTCCATCTTGCCTATCGTAACCAACTCAAATACTAATGTCACATTTTTGTAGTTTACGTGCAGTTCATGATTTGTAAATAGGCCTTATTAGATTATTAAAAAGCAGATGCAGTTCCATAGGTGGTTCCTATGACTTTCCTATCCAGATTAAAACAAGGATGTCTTTTAAAGTCTTATCTTTTAACATCATTAAGCGTTATAATATTAAGGGTCACAAAACTCTTCACAACACAGTCAAGGATTTTAAGCATGCGTGGGATGGACACAAGGCTATCCTAGCTATAAGACTGGGAACGGGGGACTAATAAAAGTACTCAAAAAAAAATTGGGCAGACTAGATGGACCGAATGGTTCTTATCT
Organism: Pelodytes ibericus; assembly: GCA_036172795.1. NCBI lineage: Eukaryota > Metazoa > Chordata > Amphibia > Anura > Pelodytidae > Pelodytes > Pelodytes ibericus. The sequence goes on from CM069863.1 coordinate 159,162,550, forward strand.
GCCGACACATTCTATGTTTCTATGTTTCTATTCACTAAAATTCGACTTTGGAGGTCGACTTTCATTTTGAGACTAAGTCAAATTCGACATCCGAGTCTGACTTAGGAATAAAACCCTAGTTAAAATTATTCCCCATTGAAAATAATGGGAGGCGAAAGGTTTGAAGCTATTTTTGAGAATAAGTCAAATTTGGCACCCGAGTTTGACTTAGTCTCAAAAATAGCTTTGATCATTTCACCTCCCATTACTTTCAATGGGGCAGATTCAAAAGTAAAAAACATTTTTTGTTTGTAATATGATTTAATCTCAAAATAAATGTCGACCTCCATATTGGAATTTTATCGAATAGGCCCATCTGTTTATAGTACACAGGAAGTGTTATCTTTTCACATAGGAACAGAAGTGTGTAATAAAAATGAGAACGTAATTAATTCCTTAAAATATGAATATAAAATGAACATCTTATCCCTGTTAACCCTGTAAATGCCAGATAAGTGATTAATAGATTCAATATACATTCACACACTGGCACAAGAAGGGTACAGTCTGAACATCTGTTATTTAGGCCTTTCAAATGATCCATTTAATATCATATTGCAGATAGTAAAAAAATAAAAAAAAATCTAATTTTTTTGCATTATGGAGAAAGAAAAAGGTTTTTACAAGAGACCAACAAACTAATCAAGGGAATTGAGATCCTCAACAATGAGGATAAATAGATGGAGCTGGAATCATTTCCTTCTGCTGTAGTTTCTTAAAGAATGATAGGAGTATGTTCCAAACAGATGACAAAATAGGAGAGGATTGACAGATGGTTGCCAGACCAAGGTGAAACCAATCAGGAAGGATATTTTTTTTTCCAGCTGGCAGTCAGACAAATATGCCTAATACTGTAAATTGTTTTTGGATCAAGCCTATAATCTACCAGATATGCTTTTAAAAATTGTTAAACATAATGCTCTTTAGCTTTATTTCCTATCCGTTTCAGAAAACAGTATTCCATCCTCTTATTATGTACACATACAAAAAAAATCCTGCAAACTTTATATTTATTGATGATCCAAAAATACTAAGGGCTAGTACTGCAGGCAATTGAATTATTAATACATTGTTAATTCCTTTAAGATAATTAATGAACAAAAGTGTTTACTCGCTTTGAAGTAATGCGTGGGAAGAATAGACATAGCATTCTTATAACAATGATTCAAATAAGAGGAAATGTAGAAATCATTTTATGCCGGTAAACATTTCAACATTTTGTGATATAAACAGATGACAAGTATTAAGTATATCTGTCAAGATTGTACACATAAATTACATTTTTAATCAGACCTGAAAGATTGGCATGTTAATAAATCACTTTTTTTTCCTAAATTGTATGTGCTATTTCCACTAGATAATAATGCTTTTAAAAACCCATCATTTTATTGAAGGTATATATCCCCCTGGACATTCAAGCAAGAGTGAACATGTACTGAGTGATCTCAGGCAGCTGAAGTGTGACCGATTGGAACTGCCTGCACTTATTGTAGGTTGTAAGAATGCAGAATTACCCAACATATATATTCAAGGTTATTATATGATTCAATAGCTGTCACAAACAATGCACATGCCAACAGGCATGTAGTCCCAGTTGGCCTAGCAGTTCTTTACCTCCTACATGGGCCATTGGCTACCATTACCTTCTTTAACAACTCTAAGTTTGTTAAATGGTAGCCGAGAGAATTGTGACTTTGCTGTTGCAGCTAGTTATAAATGAGAACACTGGGTTGTGATGCCCAGTATCACTCGACAAAAGGAACATAAAGAGCAGAGAAAGAAAGATCTGATCAGGATTTAGATCCCTTCTTTCTTTTTTTTCCCTTTAAATCTCAAATTCCTTTATTGTCAATACAAAAACAATACAATACAAAATCATTCGAATACAAAATCACTCAATATCAGTCATAAAAGTGCAATACAGTGCTGACTTAACAAGTTCAACATACATCCCCTCCCATCCCTACCCCATCCCAACATATTGAGCTCGAACCTCGGGCGGCCCCAGACCACATTTCAGATAGGAAGTTTTCCTTTTTTCTTCTCCCTTTCCTTTCCCTTCTTTTTTCTTTTCTTTCTCCTTTCTCTTTTTCCCTTTCTCTTCCCTTTCCTTTCTGATCCTAGGGATGTGTTTGTAGCCACTTTCTCCATAAAAATGCAAATTTATCTCTTTTGTTGTGTGCAAAATAGTAGCCCCTTTCCATCTGGCATTGATGCCTAATTTGATTAATTAAAGCATTAAAATTAATTGCCTCTTGGTTCAACCATCTCCTTGCCACTACCAATTTTGTAGCCAGAAGACTACATATGAGCTCTATATGGAGTAAGGCTCTTGCTGGAGTGGGTGGAACCAAATTATCGGTGAGAGCAGAGATGATAGCAAATACCTTATTCCATGTTTCCCTAACCACCACACATCCCCACCACATATGTAGATATGTACCATGGGCCTCCCTGCATCTCCAACATATTGGGGATGACACGGGGCTGAGCTTTGCCAGTCTCTCAGGGACCCAGTACCATCTAAGAGAGACTTTACTATGTAGTTCCACCATATTCAGGCCATTTAGATCCCTTCTTATGTCCTCTTGCTGCTTCATCATTAGACATTTCTAAAGATAATAGGTAATAGGGCATTGAGTGAAATACATGGTGGGACCCTCAAGCTCAAGCAAGTCACTCCATTCTACATGAAAAATATATACATATTTTTGTGATCAAACTACCTATCTTTTACCAATTCTCTCTTTTTTTTTGGGGGGGGGGGGGGCAGTATTGTTTTTGATAGAAGTAGATTAGACAAAAACACAGAAATAGAATATAATACATACATTTTAAAAAAAGTAATAGAGGTAAAGGAAAAAGGTATTCTAATATTATAGTAAGATTTAATTAAACTATTATACAGTGTATCCATTAGTGAGCTTCGGTATCTATATGTGCTATTAACACTATTATAAGGTTGTGTGTCACCACCCATCCATCCTCCACTTTGTTTAATAGATCGGTACATTTTCTCATGGTTCAAATTAAATATTTCCAAATGCCTTATAACACTATCAAAAAAATATGTAATAATGTGTTAACCTTCAGTAAATCCTAGATGCAGTGAAAAATAAATAAAATGAGACTGTTTTTAATATTTTTTCCCCTAACTTGACATCATCAGTCATCATGTCTATAGAAACAGTAATTAATGATATTAAAGTGTATATGGAGACAGCCTGGTGTATAGAAAAGAATGAGACAGACACTTGTGTGGCGCGTTTGTCTTGATAATTGCAGTGTGCTCTGTTTTATAAGGCAAATATAGAGCTTTTATACACTGTTAAAACTCTATTTAAACATTGAAAAATGACTAATATTGACAGGAAATTTACAAAAGCTTATCTAATCCAAACAGCAAACAAATTGTGATTGCTAGAATGTGCATTCACCAGATGCCCTCATTATTACAGCTGTACCACAGAGATCGGTTTTTACATGGTCTTCCTGCCAGCTTTCTGGAAGTTTGAATCCTCCGGTGGATATACTGATGGCACGGCTTGTGTTTAGACTTGTAAATCAAAATACTGCAGCGCTTTCACTGTTATTTTAAACATTTAGCTGCAGATCTGTACAGAGATTACTTCCCGATTGTTGTAACAGTAAATAATTTGTTTCATGGTGCAACACCCATCCATATTTGTCCATGTTGTTCCATGCAATATATATATATATATATATATATATATATATATATATATATATACATACATACATACATACATACATATTTATGGCCATGGTAGAAGGATTTCACATGTAGTGTTAAAATTATTGTGCAATTAAGATTGTGCACTAGATTAGGAAAGCGGGATAAAGGAGTATATGTTCAAACTCTCATTGTCCGATAGTGTAGTGATGTGTGATAATGTTAGTGTCAATCCTTACAGTGTGTATAGTATGAGTAGAAGTTCGAGTGATATGTGGTGTGTATATTGTAATGTAAACGGTAGTCTTCTCTTCTTGGCAGCCTCCTCAGCACTGATGTTCTTTCCGACTTTGTTGATCCTGTTCATGATGGAAATGTCACTCTTTCTCTAATGTGTGGTTCTCGTTTGACCACTATGCCATTCATGCTACTATGTATATTCCAAACCTTTTGTACATTCTCCTCCGAGCTTGGGTTCCACCATCTAGAAACAGCCTTTTTTTTCTTGCTTTCCCTTTACCTGTGGCAGATATCTGTTTCCAGCACTACCAAAAACAAAATGGAGCCCTGCTATATATCTTTTTGTGATTGACTGTATTTATTGACGTTTCTATAATAATAAAATAAAAAGCTTGTGGTTGGTTAATATATTGTTACATTCCCTATTTCATGTGACTGTGTTTTTAATGATTCCTGGACTTACTGTAATTCATGCAGTTACTGTTCAGTTGTCATCCAGCTATATTTGCCTTCATTTGTAATTATTTTTAATGCACGCACGGATTGTAAAAAATGATCAACTTGGTTATCCTTCCAACTAGCCTGATTGGCAGTTCACGTGGTTGTTCGTTTTTTGTGAATAGCCCTACAAATTGAGTGTCTGCCAAACTACATTTGTATCCATGCTCACAACATAGCAAATTGACGCATACTCAGAACAAATACATCCGAGCATCCCTCATCTCCTCCTGTACCAAAAAAGCTTTATTTCTTTTATTATGCATTATTCATTTTAGTCGCCCCCTTCAAATTGGCAAGCATAAGATATTTAACACACTGGAAGAAGACACATATACACATATTAATAATACAAAAAATAAAGTTTATATTTTAATGAGAATAAAGAATCACAGGAACCAGCACTCAACTAAACATTGAGTGCTGGTTCTTGTGATCCTTTATTCTGATTTGGAGGACTAGGGTGAAAGCCCTCTCCGTGCACCCTTCACTTGTGAGTACAAACCTGCTACACATTGTTTTTTATACTGTAATCAGACCGACTCAGGCTATCACACCATCAAAAAAAGCAACGTTCGGTCTGATTTATTCTGCGGTTCAGGTAATAAATGGAGAATGTCATATCCTGGGATATAGTGGTAATGATGGATTTACTTCCAGAACTATAAGGTTGTTCAAGTGGACCAATGACAACTTGAAATGTAATGAGAAATATAAACATCAACACATCTCTCTGAAATTTATTTGGATCAGTTTTTCACATTCAGTGACTTGCCTCTCAAATTGCATGGGCCTCTAAGATTGCTGTAATCACTAGAACAGTAGAAGAAGTCTTGGCCTCATCTTCAAGAAGGTGTTTGCTGTTTTTGCACTGGAGCCTTGATTAAAAGGCTATCAGTATTTAAACAGGCTGACTGTGCTTGCCGCTCAGAAGTCCAGTTATGTGCTCGACAAAAACATCCTTTTTGAACTATATGCAAACAGGTTCCTCTTACACCGTTTATAAAAAAGCAAAATTGCATTGTTTAAAACAAAATATACTCAGTCAAGAGTCAATTCAATAAAAGGTGAGTTGAGAGGAGATCACGGCAGTTCCTCCTGTTAGAAGAGCTCAGCTGGCCATAGACAATGCATAGTTATATATTTACTTTTAAACAAAGCATAATGCAGGGACATCTAAAAGATGCATCATTGTGCATTGCAAAAGGTATTTACTGCCACTCATCAATTCACTGCAATGTTTAGTGAATAAAGTCCACTGTAAAAATTCTGAACCTAATGACGGTTCTTTTCTCACCAACTCTATACAGGCTACTGATTAAAATGGTAGAGTAAAATAGTTAGCCAGCCTCTCTGGATAGTAATTCTGCATGAGTCCACTATTAGTTCAGCTTTCATGTCAAGTTGCTAACAAACCTGTAGTTACTGACCCCTATCTATGGTCAAAAGTGGTAATTCAGCTTTTCTAAATGTGCCGATAGAGGTAAAAAACGTCTCTAAAACAAAACATCTAAAAAAAAAGAAAGTCTCAATTTCCCTTTTGGGTTAATCCAAAGAATAAAATCTGAAATGTGTTATAGAAAAAATATGTATACATGCATGGACATAATTCACATTTGCCTAGAAAAGAATAAGGAAAGGAATTGACCAGACATAAAAATGCAATCACTTATGTAGTAGGATTCCATTCCTCCAGAATCCCTAAAGCAAGATATTTATATCTAAAAATAAAATCCCTAATTGTGCAGGATTACATTTTATGTGTACAGTTTATTTGATATAGCCAGCGCTGAGGTGAATTTGCTAACCTACCTCGAAACTTCCCTACAAACTTTACAACATAAACTACAATGTAGAAGTCAAGTGAGACAAAACGAGTCTAATAATAATAATAATAGAAACGTATTGCCAAAAATGTGCGCGTGCTCTGCTCGTAACATTGCTTAGCATAGCATAAGTTGGCTACTTTAAACAGGAAGTCTCTAATGACTGCATATCCATGAAACATAAGCTCAGTCAACATCTGGCTTAATGTTCTGCCGTTACAGGCCCTAGTCTTGAGTGACTGTATGTCGGCCTGATTCCAAAGGAAATGGTGAATCATCCGGAATCACTTCAATCTGATTATTGTTTGATCAGCATTATATTCTGTGAATCTTCCATATTCCGTATAATAAGGACCAGAACTCAATGAAGAAATGCTTGAACTATGGTTACTTAACAGGCTTTTATTTTTATGCAGTCCTTCCCCCCTTCATTCCAGCACACGTAGCTATGTGAATAACACATAAAAGGAAATGATACATCCAATTAAGGCATCTCTCAGCAGGGATAATTATTGGCCACCATAAGCTCTGCATGTAGCCTAATATCTGTCACTGGGAGCCCCACTGAGTTGTCAAAAGCTCCATGGAAATGACTCAGATACTAAACACCAGTGAGTGCCTGCCATAATAAACACACACACTTGTTGATCATTTTGAAACAGTCCAAAGGCAGATGGTTCAAAGTATGAACACTGACTAGAACAGTGTTAGCTTTAATTAAGAAAACTCCTGCTATTTCTTAATGAAATCTTGCTAGGCCTCCTTCATATAAAAATTATATAGCAGCACTAGCTGCTGGAAAGCATTCACGCAGGCCAGAGGAGGGTAAATGTAAATAGTTACACTGTATGGGTTGTAAATTCACATACAATTCCCCTATGGAACATTTTGTGTGGTACATACAGACCTGATGTGCACTACTCATTTAAGCACCAGACTATATTTTGGCATTTGTAATACATTTAAGTTTAACTGTCATTTTGTTTCTTATTTAGTGTACCCACCTGTTCTTTTTTCTCTAAGAAAAAAAAATGATTTTTATAATCCATTATTTTTTATGGAACAACTTCAAAAATATTCCGGCCATTTGTCTGTGTCACGAGTTTCATTGGGCCTGTTCTCTGTTCTTTTGTAGTCTGAATGATAACGGATGCAGTCAGTACAATGCACCCAGTCCCGTCCCATTAGATGAGTCCATGGCAGACTCTCTGTCCAGTATCACAGCCACACTTACCTAGTGGGGACACTGATATCATTTTGGCCACTGTTTTTTTTTTTTGCTGAGGCCTATCCATGAAACAGAAAAATGTGGTGACATCAAAAATCATCCATTATTAAGCGAGTTAGAAAAATGATGCGACTTTATATGTCAGTTATTAAGGTCAGATTTTTGCCCTAATTATGGGAATTTACAGAAGCTGACAGTTTAATGAGTACACTGTATTATGTGTTTAATTATAATGCTATTTACCATTGATAACATGGCTCCCAACTGTCCTGCTTTAGCAGGGACAGACCCGTGATTGAGGCTATTATCCCACTGAGCACTACCTCTGTCCCTCCTTGGGACAGAAATAAAGTTAGGCGGGACAACGGGATGTCTGGTACACCAGAGAATGCGCACTCCGCAGTAGCACTGGCAGATTAGATGACAGCGCTACTATGTATGAGTTGTAGCAATGACACTTGATCTCCAAAGCTCTGACCCCCGGTTTCCCGATTCATAAAGGTGCAGTAGTTGGGAGGTATGTGATAATGCTGTATATATCTTTTCTAACAAATTAAAATAATGCAAATCTTTCATTGAAAGCTACAATGAATGACCTTTGTTTTCCAACAGACACACAGACAGATAAACACAAGACATATATGCAAAACAAATTGAGATAGGCATGCAAGCTAAACGTCTGTGGTATGGAATTTACAGTATATTTTTTTTGTTATCCTTAGCCTTTTACTTTTAAAAAGTGCTTAATTTGGAGCAAACTGACATAACTTTCCATTGGTTTTCATGGTTACTACTACTATTTTTTAACTTTTTCCTGAATTACCACCTTTTGTCTTGATAAATAATGTGTAGATAAAAAGTGCAAGACAGTAAAAGTCATAAAATGATTCACTATGATGTGAATTTAGACAAGCGAACAAGGGGAAAAGGGGGGAAAAAGCTTAGTGTTTAACATTTGCTGTAGTACAGAGCTTTGCCAGGGACTATTTAGCTTATTATGTGATTCCATTGCCAAATAACAGAGAAAAAACAATGTGTAACTGAAAACCTTGCTTTAATGACAAGTCATTAGCGTATAGAATTAAGCACTGTAAACACACACCTGGTACATCCTTATCTAGCATCCCAGAAGCTTTGCGTGCTGTATATAGAAGTCACATACACAAGCTCAAGTCTTAAAATGCTGCACAAGTGTTTAAAGAGCTGTGAAGGCACAATTGTCTTATAACTTATTAATGAGTTCTCAGTAACAAGCAAATTAGCTACAAAGTGGATTATTCTCACAGACAGATTATTAGTGGAGATAAAAAAAAAAGAAACTTTTTTTTGCTGTGTGCAAAATTTGCTTATCCACATCCAGTTTATATTATTTGGTATATAATAATATAATTAAATATGACATCTTTATTATGTATAACATCTAAATAATGTTCCAAGATGTTCAGATAGTAATTAGCATAGTTAGAATAAGTATGCAAGTATGATCTGATAATAGCAGCAGTACTTCTAGGTATATGTGTGATAGTGATGGCACTTACCCTCCAAGCCACCTCCAAGCATCCTACACTACTGCGGCATAATGAGGTACCCATCATTAAACAGCATCATTACAAGCATTGCGTACTTAGTAATAAGAGAAATAGAGATACCTGTGTGATTGGCCATATAGATATAGTCCAGCCGATGACCTGGGAAATGGAGTACAGCACAAATGGTGTTCCCAGCCGCAGGAAACGTTTTGAAAAAAGTTCAGTGGACAAATAAAGCACTTTGTTTGCTCACTGAACTTTGTTTATAACGCTACTTAGTGATAAGCACAGACATTTAAACTTGTGTCCGGAAAGGGAAATTGTTGGAACAACCTTGGTTATTATAAGTAAGAAAATTTCCAGAGCTAAAATACAGACTATAATTTTAAAAGTACTTATATCAAAAGTCTGACTATAATAAATAGTGTTTAGATTCCTAGTAGAACAACAGGAATCCTTTATCACAAAAGCATGATATATGTGCGATGACCCATGCATCCCTATGGAATCTAGAAGAACACACCTGAGAATTAGCTACTTTGCCACACCCCTGTATACTTTTGTCATTCACTGAAATGTAAAGGCAGAACAAATGACTAAGGGAAAAAAACGTAACTAGAAAGAACATGCCCCAGGAGCACAGGAAGCTGAGATATCCATATCACATCATCATATCACAAGGTGTATGATTTAAAGGCAGTCTGTCAAGTGATTTATACAATGGGCTCTAAATGTAAAGGTAAAGTAAGATATTGAGGACAATTACCTAAGATGTCATAAAGGCTCATATTATTTACCAGTTTGGGAATGATCCAAAGGGTCTACTCAATAAAGAGATCATTGCAGGGAACTGAGATGGGAATTTCAAACGTTAGCCCAATGTAGCCAAGTTGGTAGAAATCTCCAACGTAGCTGAATGGGAGAATTTCCCCACCTCCTGTCTCAGTTACACACAATTCTTTCATTATTTAGTAGACCCATAAGTGTATCATTATTTATATTGTTTTTTGTACCTTATCATTCTTCATTTTTTTAAGCATATAATGTGTAGTATAAATTAAAAAAAAACAAAACACTATACTTTAAAATTGTCTGTAAAATGAAAATGAAATGGTGGGTTGAGGCAAAAGAACTTGACAGACACTGTTGAGCTGTTTGGGGAAAGACAGGCTAAATCTCCTAAGTGGTTTAAGTTTATATTCAGATGGGAATCAGTGGTATAACAATAGATATCAACATCAAAATGGAGGTCATATTGATGGTTATATTGCTGGCCAATGATTTAAGTGTTAGAGTATATTCAAAGCAAATCAAGGTCACTAACAGAGCACAGCATCGTCATGACTCAACATGACATACCAAAAATACATATTTTAACTCTATCATCAAGTTCAGGAAATACAAATGGTCAGATGTGTTTCCTATTTTCTAGCAATTATTTTAAAGTGTACTGCATATTTTATGTATGGTAAACACATTGAAAGGACCTACTATACAATATATCACAGTCATTACACTGGAATTGCGTTTACACTTTTAAGTGAATGACCGGAGGCTTTCCTTGTTTTAGAGGATGTCTCATAACACTGAGGTGTTGTTCATATAATTCACTGATATGCTGCCTTCCAGGAACCAAATTATACACCTGGGCAACCTGTACTTATCAGGCCTCCAATTTGATTATCTGCACCTGCACCTTAGAAAAACAACCATATGCTGAAAACAAAATCCAAACATTCAATCCAGCCCTGAAATAATACCTGGCTATTACATTACTGATCTGGTGACTCAAAGTACTATCATTCAATTTTCAGGATGACACAAACTTATGTATTGCTGTTTCTCAAGCTCTTTTATTGTAAATATTATTTTTTGTTTGGTGGCTTTGTCAAATGTGGCTTGTAATGTGGATGTAAATTATAAAAAAAAAATATCTATGATTAAACAAAATTTAAGAAGATGCAAGATAAAATTGTGCTTTTTTCATTTTTCCCTTCTTTTATACATAGAACAGAGTGTTTATTGGATTCATATGTTATTGTGTATGTATGTGTATATAGACACACATTTACATATACCATAGGGTAAATAATAAAACTGTTAAAACATATGTGTTGACTAAATTTAGGGAAGGAATCCATTGTATCAATCTTTAGGAAACTAATCCATCAATGGTATTTTCCCCCTGCTCAATTACACAAATTTCGGCCCACCACACCAAGCTGCTGCTGGAGATGTCACAGACAGGAGGGCACCATGTTTCATATATGGTGGGAGTGTTAGAAAATGCATGAAAGAAAATTTAATGACCTTGGAGAGATCGTATCCCACCCTTGTGGCATGAAGTAGCCAGTAAAAATAACCATCAACATCAGATCGAAAAATATCTCAGGATCTTCATACATATGACAAAATGTGGTCTCTCTGGGAGGAATTAACAAAAATGACACATGTACATACTACTAATCAATCAATTTTATATTATGTCCATCCTTTATGTATATGTTATGTGAATGTTTGTCTTTTACTCTTAAAATTTAAAAAACAACAAAAACATACATATATATATATATATATTTATATATATATATATATATATATATATATATATATATATTTACAAAATATCTGTGTTAAGAAATGCTAATGACTTAAATACTGTGTATGTGTGTATGTGTTTGTGTGCATTCATATATATTTCCATATGTGTATCTGTATATACATCTTGATTAATACACATACTGTGGGACACTTGCAAGCTTATAATATAGAGGAGGAGACCAAGAAACATAATTTGTTAGAAGAAACAGAAAAAAAGGACATGGGTTGAGGTATGGGTGGCATCAAGCTAGTATTTTACCTGAAGGCCATTAAAAATTGTTTGGAGTCCAGTGTAAAGTCTAAGGAAGCAATAGCATGGTTGGTATTTTTTTTTAAAGAAAGGTTGGTAGCCCTATGTGAATAGGTATCTATTTCAGCTATGTAAACAGGATTATTATAGGTGTACTAGTTGAAGAAAATGTATGCAACTCTTTGAAAAGGTGAGTCTTGTGGGACTTTCTGAAGACTGAGAGGAAGCGAGAAAGCAGGAGATTATGCGGAAGAAGATCTGGGGATCTAATCACTAAAAATGAACCAAGCGAAAATCAGGCACCAATCGCTAGCATTTCACTTGTCAGTTACTTGACTAGGTGTTCCTGGCTTAAATGAATATGTTTATTATAAAAAGGTTTATGGCCAAAGTTGGCTTGGCACAAATTAAATTAAAATGAAGAATAACTTGGCAGTGTATTTTTTTGCAATCAGAATAAGCTTTTTTGTATTTTTTTTTTATTAACATAAATAGGTACATAATAATCCTATGAACAGAAGGATTAAGAGGAAAATATTATATGTTAGGTATAGTAGTTGTCTCTTAAAGCTCTGAAAAAGAGGAGAAATATGCTTTCAGTTTGGAAAAAAGAAAACCTTCAAAACTAGATGGAAAACTGTAGATAAAGCTGCAAGTATTGGCAGGTTTGTGTCGAGCCGTGGTGAAAAAAAAAATATCAAAGATTTAAGTAGAAAGCTGGGGATAAAATATACCTACAGTAGGATTATTCTTCAGCAGCGGGGAGAAATATAAATCCTCTGAATTAGATATTAAAAAGCAGATATGGAAATAGGTCGTTTTGACAAGTATAAGAGAAAAAAAAACTACAATTAGAAAGAAAAACGAGAGCGTAAATAAAGATTGTGCGCCAAGGTTCTTGAGCTAACCTAAGAATGTTAATACAGAGATATTATATGAAAGCTCCTTGATTTTTTGATAAAACCCTGAAATGTAAAACTCTGGATTTTCGTGTACTGCACTTTATTTAGCTGCATGCAAATGTTTCCTCAACATATTTATGTTCAGGCTTAGAAGACCTATATAACTATCGGTTTATTGCACAAACAAAGCCAAAGAGGAGAGAGAAGGGCAGAAAGAAAAATAGTTGAAATGAAAGCATACAGAAAAAGAGAATGTGAAGGAAGGACAGAAAAGAAAAGAAAGTACAAAAGAAAGAAAGAGCAGAAGAAAAAAAGAACGAAAGAAAAGAAGAAAGAAAGAAAGAAAGAAAGAAAGAACTAAAGCAAGGAAGAATGGAAGAAAGAGTGAAAATCAGAATGAACTGAAGGAAGGATGGAGGGAAGGAATTAAAACCAGGGATAGAGAGAATGAAAGCTGAATGGAAATAGAAAAAAAGGAAAATGTAGGAGGAAAGAAAGGGGAAAAGAAAGAAATAGGAAAAGAAAATAGAGGGAGAGGAAGGGAAAAAGTGGAAAATAAATGTAATAAAACAATAGAGTGATTGAAAGAGTCAGGGAAATTGAAAGATGGTAAAGAGAGAAACGAAAATATAAAAGAATAAACAGAAAGAAGGGAGAAAGGAAAGAATGAAAGAGGAAGAAAAAAAATAAAATGCACTGAAACAATGAGTTCAGAACATTAACATGACCAGACTGTATTTCCATTGTAATAAACAAAATCACTGTTTATTTTTGTTCTATTGTTCCCATGTTTTATTGTAATAAATAATGTTATTCTCTATTTTTTTTTCTCTGAAGGTGAGTGCAGGTGTGCCGGTAATTGGAAGTTTGATGGTACAATTCTTGGGTTGTTTTTATTATCCACTGAGGATATGTGTGACCTGTCAACATTTACTTTAATCAAAATTGAACAACTTGGACTGCTGCCTTCCAGTTTAACAGAGCACACTTTTATTATGCAGAGTAAGGGAAATATCCAAACACTTATCTTATTCATCTTGCTCGCTCTATTTCCTTGATATGCAATTGTTGAGACTAAGTCAGTACTTATTCAGTTCTTGTTCTTGCATGGTTTGATGTTTAAAGCTATGAATACTTTTGGATATAACATTACCTTTTCTAAAATGATATAACAAATAATTGACTCTAACAACAAATAAAAAGTCCTCTCTATTGAAAATCCACTTGATATCCAAAATGTTCACCCCCAATATCAAACAGTCTATATTATTCAAAGGCTGACTTGTATACGGAGTACAGACAGGTATGAATGTTTTCCTTGTTTGCCTGCTAATGCAATCACATTCTATTTTAATAAATGTAAAGATTCTCAGGGTATTTCTTGGGCACAAATTGTGTTATTAGTTGTGTCTTCCAATCTAGTATAATGTTATATATAATACCAGCTATATGTAGGGTATTTTACCAACACAGCCGGTGTCTATGAAGATACACAATTTACTCCAGACAGGCAGAACATTTTTTTTTAAATCCGTGCTTCCCAACAGGACGCAAGTTTAGTTGTCTTTAAGGTATTGCTACATATTTATATATGTCTAAATGGCTCCTAAGAAATATTTAGGGTTCATGCAGGTAAGGCCATCCCAAACGCATGTCCCCCAAATGTCCGGCTTTAAGTGGGATAGGCCAGATATGGGACCCCATTCCTGTGGCTTTGATTCACATCCTCCAATGTAATACTTGAGAATGAATCATGCACATGTGCATTAAAGCTGACTGTTTGACTTATATGTAAAGGAAGAGAGTATATTTAAAAGAAGAAAAACTACCACAACTAGAGGACATAGTCTTAAATTAGAGGGGCAACGATTTAAAAGTAATATCAGGAAGTATTACTTTACTGAGAGGGTAGTGGATGTATGGAATAGCCTGCCAGCAGAAGTGGTAGAGGTAAACACAGTCAAGGATTTTAAGCATGCGTGGGATAGACACAAGGCTATCCTAGCTATAAGACCGGGAACGGAGGACTAATAAAAGTACTCAAAAAAAATTGGCCAGAATAGATGGACCGAATGGTTCTTATCTGCCGACACATTCTATGTTTCTATGCTCGGCATCACTGGCACTCAAACCTCCAAGGTACCCTTATTTTAGCTAATGTATAGTTAATAGTTAAGATACACCTTTCAGTAAAGTTGAACTTATGTGCACAGAGTTTTCTTGTTTTATTTATTGTCTGTGTGAGGTAAATTATTGTTATTTTGGGTATGTGCACCCGCAGTGTGAAACTCCAGTTCACTGGATCAAGGATAGTTTTCCATTGTCATACGAAAATCATAGTATTGAACACATAACGGAGTATAACTGCATCAAGAAAACAAGTTATAAAATATCTTAATTTTACTCACTATTACAATAATAGAAAGCAGATGTACTTTGATAAAGTAAAGGAACATATTCTGTATAAACATCTTGACCCTATTTTAGAATGAAAAAAGAAAGGTAAAGCCTATTTTGAGTTTAGAAATGTCTGAAAACACAATGCATTATTGCTGGGAACATTGGACATGAAACTGCAGCTCCGATCCCACTCCCTTAATACTTTTTTATTTCTGTTTCTTTAATTGGTTTCCTCATCCTCAAAAAAAAAAAAAAACAACAATTGCAAGGAATGCGGTAACATATGCATGGTCTGGTGATAGCTCAGTGTTGCTCATATGCAAATCATCAAATCACCTTTCCACCCACCGAAACGCCTGTTTAAAGTTTTTATTATATAGGATTTAGGCACATCCTTGGACGCAAATCCAGTATAGTTTGTATTCCATAACCCTGTATTTTGTATATATATAATAGGCCAGAAGGTATCCAGTGGTGTTTTCAAAATACATCAAGACATCATAAACATAATACACCAAATACAGCATGTATGGTACCCACAGACCTTTAATATTATTAAACACCCTTTGGCTGATTTTGTCAACACCAGTTATATAGATATATAGATATATATAAAGTTATATATCAGATAAATGTATCTGTGCACATATAGTAAATAGATATGGTGACACAATTAACAACACATGTTAAAAGTAATAAAATTATCATTTGGGGTATAATTTCCCTACAAATAAAATAACATATAAATGTACAGACAGCACTCCAGCTATAATGTAAAGCAAACAATTGGATATTAAGAACGATAAATAATATATCATATCTAAGAGATTCTTTCTCTGTGCTGAACTTCAATACTGGCAAACAGTAATAGTAGTTGTGTAAAGAGTAAAAACATCAATGTTTATTTAATAATAAAATATATGGATCAATATCAGCACTAAATACAAGTCCCTCTGGATCGCCTCTGACGCATGTCAGGATGAAGTCTGTCTATCATAGGGGGGCTGTTCATGTTACACTATTAACCCATGCCATTTCTAATTGATCAGGGTTAGGATTACCTGAGTCCTTAATGTGAAAACAGTTTTTGTGGGGTTTTATTAATTATTATTTTGTTTTAAATTCATGGAAATTGGATTACATTGGTAAAGCATAATCAACATTAAAGAATGCTCCATTTTATGTATATCCCCTTCCATCTAATTTCACATCCCTCTCTCTTTATTTCCCCAGCCATCACAAAGGAGGCCCAACTAGATTAATGCTGTATAAAGGTTTATATATATATAGAAGGACAGATATAGATAGATATATATCCAAAAGCCAGTCGTTACTTTTCATAAAACATGTTTTTAACATGCCCGTGTGCAGAGCTTCCATGCATACAGCTCTTTTGCATGTTATATCATTATTATAAACATATACATACATATTTCAATTAAGCCTTTAAATAAATGATGGATGTAATTTCGTTGTCAAGCGGAAGGATGATTGGAAGACATTGGCAACTTTTAGACAGAACTGCGTTACAATGCATCACTTTATATAAGGTATAGCTGATCGGTCTTGAATCCATAGCTGTGTGTATTCAGATTTCAATATTTACAAAGATTTGCCCATGTACACCAGCGTTGTATTTAGTGCAAGGAAAACAAGGCAAGTGCCTAGGGCGGCACTTGCCTTGTATGCCTTTAAGGGGCAGCACAAAATTCAAAAATTATTTTTTTTAAAAATAAGCCACCCCTTTAAGAAAAAAACCCTCACTTGCTGGCAGAGACGGTGGCTGGGGAGATTGGAAGTTCTCCCCTCACCACCGCTCTGCCTCACTGCTCTGCCTGCAAGTAGGCTGCATGGGGAGCTGAACAGCAGCACAGACATACCTCCATGATGGGGAAGTGCTTGACAGGTCATGTGACTGGCGCTCTGACATCAGAGACGAACCGGGTCACATGACCTCTCTGCACACACCGTGGGGGAGTCAAACAAGCAGCACGGTGGGACACCATGCTGTCTGCCACTAGCCACCAGGGACAAGGGTAAGTCCTGGGGGATGGGGGCATATATTGGGGGTGATAGGGGCATGTATTGGGGGTGATGGGAACATGTATTGGGGTGATGGGGACATGTATTGGGGAGGAGGGGGCATGTATTGGGGGTGATGGGAGCATGTAATGGGGATGATAGGGGCATGTAATGGAGGTGATGCAGCATGTCCTGGGTGTGTAACGTGGGTTATGGGTCATGTTGTGGGTGTGAAATGTGGGCTAGTGGTGCACAATTTTTTTTCTGCCTAGGGCAGCACAAAACCAAGATATACCACTAATGTACACCCAAACCAATAAACAAAATATAGAGCCTGTTATGCATCCAAGATGATGTCATTACTCCCTCAATGCCTTTTTGCGTATGCTAGTTCGTGGACAGACCATCTGTGAGTTATGGAACATCCCAATTTCTGATCATTGCAGAATAAAGACTAAAAATGTAATTAACATTATCTTGTATGACAATTCAGGTTATGTATATTGTTTAATAATAGTGAATAAAAAAATGTTTAAACTAAATAGTAAACCTGTAAATAAAAAATGTAAAAAAAAAAAGCCCAGTTCTGGTGGTAATTCAATTGTACTTTTTATCAGTGTGCCAGGTTTCAGTTTAATAGTCAATAAGTCTGCGTCCGGCCTCTTTAATGTCTCCAATCTCTGTATAAAAAACGGATCCCTAGTTTTCTCTAAGTCTATGTTACACAAATAATATGCGTTAAATGTTATGGTAAAAAAAAAAATTCTGTTGTTTTAACATTTTAGCTAATAATTTGATTCATGATCAAATTAAAAATCTTTAAAGCATGCAATCGTTCATGTCACGGTATTTATTACTTTCTCTATTTGTATTTAGCTTCTGCTTTTAGCCCGTTAAATAAATGTGATGTGTAATTGTAAGGAGCAGGTGAATAATTAAAAAATGTTGGACTTCAAACACCTAGAAAATGGTAAGTGTATAGGGAACCATCAACAGCATTAAATCAGGAGAAAAATGCCCTTTTAATTTCTTGAACTATAGTTTATCACATAATAGATGTAATTGCACAATGTTCCTCTGTTCAAATCATTTTATCACTATAATTAAGTAACTGGCGTGTAGAAAATCAATGTTTTCTATCAGTTGTATTGCTTAAAAGAGTTCCATAGCATTGAGAATTCTTTATTGTCAATGCTGGGAAATATTATCTTTAATTTTCACAGCAACAGTTACCAGAAGATAGAAAAAAAACACTAATCTGGCAATATATTAAATATCTATTACCTATAAAAAAAAAATTGAAAAGATCCTGATGAATTTAAAGCATGCCTGATTATCCCTGCAGAATTCTTTCTTCATACATAATACCCAAAGCAGGAGTTTTTGAGTAGAATACGTAGCAGTCTAAGCACATTTGTGATTCATCATTGCATTAATTATAGGCACAGCTAATAGCTATCCATTCTTATGCAGCCACATGCAAATTACACATCACACTACTAAAATAAAACCTTGCACAAATAAAACAGATCAACCACCCTCCATACCAGAAATAATCAGCTTTCTAACAGTAAACTGTACATATGTTCATCAGAAAAGGGACCAATAGAACAGTAGATATACTGCCCTAAATAAATCATTAGAAAAAAACCTTTGGCTGTGTCCACAATAGCAGTCTGCTCTCCAGTCTGCTGAGTATATTGGATCCTTATGTTCCAATAGTATAATGTTGAATATATTTTTATCATATGACTTTTCCTCAAGTAAATCGGTAACATATGTATTGTATTTTCAGAGAAAATAACATGTGGGATGTCTGTCTGATGAAGGCAAGTTATGTCACACCAAGGGGGTTTTGATGTAATGTTTCCCAAACTTTTTATCTTCCTGCCATCTCAAGAGCAGTAATTTGTCGAAGAATTAAATGTGGAAACGTTGATTCCAAGAAAAATGGCTTGAAAGATCCAAAATTCTGTTACATGTGTCAGAACATGCAAAGCATTCCTATCTACGATATTCAGTGGCCAAGAAACCAGACACTTAGTCATTAGTTGAGTCAACTATTCATCGCACAGTGAACAGCAAGCAAAGCATATTGGAAAATTTCCCAGCAACATCAAATATTCCTTTGGTATCTGAAAACTGCATGCATGCCAAACAGAAATACTCTCCAGTTACATTCAGTTAAAAATTAAAGATGAAATCAGTTACACAATTTAGAATTCAAGCCAAAAATGTACAATACATGCCAATCCTTTCAAAAAAAATCAATATCTCACATATCAAACTGTATCTCTCGCGCTCCAGCAAGATTCCAAGACATCTCTATTGTGTCAAGGGAAGTGTTTACAATTGTTGTCCAGTTCTGTACATTAGCTGTACAAACTGAATCATTATAAAAGTTCCTTTGAGGCAAGCAAAGACATGTGTCTTTTATTAACAAAAGAAAAAGAAAATAGACTGTGCTTAATAAGTGTACTGCTTTAATAGGGATGAAAAGAACCTCAGAATATGTAGAATAAAACATTTTAAACGATACATTTCAATATAATCATAAAATAAAGATTGAAATCAAATAATAAAAAAAGAAGAAAATAATAATAATGAGTGGAAAAAGCTGAGGGGATGAGAAATGACCCACTTTGACCATTTGTTCTTGTTTTGTTGTTTATATCCCACCTGTTCTTTTGTGCTGTTAACCTCTTCGCAACGAATGGACGATTCCATGCCATAACAATGGAGTGACAGTGAGGAACATCAAATTTCACTTTGACCACTAAGCCAGTATATCTCTATAGAGAGGATATCAAGGCATCCATCAAATGTTCTGCTAAACTGACCTTTCCGGAGCAATTGTGGGCACCATGTAAAATGGCAGCCAATACAATATGGTACTGCCATGTTATAGGCAAGATAGATGGAAGTGATTCACTTCTGTTGCTCTGTTGCTAGACTTGTATATATATATATATATATATATATATATCCCCAAAAAAGTATAACCAAATAACCATGCACTCACAGGGCTTGTAGGGAAAATAAGGTGTCGATATATTCAAATTATAGTGCAACAAAGCATGATCATCAATGTTTTGGTTCCCTTAGTAGGTGGTTATTTGCTTATGCTCTTTTTTGGATATATATATATATTAGCGAAACAGCACCCAGGCAAAGCCATTTTTTGCATTGGTAAAGCTGAGTGCACTTCTGTTGAATATATTTATATATATATATATATATATATATTACCAAATTAATATATCACAAAATGTTAATCTGCATCAAAAGGTATTTATTACAAGGCAACAACACAATATTATACATAAAAACAACAACAAAACAAACCCCACAGAGAAAAAAAAAATCTAGTGATCTCGTTCCCACAATTTCCTTCTTCCACATTTAGTTATGGCTCAATTTTACCATATCTGGGTGGTAAGGGTAGGGGGGAGGGATTATTTGCCCTGAAAGGAATAGAAGTTACCACAGAGTTAGAATTAGATTTATGGTGATTATTATGGTTGGGGTAAAAAGGTCACTGTAGGTGAAGATGGTTAGGACAAAGCAATACACTACTTCCAGTTATTTCCCTATAACTTGCAACAACAACAAAAAAACATGTACACATTGACTATTTTTAAACTCAGGACACATATTAGCAGTTCTTATTATTAGCCTTTGTAGATGTGTAAAAAAAAATAATGTAAAATGTTTAATTTTGTTACATTTCTCATCAGATTGTATTCTTTATAGTAAATAATATAACATGATTATATTAATGGTATAGAAAGAAAGCCCTTCTTATATCTAAAACAAACAATATATAGTCGATGAGAATTAGAAAATTACAGCTAAATACAAACACCACAGAAATGTAAAATAGCTTTTGTGCTGAGCAACTTTGAAAAAATAGTGCATCATAGAGGGGTTAAACTGATGAGCAGATCTCTGCAGGGAGTAAGTATCATGGTGATAATGCTCCACATAAGTCATGCTTTTATTTCTGTATATTTGGTTTATTTGCTACAGTAGAATCGTATCTCTATTCTTACTGAAATAATATTGAGGTTGTATACATATTAAGTCAGTGAACATCAAAAAGATTGGGTAAGATAAGGTTAATATGCAGGCAAGGAATAATGCAAAGTGTATGAACCATGTGCTGCCAAGCAAGCAAAAAAAGGATGATCAATCCGATGGGCAGATCTCTGTAGGGGGACAGGCATCACATTGTGGAATTTGTTCCATACCGCAGAGCAAGCATTTTTATTATGTCAATCTGTGCCATAGGAGGTGAATTATTTTTGTTCTATTTACTGAAGTGTGCAAGCTTTCTTAACCACTGTAGAAGCAAAGGTGTTGTGTTTAGCTTTACCGATATTACATTCTGAACATTTTTAACCATTCAATAGAGTAAAATACAAAGGTGTCAATGGTTCGTTAACATTCCAATGTTAATGCAAAAACTGTATATGCCATATTAATTTTCAGAAAATGGATGGCACTAACATCATCTTATAGTAAAGAGCATTTAACCTGATTACATTGAGTGGGCTATTAATTACCCTTGTATATGCCTGGGGCTATTAACATGTTGAATTACATCACAAAACAAATGATTTAATATGGACAGAACACAATGTAAAAGACTGATATCCAACAGGCACTAAACACCATCGAATATAGCAAAACTTAAAGAATTAAATGACATGTTAAGAACCATATTATCGCTACACTTCAAACATTTATTCAAGAACCTGGGATTTGCTACTTTGATGAAGCCACAATGCTTTGGTAAAAACCCATGTTGGGATCAGAACCTCGCACATTTTTTTACATCGTTTTTTTTTATTACAATTTTCCTTATTTTTCTTTCAATAAAAAGTAGAGAAATTCTTTGGCTCATAGTAGTAAGTTTTAATGAGAAAAAAAACAATATTCTTATATAATCGAGACATTTTATGTGGGGGACACATTCCTAAATTCCTATTGAAATAATCTCTAACTTAATTTCTGTCAAATGGGGTCTTGTTAAATATCTTCAACTTGGGGTTGATAGTCATAAGCTTGCATTCTGGTAGGAACTCTGTATTATTACTCCAGTAGAATACTCAGACATAAGAGATTATGGAGAAGAACAATGGGCTTGAATTCCTCTCTTTGTTCTGATATAGCTATACTTCATTGTTGTTTGTAGTAAGATTGAAGATCATTTTTCAAAAATTGAAGTAGCCTATTGACTATATCTCTAAAAACAAACAGTCAAATGACCTTTTCAGGAGACTTGTTTTAAACTTATTAACTTATGTTCACTTTGATCACTTATTGCACATTATGTGTTATTACATAACAGTTTAGGTTGCAAAATGTCTTGCATCCATCAAGTTCATCCCTTTTCCTATTCCTTTTTTACTGCTGTTGAGGACATTTCAGCAATTTTTTATTGTGCCTTCAATGGCAGAATGGCCATTGCAAAATGGCAATCAGATTTCTCCTTGGATCAACAAACACTATATAATTAAAAAGTATCCAGGCCCCTTTTAATGGCATTTTATTTATTTGAAAGCATCATCTCTTCTGGCAATGAAGTCCTTGCCTTGATATCCCTAAATCTCCTTTCATAAAGTCTTAGTGTGTGACCTTATGTCCTTTGTACTGTTATGTTAATGAACAGGTCTTTAGAAAGCCTTTTGTGTGTACAAATTTAACTTTTCTAGCATTTCTTCATAACGTTAATGTTTCATTCCCCTTATTAGTTTTGTAGACCACCTCTAGTTCTCTAGTTCCGTAATGTCAACTTTTTTTTTTTTTTTTTTTTAGAAAAGGCACCCAGAATTGAACTGCATATTTCATGTGGGGTCTTACTTGTAAAGAGGTAGAATAATTATCTTCCACCAGTCAATACCACTTTTAATACATGCCAATATCTGATTAGCCTTTGTAGCCGCCAGCTGGCACTGCGCACTACTGCTAAGTCTATTATCCACAATTACACCCAAATCTTTTTCATCAGCAGAT
Source organism: Pelodytes ibericus (assembly GCA_036172795.1). Taxonomy (NCBI): domain Eukaryota; kingdom Metazoa; phylum Chordata; class Amphibia; order Anura; family Pelodytidae; genus Pelodytes; species Pelodytes ibericus. The sequence continues at coordinate 159,185,797 of CM069863.1, forward strand.
TTCTCCAAGGAAACAACATTTAATATATTGCATTTTTATTATTATTCCACAAATGCATTATTGTATATTTGTCTATATTAAATCTCATTCGCCATTAATCTGCTCAGATACCCAATTTTTCTAAATCATCTTGCAGTGAAGGCATTTCTAATTCAGACTGTATTAACTTACTTAATTTTGTGTCATTGGCAAACACTTAGACATGGCTCCCTATGCCCACTGGGAGATCATTAATAAACAAATTTAAAAAGAAGAGGACACAAGACCTGTGTGAGGTACTTCACTTAACACATCTGTCCAATTTGAGAACTTCCCTTTAACCAACACTCTTTGCATTCTATATTTCAGCCAAGAAGAAAAGATGGCAATGCTACGTAAATCAAAAGTACCAGAATGCAGACTATAACTTTTATCTGGGATGCAATACTAATGGGCAGCAGTGCTTTAAATGAAAATATACATTTTGTTTTATAATCTTCACAAAAAATTATTTGGTATATAGCTGCCCCTATTGATTGGACTGATGGGACATATTAAACTATAGTATATAAAGTGACATCACAATAATTCAGCTAGATTTGAACTGTAGATGTTTTCCAGAAATACTCATATTGGTCACCATTTGTGTAAAAGAAAACGCACCTAAAAGCACACTCAATGGTTCAAAGGAATTTCCTGAAGCTGACTTACATAGCATTAGAAAAGAAAACAGAGAAATAAAAAAGATTTGGGATTGTAGAGAAGCCAGACAGAATTTATCTTTCAACCAGTAATAGTCTTTTATTATGGATTGAGCTAAAAGAAAAAAAAAAAACATATCCTGTTGCAAAAGACTTTAAGAGCAGATGCGGAACACTGAGATATTTTAATGTGTTTGATATATTCTTTAATTAAAAAAGTCAGACATGTACTGTAAGTGTAAATGACTAGTTTTCCTGGCACTTTTTTTGCCTTGTAAAAAATATGGAAGGTTAAATTAAAAGAGAGACGTAAGAGAGAATAAAAGGTGAGGAAATAGCATTAACTCTATAACTACAATTTTTTTTTTACATTTAGAACTGAAACACATTAAACAACACAGCTTAAGGAGGAGCCCTTGTGATCACCCAGACTTGGGAGACCAGTGGGGTTAGGCAGGATGCACCTCCTCTGTAGTGCTCTATTATAGACAAAGTGCACCTGGACATCACATCCTGGCAGTATTTGTCTCAATCAGAACAGTGCAAGGCCTGACACACAGATTAGGAACGGCACCACAGACAATGGACTGCAGAGTTTCTGGACTCCATTTGACTATGGAAAGAATGTATATTAAGGAGCAGAGCTAATGTAGAGGGAGAGGTGAGGGATTAGGGTCGAGAGATATGACATTGGTTGAATGAGGATTTAGAGGTAAATAGGAACTGGAGTTGTGTTACAAAGGTGTGGGGGGAGATAAGATATTGGAGGGTATGTAGGAGAACTATGTGAATGGTGAATGTTGAGGGTTGGGAGGATCGTGGTTGTTTCACAGGAAAATGGTGCATGTTTCTAGTTAGGGTGGGTGTGACATGAAAATATATATGTTAATTATGATAATATACCAATGGACACAGTCCATCTATATAGCTGGACATAATGGGATCTATTCACTAAAAAGTGAACTGATAAGTGAACTGGAAATACAGGTATTAATAACCGACTTGGTTAAACTGCTTCAACTTGCCTCTCTTTCCAATTCAGTAATAATGTATGGTTTATGACCAGGCATTATATTGGCATTCCAATAGTCAAGTCAAACTATTGTAGTTTTTAGAGAGAAACATGGGTTTTGATGACAGATGGGGACCAACTGGCCCACCTAGTATGCCCACAACAAGACAAGGAATTTAGTGGCCAATAGTGCAATTTTACCTTCTCATCCACTATCATCAGTGATAGACACAAATACATAGGCAAAACAGAAGTGGTAAAGCTCCAGCCCACTGAGTCAGGTTAGAGAGAGGACAACCTATTCAGTCTTTTTTACTGTGTTTTAATAGTAATATTTATGAATGTATTTGTATGGTTTATCACTGCCTGGTGTACAGTACATATTACATCCTCACTGATTAATTTGTACTGTCAATTTTTAAATAAAACATGTTTCACAGATTATAGCTCTTTTTGCTCTTTTCATTCTCTATTGATGGTATTTCTCATGGCCATTTTTTCATTCACTTCAATTGAATGTACCTTGAATGAATACTCCATTAAACATATTCTTGCCAGTTTGACCTTGCTATTTTAAGCTATGTTTTCAGAATATAGGTTTTCTTGATTATCCATCTAGTCTTTGGTTATGCTGCAACTCAACACAAGAACCAGACCAACACTCGGGGCCACATCTTCCTTATTTCTACCCAAATACTGTTTAATTGACTTCAGACATGCAAGAATATTTCACTGGGCCCAAGGCAAACACCAAGACATGAATACCAGATCTTTTGTTGTTGAAGCTTCTGACACAATAGGGTGTATTATTTATAAAACTCAGTTATGTGCCACAGTTCTAAAAGTGCTCTAAATCTATTTGCATTGTGTCCCCTCCCATTCTTTCATTACTTAATTTCAAGATTTCAGTCTTATTTAACTCTTGAGCACCAAGGAACAATATTTTTATGTAACTCTGGTGCCCAGTTATAGATGTAGCTGTACCTAGTGTTCATGATGTGCCTCTCTAACCTGTATTAAAGATCTGTTGCAACATTTAATCTACTCTTATTTGCCAGAAGTATCTGAATTTAAACTGCATCATTTTGTCTAATTGAGCATGCATAGTAATTAGCATACTCGACTCTTCCCATTGAAGATAATAGGCAAAGTGATGAACATATGCAGTGGTGTTGCATTGGGGGTCCCATAAATCGATATGGCAGCCCAATTATAGGCAGACAAGAGGTCTTTGGGTACACCCCTTTCAGGGGGACTATGTGGGAAGATTAATTATTGGAGGAAACCTGCAAAAGGTGGATTTCCAATGTAAATATTGTAAAAAGGACTAAAAGAATGTAAATATATTTATAAAATGATTCAGCTATTAGAAGAAGTCTAGACAAAGGGGTCTATGTATTTAAAAAAACACAATGAAATGAGTGGAATAATAAGCAAGTTGGATAACGTTTTTAAGTTGGCTTCTAATGTTCTGTTTTTGCAATTTGTCAATTCACCAGTGTTCACGGCTTTGTGAATAGACTCAATATTTTGGCTCTTTAATCTCTTCTCTGATTCTTTGACTAGCAAAAAAAAAAAAAAATGTATCTACATAAAGTAATAGTTCCACATTTTACAACCACTCTTCATAACAAGCAATGCTAAGGAATTTAGCTATTAATTGTAGTTATAAACCACACCAGTCAGAATCATATTTCACAAAGGCTCTTTAAAAGAGCATCAACGTTTACAAGGTGGTTGTCAAATATTATCTGTAGTCATTACACATGGATTTAAAAAGTTAGGCTTTATTAAAAATTTTAATTGGGTTTCCAGATTAACCTTTTTCACACAATAGAAATGTGTACTGCTTTTATTAAAAAAAAAAGCCCCTGTGTCTTCTTTACTATGATGAACCAATATTCCACTGTCACATCATACCCATGATATATATCATAGCCATGATTTAAAGTTGGCTACAGTTACAGACTGAACCTGTTATAGACTCACCTATAACTTATAGATTTTAGACTGTAGCAGGCATACAATGGGGTCTATTCAATGACTTGAGTTAATTTATCTCATGTCATTGAATCCCACACACTGCAATAAAAAATGTGAGCTAAAAACCAGCAATAAATGATATTTTGCTTCATTGAAGCAAGATGGAAGGTACCAAAGATATCATATAGCAGGATATAACATATATAATATAATCTTTGGAAGCTTAACTGTCATCAACAACATGTCCCATAATGTCAAACTACATCTTGTTGGCAGAAGGCAGTATCCTATATTTCAACAACACTTTTTGGTAGTGGAGATACGGTGGCTCTTTCGCCACAGTCATTGGTTCTTCTGGTATTGACACATTCACGTAAAAAGGGAAAGTGAATACAATATACTAGTGTTATATACCAGTTGATCAGTGGAAGTCACATCGCAGACCAGGAGTAGACAGTGCCAAATAAGATTGTAACTGGCCCGGGACAGGCATAACAATGATTTACTTACTGTCAACATTATACAGGAGACCTCTCCATTAGCATATCAGACTGGTCCCACCAATCAGGGCAGTCAACCACAACTACCTCCACTATTTATTAGTAAACAATGTTCTTTCTCATCCTTGGTTCCTTCCACGTACATTTTCAGTTGGTAAATCTATGATCCCTTCCTCGCATTTCCTGTCTTCTTTTGTGAGTCTCCTCTCCCCCCTATAGCAGAGCCAGAGGTACATCCAAGATGCTTCTAGCTCGAAAGACCAGAGCGTCCTCCCCTTATCATTCTACAACATGTAAAATAAATATTAAAAAGCTTGGTGGGGTAACCTAGCTGAAAGGCATAACAATCTGTCAATATAACACAGGAGACCTCTCCGTTAGCATATCATAACTTATCCCACCGAAAGGGAAGTCATGTTCTGCTACACACTTTAACTATTAGCCTCATTTTCTAGTCTGCCAAAACACCAAAGGGGTTAAATGTTAACTATGTAACATTTTGCATACTATCAAACTTTTTCTTTTATCCTACATTTAACTTGAAATAAATATTAAATCAATTCTGAATGTCCAATATAGTCTAATATATTATTAATATGTCCGTGAACTCTAGAGCAGGATTTTATTGATGGTCCTGTTTATAATACAAAGATAGGGACAGAAGATAGACGGAAAAAAAAAAGATAGATAAAACGTTATAGATAGACAGGCAGATAGATAGATACACTGATAGATAGATACATAGAAAACGGGAATGAAATGTGAATGCCAAATTAATCGAAGTTCCATCTTTCATCATCTAGCTGATATCATGTGTCTCACCACTGATGCAACAGATCCATCAACTTTCCTGGAATTCAGCATCACCTTGTAGTCACCTACAATGAAACCTTTTCCATTACAACACACCCACCCGAACAAAGTATTATTCCAAGGCATTGAGAAATTGAGGCTGCAAGAGCTAAGTTATCTTTGCTTTATTTTCAGGTTCTGAAACTTCTCTTATTTGGTACTTTATAGAAAACTCACTTAAACGCTGCATCTTTTGAAATGAAGCCGGGTCCCACAATAGTTGAATCAGAAATGTGGGACCAGTCTGATCTGCTAATGCAGAGATCTCCTGTGTAATGATGTCATCCTTGCAGCAACCGAGTAGCTCATCCCTGCTGTAAAGCCACTGATGTGCTGACTGCTATAGACTACATTTCATATGATGCTGTTAGCTTTTGGCTGCCTGAGCATACTAGAAAATGTAGTCCACAAAGCAATATACACCTTTGAAAGCTGCAATTTCTGTATCCCACATTTCGTCCTGTACCTGCCCCTTAAACCTGGCAAATCTATGCATTTGGGGTACCACTACTGAACATATAAGGGGGTCTGTGAACAGCCATTTTTTTTGACATTGGCAAACAATCTGGTCATGTAGTAGTTATGCTAGGACTGAGATGCTGTGTTCACCTGTTTAACAGAAGCTTTAAACCTATTCCTCTATTTTCAGAACAAACAGAGAGTTTTACATTGTATATTGTAACAAAAACAGCAGGAAAGGGGGATTTATTATAGGAAAACACTTTTAGCTGTGAAATTTAATGGTAAGTGACAAATAAAATACTGATAAATGGGAGCAGCATTTTAAAAATGTCGGACCTCTGTACCTTTAAAAATGTATTCATAAAAAAAAAAGTTGCCTATTTTGCTATATTTTATTACACTATATTAAATTATATTACATTATATTCGCAACAATTTTGTGTAATATCACTAACTCGGCTCTGGTACATGCTGTCTTAAATGCTGGAATTAAATCTTCAACATGCATACAAAGAAGGGAAAAATATTGAGTTCACAGAACAACTTTCCTTCTTCAGCCTCAAATGGCATTGTCAGCCGTTTCAATGAATCTTACCTTGCAGTACTTAGTGAAAGTAGATTTTACTGGGTTCGTAACCTTTTGCTGGCTGCTTATAATTAGCTGGGAGCTGGATTAAAAAAAAAGAAGCTGGTATATGGCAGGAAAAGAACTGAATGAGAGCCAAAACCCAAAACTTAACTCAAACAAACTCCAATTGTAATTACCTTGCTCAAATTCAATGAATCATTTCTAGGGATTGGAATGCTGCAGGTGAAAGCTGGTTATAGTTCTCAGTGCAATAAAGATATTCATAGGGAATAATATGTTTACCTGAACTATTATGGAAAGGTTCAAGCAACACTTTTGTGTTTACCGAGGGAGGTTATGTGTGTCTATACATCTCAATAAGGGAAATAACAGGAAAAGGACTGTAGGATATTGGAAATAAATGAGATAATGTGCTTTGCTGGGCATCAAATATACAGTAATTGTCTGCTTTGCTCTTTGTTTACTGTAGATACATTGAAATTTCAACAGGACACATTTAAGTAAGTGACAAGTCATTAGTAATCTCCAGGATGCTTAGCAAAAGTATTACTGTGTTTCCTAAGAACATATAGAAGTTGCAAACTATGCCAGAAAGGATGGCTGCCCTCTCATCCATGTGTGTGCTAACAAATATTGTAATACAGCAAAAAAGTTCATGTGTTTTAAGTGAATACTGGAGGGACAATGTTATGAAAAGAGGAAAAGTAGTAATCCTGATAAATACATGATAGTAAGGGAGATATATTTTTAATGGAAAATTAAATGCAGCACATATATGTTCTTACTAGCACTTAGCAGCTGTCCATTTAATAATGTTGCAGGATAACTAATAACTAAGTACAATAGTTCTTATTTACTTCCTTCTCATCCAAATCATAATCAAAATCGAGATTAGAATTGTTTTTTTTAAATGTTTCATTATACATTCTAGCTGTCTTGTTTTTATTGTGTCTGTTTTATAAAACTTAAGTTACCTCTATTTCGTCCCCTTCATTTCACTAATTACCTACACTATTTATTAGTAAACTATGCTCTCATCCTTGGTTCCTTTCATGCACATGTTCAACTGTTACACGTGTGAGCCCCTCACATTTTCTGTCTTCTTTTGTCACTCTCCTGACCCTCTATAGCATAGTAAGAGTTACATCCATGTTTCTCCTAGATAGAAAGACCAGAGTGGTCTCCCCTCATCATTCTACAACATATAAAATAAACATTAAAACGCTTGGTGGGAAGATCTATAAGAAAGGTAGGTAAAACAGAAAAAAACAAAGATAAAACAGACCTTCAGAGCACCAAACAGGCAATAAAATAGCAGTGGGCTCCATTGAATAAATAGGTACCCAGCAAACTAAAAACACAGTATCTTTATTAAGGCAATCCAAATTAAAAATGTCCGGAAAAAAGAAAACAAAGTACAAACATGTGGACAGCACAGTCCCGCGATCTGACTGTGATTTTCTGTGATTTTTTTCTGACTTAACTATACCAAAGCCCAAAGCTGGTGAGTTTCTCCTGCAATGAATACAAAGTTGGCCCTGACAGATCCAAATCTTCAGAGATTTAACAATGCATTATGCAGGCCCAATTTTTTATTCTCTTCTTGCCGACGAAACTCACTACGTGTCCGTGCGCAATGTATAGTTAAGCCGGAGAGATGAAAAGATCTATACAGAGCAAAGAGGACTCAATAAGGTATGTGTGTTCTTTCATTAAAGTTATCCAATTAGTTGGAACAAGCAGTTGTTCTATATACGGTGAGCAGAGTTCCATAACAGAACAAGCAAAAAATATATAGTGCACCTCTTTATTATCTAAATTGATATGAGAATTATTTGTGATGTAGAATAATTGTTAACAAAATTATAAGTATGTAAGTTAAATGTAAGAGATAATGATCAGGTATCCATACCTCCCAACTTTGCCCCCAGGGTGAATCGGGATACCAGGGGTCGGAGTCTTTGGAGGGGATGGGACACCAGGGGCGGAGTCTGGGGAGGGAATGGGATACCAGGGGGCGGAGTCTGGGGAGGGGTCACCAGGGGGTGGAGTCTAGGGAGGGGCTGTTAGTGTTACTGCTCATGTGCAGTAACTATCAGCCACTTTAGATCCTGGCACAATCGCTGTGCATGCGCAGTAAGCATTCTCTGGTGTCTAGAACACATGAGAATGTGAACAGCACCACGCTATTGTGGTCCTGAGCCCTGCTGTCCCACTGAGTTCTACCTCTGTCCCGAAAAGCGGACATAGCTCCCAAATCAAGACAGTCCCGCGCATAGCGGGACTGTTGGGAGGTATGTGTAACTATAGTTCATACCTCCCAACTGCCTATCTTTCAAACTCTACTATTAATGCCTTATTTTTACAGTTCACCACATTTCACTTTAGTGAACAGACCACACTAGTTGCATGCCTTGTTATCTGTATTACACTGACATTTTTTTAAACGCAGACCAAAACAGCAGGCAATTGAAACAGGAAGTGAAGGATGAGAGATGTCGATATGAACTGTAAATGCTTTAATTAATGTTTGCACTTCCAGCCTTTCCAGGGTTCTAAAATAGAAAGTAAATGAAATATGTCTGTATCATGAGGAATTATGGTATTTTATAGTCTATGTTACATCACTGCTCTGCTGCACACATATATATTTTACATTTTAAAGCCATATTTTAAAAGGTTACTGCCTGACATCCAGATGTAATGAATCTATTGTTCTGTAACATAAGACATGTTTCAATAAGGAGCCCTTTGTTGGTACAGTAAATACATTTCCCTCACAACTATTTTTTTATTTATTAATGAGAAAAAAATTATGGGTCATAAGATGTGGCCTTTCACCTCCGTAGTTATAAATTAAACAATGACAGAAAGAGAAGCTTGAAGTCATAGTAACTGCATAATTATTGCTGCTGCATATTATTTATATCAGTATTATGACTACTTTGATCAGACATAAAAAAAAAATGTAGAGATATGCTCAGTGCTATCTAATAAAAGGCATCCCCAACATGAAATGATTTGAGAAGGAGGGCTCCCAAAAACACTGCTGTACACAGTCCCCTGCAGACAATACATATCTCACTATTTCAAATGCAGAATATTGAAATTACTACACCTCACCAAGTAACGTGACTCTCATGGCATTTAAAAAAAAATGCAATTGGTACTTCAGCTGCTGTAGACTCTGAATCCCGATTTCTCTCATGCTAAACTGAGCATCACGGGATTAGTGTCCACAGCAGCTGGACTGGAGGAGTCTGCTTAGCTTTTTTAGAACAAGGCGTACGTGGTATTTTAATTTGACAAAAGGTTACTAACCCTTAAGAGGAGGGGTAGACAATTTGGGGGTTTCAGCTGTTCTAATACAAATCCCATTATGCTTTGCATTCTCTAGTTCTCTATTCCCATACTCTTCCATAAAAAGGAAACTAAAACAAAGAAAAAACAAAACAAACAAAGACAGACATATTACTGTATTGTTACTCTGCATTTCCAGGGTTTGTGTGCTCCAAACAGACAGCACACAAACCCCAGAAATACACCAAATTAGAGCTTAGAGGCCGAAGGCAGCAGCAAATTTGGCATCAGAGTCACTCACTTTGTTGCCAGTTCGATCAGCACGAAAAGTATACAAAGTCATTTTCATATACTTTTTGTGCCTCTCGGATATCTTTAGTGTAGGTGTGCTATCAATCCAGTGCACACCTGTCACTCAGGGGCCTGATGTTTACCTGTGTCATGTACTATAATTCAAATCAACATACACTAGGTTTTAGAACAAACAAAGAGCACTACTGTTTTCTCATTTTTTATTAAAATAAAACCCAGTAGGCATATACATTACGTACATTACTGCAATGGCTGACAAGAAGTATTACCTTCATGGAACGTAATATGCTTACATTGTAGCATATGCCAGGCCTATACATGTCACACATTGTTATTTTTATCCATTGTAAGCAATCCTTTAGGAACAGAGGGCAGGGGGAGATGGGAGATGTTTTATATACAGACAATGTTTATACTTGTGTAAATTAACACAGAATATTAAAAAATGTCCACCACCCCAGCATACAGACGGGAGACATGTTTTTTTTTTTAAATTGTATTCCGTTTTCAAATGTATAAGTTTGACACACAGTTTGTAACCATTCAATAAATACATTATGGTTTGGGCAGAAAAAGCTTTGTTTAGGTATTCAGTATATATCTGCGTCAGAAGGAGAGAATGATGGGAATCAAGGAAGAAAGGAAAAGTGGCTGCTATAAATACTTAAGACATCCCAGTTGCCTCAGAGAGATAGGTATTGTAACAGGTCCAAATGCCTTTAAGAAGGAATAGAGGAGTCAGAATTCAATATAATTATTCTGTATATTTAACAATATGCACTTGTATTATAAATGTACAATAAAAAAAAATACAATCAGATTATAAAATAAAACAACTCTTTACAACAGGGTAGGGATTCCCTTCCAGTTGTAACCATCGCCTGTTGTCCTCAGTTCAATAAAATAAAAGAGATTGTTGATCTACATCTGCCTATACTATTGAATGATGATAGACTAAGTGACACAGTGGAGAAGAGCTACTGGATGGTAACATGCAAAGCACAAACTATTGAGTCTATGGTGATGGGACGGGACACCAGGGGGCGGAGTCTGAGGAGGGGTTGTTAGTGCTACTGCTCATGTGCGGTAACACTATCAGCCACTTTAGATCCTGGCATCTGAAGACAGGATCACTACTGCACATGTGCACAATGCTGTGCATGCGCAGTAAACATTCTCTGGTGTCTAGGACTATTGGGTCTATGGTGTCAAATCCAGCAGCAGGGATCATGGCTTAGTGTTAAGGGCATGTAAAGGTGTGGAGGGTACAATTGTAGAACATGCAGTAGCATACTTGTTGGCAAGTTGTTTACAAGTTATATGACAAATATACAATATGCTATAAAACAATACATCAATTGCAATTCTGCCAGCATTATTTACCTATTGATGTGTGATAAGTATAAGACACAATAGGTGGGCCAGACCACTAGAATGCTTAAACAATGGGCCTGTGAACACCTTGCCTCAATTGAATATGAAGCAAAAAGGGGTGCAGAGCTGATCACACAAGTCCATTTGCTGGATGATTTTCCACAAAAATCTTAAGAAACGCCTGTTGGGCAGCATTTCCTGTGATGAAATGGAGGTGACAGCAGCAAATACATTGTTCAGGGCATAGAGAATTTGGTGAACAAGCAGGGAGACTAACTTATCTAGAGTCTAAGTGGACTTTTAAACTCCAAACCACAAATCCTAAAAAATCAGAGTTTGAGGTCATATAAAGCATTGACAGGACAGAGAAGAAAAATGGAAGACATATTTCATCCATTGTACACTATATGTGTTCTTATTTTCAAATTTATATAAATGGATGGATAGATTTACAAGAATATTTTTTCTACTAGTTGGATGTTCAGTACAGGTTACGTGTGCTTTAAATTTCTTTATAACATTATTTAGAGGGGACATGTGCATTATCGGGGGTTTCTGTATATGTTCAGCTAGGATATGTGTGCACATTTCCATATTCACAGTAAGGAAGAGCAGTGCCTATGATTGGATATAATTGTATATTCATTGGGTAAATATAGTTCTAAATATTGTTTCACATTTCTGTATAATATTCTATGGTGTGCTTATATAGTTAAAAGGGGTGTCTTATTGAGACTGGCATATAGCACCACAAAATTGGCATTGTCACCAAACATAAAATAGGTTTGTGTGAGCAGATAGTGGATTGATTTAAGCAGAACATCTATAGTCTCAGTAGTATAGTCACTAAATCTATCCAGGAACCATGGCACAGCCTCAATACTTTTTCTTTGAGAGATATAAGAGTAAAGGACAGTTACAACCATAGTAAGCCACATATTTTTGTTAACACCATTTCAGAAATTTCATTGAAATAAGTAAAACTTCTTTCAGCTAATTGGTTAAAGATATATAGCCACAAATGTCTACTCTTCCAGATTGCCCACGTAAGAAATGATTGGGTGGCTCGGTGGATTTACTAGTATCTTATGGACCTTAGGCATAAAATAGAATATTAACTATATATATATATATATATATATATATATATATATATACATATATATATACAAAAATCCAAAAATATATGTGACTTAATCTCCAATTTTGTTATCTTAGTAAGACAGGTGTTTTTAAGTAGCTTTAATGAAACCTATAGCTTTAAGAGTTTTTCTCCTACCTGCTATGAGGTGAGTGCGCTGATCTTTGGATTTTGTGTATATATATATATATATATATATATATATATATATATAATAGCTGAGATTTATTAGGGGGTAAGCTTACCATAGGATTTTCTACTACTCACATTCTCTGAAAGCTTTACTAGACCTTCCTCTACCAGTCTTTGCTAAGTATCTATTATATTACCCCATCTATTAACCAGATAGAATGTGGACTTGAATTTTAGGCCTGTAGTTAATGTAGTAAATGCTCTCTCTTATCTGTTTGCAAAGATTCCACATCAGAGAACATAAAATACTCTGTAAAATCCAATGTACTTTTCTCAGTTGTGTTAATGTCATCACTAAATATTTTGTCATTGCCATTATTATGTACTAGACACACCGCTCTCAAAAAATGTTTCAAGAAACAAATGTGTTGGATACGGGACAAATTAAAGTGTGCAGTAGGAGAAAAAGTAGGTCCCAGACTCAAAACTCTTTCATGAACTGGAGAAGCTCAAAGTCTGAAAGATTTATTACCCTTGAAGCTGTTACTTGTACCCTGGGAGCTTCTTTCTCCAATGCGGGGCCTCTACTGCTTCCTCTTCATGTTCCTTTGCATGTTTTCTTTTCATATAAAAGGTTTTCTGTCCCTATAAACTCTGTGCAGTAGAGAGCTGAGATCCTTCACAGAAGAAAGAAGACCATTTGCTTGACCGATTGCTCTTTCCCTGTTGAGCTATGGGACCCTGCTGAGGTTGCTCCGTCTGATGCAGAGAAATCTGTCCTACTGAAGGAATTGTTTCTTCAGACTTTCAGAATATATTTTTGGGGGGTTATTCCATTTATGATATTGTCCTGTTTTTCTTGTCTTCCAGTTATAATTTTTTTTTTTACATAGCAGGCATTATCTCTAAGAAATGTTTCTTTCTTTCTTTTGTTTGCCAGCTTTTGAGTAAGGTACTTAGACAGAGTGCCCACCCACAAATGGGGAAAAATACCCCCTTTCATTAACACACTTGGGGTTAACTATACCTATGCGTATAAAGCACTAACCAAATTAAGGTCTGCTAGAAAAAACAGGGAGGTCACCATCTATGCTGATCAGAAGCCTTCCCATTTTTTTGTAGCATGTATAGACCTCATTTTAATTATCTCTTTATATGTAAATATGTATGTTAATGAAAGAAGGTAAAGAGTAAAGAGGGACAGCGCTAATGATGCTGTAGGGCGTGTACTCCCTCTTCCAGTTAATGAGGTTACAAGTCACTCCCCAGTGACACCTTTAGCTCCCAAATATGGTCATTATATCCCTTTATTAAAAGGAAGTAGACAAGGGATATTTTAGATGCTCCAAAAGAGAGGTGTTTTCACCAGTGAAATCCGCTTACAAGGAAACATTAAAACAGTGAGTGTCCGTAGTGTTTAGAAATGTAATACATTCTGATATATGTATATGCATGAATTTATTGTGATAAACTATATATTTAAATGTAATCAGTTGTACTGCCAAACCTACTATAGGGTTGTTTTGATGTATTCACAAGTGATCTTGTTATGTGGGTAATTGTTTAATTATATTTAATTCCACTGGAAGGAGAGTGGGGGTTTGTAGTTGTTTTGAAGCTGCTTATGAATAAGCATGTGGTTGTGAAACGCGTTGAGCATTAGCTTCATATGCTTGGCTCCTGTGATTTTATGTGATCAAATGATTAAATACAGCTTTCTGAATTTCACATTATTTAGCATCGAAATCATTTGTACGTGGAGTGGTTGACATCTCTCTAAACAATTGGATCGTAAAAAAAAAAATACATTCAATAAAATTGCAAATTAATGTCACACAGATATTGCCCTTTAAAAGTGTGGGTCAGCTGAAGCCTGACGCATTCCGCATATAATCCTGATCTGTGCAAGAGCGTAAGACACATATCACAGAATGATGCGACCAAATTCAATCAAGATTGGTGTATACGGGAAAATAATCTGTGCATGTTACTGTGGAAACCAAGCATTATAACACCCAGTGTGCACATGCCAGCTAGAAAGTGACTGATCCCTACTTGCACAGGTTATTTTCCAGATACACGTCGAGTTTACTCTAGTTTAAAAAATGTTTTTAAAAAAAACTATAGTGCCACTGTAATGAGCATTTTCTGTTGCATCTCCAGTATGACTGCCCACTACATTAAAACGTCATGCTGAACTCGGCTGGGGGCACAGAAGTCAATTGTGAATAAACGTCTTGGATCAATCAGTAGTATCAAAGCACCACAAAGAAGTTAGACAAATGTAGAAAGTTCCTTTGTATGGGTTCATTGTCACTGTAATAGCACAGAGACCACAAGATTTAACAGATAACCCGGGTAGCCCTTTTCTAGTTATCAGACAATGCGACTCATGCAATTACTCATTTCCCCACCACAATATGTAGTTTCACCTCAATCAGACTACTCAGATATTCTCACTCTCCACTGGTGTTATGGCAGCTTTTAACCTATTGTAAGACATAAACAGGACCAAAATGAGGCAAGATTCGCAAGAATTCAGAGGTGCTTGTAAACAGATGTAACAAATAAATTATAGTAGTAGACCAAGTGATTGTTGTATTTTGCATATGCCTACCCAGAATCCCTTTCGGTAGTGATAGCACTGTATATTAGGGATTTCTGTGGGAAATTAAGGTCTACTGAGTTGCCTTTTGATTGCAAGTATGTGTTTAATATTTATATTATTGTATTCTATGTTGAGGTGTTTTAAATCACTTTTACCTCACTATAACTTTTGTTTATAGTAGCAGAGTATGCACCCATAAGCACAACCTGTATGTTAAATCCACACTAATGTCATATTATAATATAATTGGATGTCTTCAGGTTAAAGCAGGTATATGCAAACACACAGAGGAGGAACAATTCCCTCATGGTTGGCAATTCTAACTTTCAGAGGCCTACACTGCTTAATAAGGAATGGTCTGACCCTGACAATACAACCAACAACAGCACTAAAGATGTGGCCCAATTAAAACCAGTGACTCTGCAAATGTACAACTTTGCAACAATAACTACATAGAAGACGATTCTGACTTGTTGAATGAAATGTATTTTCTTTTTTCCTCTTTTGCCGGATTTATCTGCAATCATTTTCCATTTCTGTTTTATGTCTTTCAAGTTCACTTGGAATAAGCGCACAAATTATGCAGTAAATGCTGTCTTGTTAAAGTTTTGTACAAAGAAACATTTTAAAGCACTACATTATGCATGCAGCAAAAATATTGCTGGGTTGAAAATCATCTACATAAACACTACTTGGCTCATTACGGCATTAGGCTTCGCTTGCTCAAAGTAAAATCTGATGCATTTAACTGTCTCATTCTTAATCACCCCATGAAACTGATTGAAGACAACAAAGCTAATAACACTAACTGTGAACAGAAACTTTGTTTAATTATGGCAAGTTTAATTAGTAAGTATTAAAATAAGAGAATTGAGTCCACCATTGCCTTCATTTACATCTCGCATATTTAAAAATGAAACTAAATGTACTAATAATTCTGGCAATTTATTTTATCAGTTTATACTACTGCCAGGGAAAGGATTTTTTCCACCCTAGGCGAACCCTCATTTTGCTGCCACCTGGCTCCGCCCCTTACCCCTCCTGCCTGTCCCTCTCCTCTCCCTTCCCATGCCTGTCTCTCTCTCTCCTCTCCATTCCCATGCCTGCCTTTCTCTCCTCTCTCTATTCCCATGCCTGTCTCTCTCTCTCCTCTCCCTTCCCATGCCTGTCTCTCCTCTCCCTTCCCATGCCTGTCTCTCTCTTCTCTGTCCCTTCCCATGCCTGTCTCTCTCTTCTCTGTCCCTTCCCATGCCTGTCTCTCTCTCCTCTCTGCACCCATATCTGTTGTCCCCCTCCCATGTCTGTGGTCTGGTAATCCCCATTCCTGTGGTCTGTCCCCTCCTTCCCTCCCATATCTGTGGTCTGTCCCCCCTTCCCTCTTATGTCTGTGGTCTGTCTCCCCATTCCCTCCCATGTCTGTGGTCTTTCCCCCTCCCATATCTGTAGTCAGTCTCCCTCCCATGTCTGTGGTCTCTCCCCTCCCATGTGTGTGGTCTTTCCTCCCCTCCTCCCTTCCACGTGTGTGGTCTTTCCTTCTCTCGCCGCTGCCATGTGTGTGGTATTTCCTCCCCTCCTCCCTCCCATGTGTGTTGTCTTTCCTCCCCTCCTCCCTCCCATGTGTGTGGTCTTTCCTCCCCTCCTCCCTCCCATGTGTGTTGTCTTTTTTTCTCCTCCCTCCCATGTGTGTGGTCTTCATTTCTCCCCCCTCCGATGTGTGTGGTCTTCTTTTCTCCACCCTCCCATGTGTGTGGTCTTTTTCCCCCCTCCCTCCCATGTGTGGTCTTATTTTTTTTTTACTGGGGAGCAGCGGGCAGTACTAGCTCTGTGTGCTAAATGCACACTAAGCTCAGACAGTGCTGCTTGCGCTCTCCCGTGCGCTGATCATTCAGAGCATTGTATTTTTGATGCTCTGAATGATCGGTGAGCGCAGTGAGCATGAGCAGCACTGTCTGAGCTCTGTGAACATTTAGCACACAGAGCTAGTACTGCCCGCTGCTCCCCACTAAAAAAAAAAAACATCCTCCGATCGTCCCCTGTGAGGTCCGCTTCCCTCCCTCAGTACCACATTGTGGCTGGAAAATAAGAGCACGAGGGTGCCCTTTGAAAAAAAGGCACCCTAGGCCGGTAGGAGGCTCCAGCCCTGACTACTGCACAATACTAAGGTTTGCTAAACTTTATAGATTATTGAAAGGAGCGTCCATTTTGGTTATCTTGTGGTAAACCAATGCAATCTATTACAGTATTGTAAAAATGTAGAAAATCAATAACATTGACGTATCATACAATAAACCTCACATTAAAAGATTACATAGTAAAATAGAGTCAAACTTGGGGAAGATCTCTGTATAAATGCATTATTTGCATTACAAATCTATTAACTGAAAAGGGTCAATGTACTTAGCTCCACAATAGTATTATAGTCGTTGGCCTAAATGTATAAAAGCTTTTTACTGACACATATGCTATGTGAAACACAACTAGACACAATAGGGTTTTTTTTTAGTTTTTTTTTTTTTTATAAAAGTCCATTCTAGAGGCCAGGTTATAAAAGTGATCAAATCAGCAGCACTTTTCAAACTTTTCCCCAGAATGGAGTTGAATAATAAAAAAAAAAAACTCTCAATATGTTCATCACAAAAATAATATGGTTCTTATAATTGGAATTTGATTTAATGGTATGTACTTAAATAGTAGTTGTTCATAAATAATAATAATAAAAAAGTTCTTAAAATGAAATTATTATAAGCGCTATTGTTTGTTGGCTTGAGTGTGCTGATTTACTTTGTTATTATTATAGTATGATATATATATAAAATAGGTATATGTTATATAATAATAATGCTTCTGTTAGATGTTTTGTTGCACACATGTATAAATGTAAAATCTGAAACCCCTTAAGACCGGAGCATATATTCATAGATGATTTGAGTACTCTTTCCGACGACTAAGCACAGAGTAGGTTATTTTTTGCTTATCCGGTGATTTCTTATATAAAATCATGTCTGCTTCTTGAGTTATGCTTATTATTGTATGGGTTGACAGCCTGGAACTAACAAGAAATAACTGTAGATTTTTGCAAACATCCACCTTGGAAAAGTGGTCAAGCCTGATTTGCATGCAATAGGCACTGGGGTTATATTAAATATAAGAGACTAATGGACAATGTTGAGCAAGATGTTAACCCTTATTGTAACAAGTGGGTTAGAAAAACACTTTATTTGTTTAAAAATCCTTTTTTTTTATTTTTTTTACCATCTATTTTATTTTGCTTTTAAAAAATGTTTTTTTTAAAAATAATAATACAAAAGTATAGGCCAGTGTAAGAAAGAAATATGGTTTATGGAAATTAACGGTAAGAAATTCATAATTTTTTACATCAGTATCCAAGAATTTAATTAGGTTTCACATATGCTTCATTGTTCTCCATACAACCCAAGGATGTGGGCTTCCTTATAATGGGTTGCCCACCCACCATGACATGTGGACATTTCTCAGTGGTCTTTGCACATGTCTACTGTGGACTGGCTGGCTGTGTACCTGAGTACATGACTTGCTGCCAAATCAATTATATGAAAAACAAAATGTTGGATAAAATGTTTGCTCCCCTTATCCTCCTTGCTGCCCCTTCATTGTCTGTGCTGTCCTAAGTGTGTACACGAGCCAGTCAAACAATATCCGCTAATGTACAATACTTCCAACTTTGCAGGCTGCATGATTCAGCCAAGTAATGCAATGGTCAAACCAGAATTTGTTTGGAACGAAAATAACTCCACGAGTTTAAACTGCACTACTATCTGAATAAAATAGTAGAAATTCAAGTAGGTTGACATTTCTGCTCTTTGTATCACAATCAATGGATTTATACCAATTAAAGCATGCAATGCATATTTTCACATGCTTGCAAATAAGACACAGATTCATAAGCGTTACATGGCCTATAATACAACAAGGGTCTAGATAGCAGCAAATTATAATAAAGCTACACGATTATGTACACTGTAAATTGCAATATTACAGAAAAATATTATTTTTGAAAGATTACAGTAAATATATAATCCTATACTAATAAAATTAATATATACAATGTATTTATTACAAAAATATGTATGCACAAGGGTGGCTGTCAGGAAAAGTTTGAAAGATGAATAGATCCAGCCAATGATTGAAGATTAAGTGACTCATGTATAAAATATCAGCAAAATGATCTCTTGTCCTATGTGCATTGCCAGACCTTATATGCTCTCAAATTCCTCCTAGAAAAACACCTCATATTATATATATAATGTGATGTACCATCTGGTGAGCAGAGGCTATTGAAATAAAGGAAAATGGCTGTCACTTGTATCCTTCAATCTCCCAGAATCCTTTTAATTACTATCTAACAACGATACAGACATACACAGAATTTGAGAGTGTGCTTATATTAATTTCGAATGATAAAAAATACATGTTATATTTTATTTTAAATTTGTAGACTTGTTTAGTTTTTTTATCCATCAGTAATGCATTGCTATAATTTTAACACTCATTCAAATGTGAAGGATGAGGATTATTGTGCATGCTGTGCATGTGCAGTACAGGTTGAGTATCCTTTATACAAAATGTGTTGGACCGGCAGATATTTATGGTTAACGGATCATTTCGGCAGCACTAGCCCTATAAATGATCTACATTACCTAAATTGAATGTGAGCAACTTGCTCACATTGTAGTGAGGTAATGTAGATCACTTATAGCAGTGGAGCTGGTGAAATTACCTGCTCCGCGGTGCTGTTGAGATTATCCGTTGGCAAGCGGGAGTCCCTCCCTCTTGTTGCAGCGCTCTCTGGGAACTATATTTCCCACGAGCGCTGGCTTCAAATCTACAGCACCTGGGAGGGTGAAACAAAGGAGCTTCACAAACGGGGCACCTGGAAGATGAGTATCCCTTTTCCAAACTGACCCAAATGTTTTTTTTTTTTTCAGATTTTAGATCTTCGGATTATGGGATACTAAACCTGTATTCATTTTTCCAGTCTCCAGGGTTAAAAAAAAGTTTAATTGTCCTTTAATTTGGATTTTAATTTGTCAATTCAATTACGTTAAACAGTATGCACTAACTTGCTTTTGAGTATATTAGAAGTACAAGTGGAAGGATGAACAGTTGAGATGACCCAGCCTGCAACACTAAGGCTTGAACAGGCATCAGATAGAGAGTTTATCAACTGCTCTTTCCAAATCCTATTTCCCCTCCTCTAGCCCCAGAAACCAAATGCACAGTTGAGAATATTATATTCCCTAATTGTTTAATGCAAATCTATTTGCTTAAAAATCTGTGGGCAACCTTCTTCGTAAAAATGTTGTTCATTTTTGGATTGTAAACAGTAATACAGCTTAAAGTATTTATTTATTTCATTTATTTAGAAAGTGTTTTACCAGGAAGAACACACTGAGATTTCTCTCGTTTTCAAGTATGCCCTGGGGACCCAGTCCAGAATGGAATTACACAGAGTTACACATTTTAACAGTAGATTGAAAATACATACTTACATGCATACATACATACATATATTTAAACAAGTTGGAAGAAGAACATATAGGGTAAATTATTATTAATACAAAAACGGAACAATATATATACAATACACAAAGGAGTTCGTAAACTAATAACAGGTACAATCTGTTTTGAGGATTTGGGAGACACTCATTTTAAGGGATTTTAGACTAGAGGATGATTTGGCAGAATCAGGTAGGCTTTTCCACATATGAGGAGCTCTGAAAGAGAACGTACCTCAGCCTGCTTCCTTTTTGAAGTGAGGGATCGCTAGATTGTAGGATGTGCAGGGAGTAAGAGTGATTCAGGTAGGGGGGAGCGTTCCATAGAAGTGGTTAAGCACTAAGCAAACTAGGTGGAAAGTGTGCCTGAAGGCAAGTGTCAGCCAGTTTAACTCTTTTAACATTTTACAGTGATGTGTGTTATAATCGCACTGTAGTGTAAAACGACACAATGTATTGTACAGAGTGTCGAGTTTACCGAAATAAGCCTGTGGTGCAGAATCATACACAACATCTCCATAGTCTAAGATCGGCATTTAGATTTGCTGCACAATACATTTCCTTACAGTGGTATCTAGCTGTGATTTGTTTCTATATGGAGAGCCAGTCCTAGGATACAGCTTTGACACAAGCTTGTCAATTTGGAGACCAAAATATAAGTTTTGATCTAGCCACATAGCAAGATACTTATATGAATTTACTTGGGTCAGGTTATAACTGTATTTGGTATTGATGTTTAATTGAGGATTGTTTTAATTTAAGTAGCTTAGCATTTGTCCCAAACCACATGGACACAGTTTTTTCAGTGTTGAGGAATAATTTGTTGCTAGCTATCCAATTTTCAACTTTAGAAAACTAATCCAGGAGCATGGATTACACTTGTGATAGTTTAGTACCGCTCGTGTATCAACCACCAGCATACATATGCACATGAGCCAGGTCACACACCGAGGGTAGATCATTTATAAATAGTGAGAATAGCAGTGGCCCAAGAACGGATCTTTGAGGCACTCCACACTTGATTGGCAACGGGAGGGAGGCAGTATCGGCAATGGACACATATTGATTTCTGTAAGACAAGTATGAATGAAACCAGCAGAGCGACCTCTCATTTATACCGGAACAACTTAGCTTGTTTAGCAGCAGATCATGATCAGCAGAAGTAGTTAGTTTGGGCCTATTTGGAGGTGTTACTGACTAGGATCATCTTCTTTAAATCAAACCATCTCAATCTTGTGTAGATTGGCTTCTCAAAGTTACCTTGATTAATGCTGATAATCGCTCTTTTGGCTTATAGGACAGCCATTTTGCTTTTCCTTTTTAAACAAGATTAGAAAATCAGATCTGATATATAAATCTGCACATAATCACGTTACACTGTGCAAACATAGATGACCTCTTAGTTTCTATAATAGACAGAAAATTACATTTTCACATAACTTATGCAAAATTTTACTTCAGAAAATGTTTACTGGGAAAAATGCAACAACAGAGGGTGAAAAATCAATGGAAGTAAATTCCAGTTCTACTTCTTAAAATCAATATACTCAATTACTCATATAAGAACAGATTTTTGGCAACAGGTGCAGAATGATTATTACCTGTGCTATTATATAGTTATGTCTTAATACAATTTATTTCCTTTTTATTCTTTATGTCTCTTAATAGTTCCATACCAGTTATTTGAACATATGTTGAACCATGCGGTTTTTTATAAAAGATATAACCATATCAGAAACGTGGATTTACTTACCAAAGAGAACATTGTTCTACAGAGATCCAACAGATAAAATCTGTTCGGTCAGAGCATCTCTGATCCCTCCCACATGTATCTGGCATGTGTCTAATGATTGTATGGCCCCCATAAGCAGGGAATGGGTGGATCAGAGATGCTCATTTATCCCTGAGGAAGGGATAAATGATAAATGACTGAAAGCTTGCAATCAAACTCTCAGAAAGCCAATACATGGTATACTTTTAACCCTATTTGTTTAAAATAACATCAAAATGACCAGGAAAACATTGCTAATGCTGTAAATGACTATTGTAGGTAGAATTTACAGATTTTTAATGGTATATATGTATAGTACACAAAATACGAAAGCAGAATGGCGCAACAGTAGTGAATACGTGGAATAAATATTTTTCAATGAAGAGTAGTAAAATCCTTCAAATTTTAATAGGATTCCTGTAAAAAAACACAATAAAACACAAACATGTGTATGACCAGATACAATAAATATATATGGGCCCCTAATACAAGGAGAACTTACAAAACGGTGGAAGAGATAAATCGAGGAAGAAATAAATCAAGCAGAGATGATGGCTGGAATAGCATCAGAGTTGGCCTGCACCTCAACGCGTTTCGCCGGATACTACACGGCTTCTTCAGGAGGAATTTTGGAAAAAAACATGCATGTAAAACTGTCCATCTTTAGAATCAAAATCATAACCTATAAACTTGTCAACCGTAAGTGCACTGGTTTAAGGGGTTGCCACTGACTGCATTTCCTATGTATTATGCAATTTATTTGAAGGCGTCACATTATATCTTGACGCTCAGTGAAAGAAAGTGGCATTGGCACTGTGCTGCAGCAAGTCCTGAATGGACAGTGGATCGCATTTATTGAGAAAGGGAGGCTTCTGCCACCCCAAAACGTCTGCACTGTTGTCTCTGTGCTCACTCTGTATGTGAGTAAATGCAGGTGAGGTGTTTTCGCTGCTGTTATACTCCTGGTAAGTCCTGAGTGAAAAGTGAGTGCTGAGATAAGTACAAAGTTGGTGCTGGGGTAAGTCATGAGATCAAAGCTGGTAATGGGATAAGTCATGAGTGCAAAGTGGGTGCTGAGGTAATTCTTGAGCTCAAATTTGGGTCCTGAGACCTGAGTGCAAAGTGGGTGCAAAGTCGTGTGAGTGCAAAGTGGGCGCTGTGGTAAGTCTTGTGAGTACAAATTTGGGTGCTTGGACAAGTCCTAAGTGCAAATTGTCTTTATTTATATAGTGTGACTTACAGGGGAGCCTATACTAATATTTGTTGTAGAGAAGTAGCACTTTGAGGTCTACAGAAAATTGGGCCCAAAAACATACACCATCACTGCCCTAGATATTAGCTTTACAGTTAGTATCATGCCATGTAGACATGTGCAAAACTAAAATTTTCGTTTCGTTTTCGTCCATTCGGACGAAAATGTTATTTATTTCGTCTAAAACGAATTTCGTTCATTAGTGCATTCGTTTCAGACGAAATTCGTTCATTATTTTCGTTTCGTTAATTTTTTTCGTTCGTTTTATAGAATACAATGTAATACTATTGGCTTTCTATAAACCGAACGAGAGCCCCATTCATAAGAAATTCTTATGAATGGGGCTCTCGTTCGGTTCATAGAAAGGCAATAGTATTACTTGTATTCTATAAGCCGAAAGTCTATAAACCGAACGACTTTCAGTTTATAGACTTTCGGCTTATGGAATACATGTAATCCTATTGCTATTCTATAAACCGAACGACTTTAACATGGAAGGGAAGACATCCCCCAGCTGCCCGATTCTCCCTGGTGGCTAGCGAGGCAGCGGTGGATGTCTGCGCGATGAGCGAGACCTCCCCTGCTGCCGCCCGGAACGACAGCCAGGACTTTTATGAGGAAGCCGGAAGTACCCAGCTTCATCATAGAAGTCCCGGCGGTCATGCCGGGCGGCAGCAGGAGAGGTCTCGCTCATCGCGCAGACATCCTCCGCTCCCTCGCTAGCCACCAGGGAGAATCGGGCAGCTGGGGGATGTCTGCACGAATCGTGCAGACAACCTCCATGCTGCCCGACACTTCCGTCTATTATGTATAGTGCATACATCCCCCGGCTGCCCCCACTAGCCACCAGGGAGCAAGAAACAGGTGAGGGGGGGACAGAATAACAAGGGGGGGGGGCAGAGAGAAACAAGGGGAGGGAAGGGGGGAAGAGACAGACACAAGGGGAGCGAGGGGGGAGCCAAAGGGAGGGTGAGAGAGAGACAACACTAAGGGGGGGAGAGCGACAAATCTGGGGGCAAGGGAAAGAGAGAGGCAGCATTGTCACATAAAAGGAAATAAAAACAAGATTTTTTTATATCATAATTTTTTATTTAAAAAGCAATTTACATGTGAATATATACTAGACATGTGCATTCGTTTTCGGACGAATGCATTTTCGTCCGAAAATTGCATTTTCGCCCATTCGCCCGAAAAACGAAGAACGAAAATGCTAAGCTAACTAAAGCCGGATGAACGAATGGTTAATAAAGGAAAATCATTCGTTCATTCGTCCATTCGTAGTACTATTGCATTCTATAAGCCGAAATAGAGTCGGTTTATAGAATACAATAGCATTTAACTATACGGAGACAGAGTCTCCATTCATAAAATTATAAATGGAGACTTTGTCTCCGTATAGTTAAATGCCCACAGCCTATAAACCGAACGTTCGGTTTATAGGCTGTGGGCATTTAACTATACGGAGACAGAGTCTCCATTCATAAAATTATAAATGGAGACTTTGTCTCCGTATAGTTAAAAGCCGGCATTTAACTATACAGAGACAGAGTCTCCATTCATAAAATTATGAATGGAGACTTTGTCTCCGTATAGTTAAATGCCCACAGCCTATAAACCGAACGTTCGGTTTATAGGCTGTGGGCATTTAACTATACGGAGACAGAGTCTCCATTCATAAAATTATAAATGGAGACTTTGTCTCCGTATAGTTAAAAGCCGGCATTTAACTATACAGAGACAGAGTCTCCATTCATAAAATTATGAATGGAGACTTTGTCTCCGTGTAGTAAAATGCCCACAGCCTATAAACCGAACGTTCGGTTTATAGGCTGTCGGCTTATGGAATACATGTATTCCTATTGCTATTCTATAAACCGAACTTTCGGTTTATAGAATAGCCATAGGATTACATGTATTACATAAGCCGAAAGTCTATAAACCGATCGTTCGGTTTATAGACTTTCGGCATTTTACTACACGGAGACAAAGTCTCCATTCATAATTTTATGAATGGAGACTCTGTCTCTGTATAGTTAAATGCCGACAGCCTATAAACCGAACGACTTTCGGTTTATAGACTTTCGGCTTATGTACTACATGTAATCCTATGGCTATTCTATAAACCGAAAGTCGTTCGGTTTATAGTTTAGCAATAGCATTACATGTATTCTATAAACCGAACGTCGTTCGTTTTAAAGACTTTCGGCTTATAGAATACTATTGGCTTTCTATAAACCGAACTAGAGTCGAGTCCCCATTCATAAGAAATTCTTATGAATGAGGAGGGACTCTAGTTAGGTTTATAGAATGCCAATAGTATTCTATAAGCCGAAAGTCTTTAAAACGAACGACGTTCGGTTTATAGAATGCATGTAATGCTATTGCTGTTCTATAAGCCGAATGTCTTTCGGCTTATAGAACAGCAATAGCATTACATGTATTCTATAAACCGAACGTCGTTTGTTTTAAAGACTTTCGGCTTATAGAATACATGCTGCTATTGGCTTTCTATAAACCGAAAGAGTCCCCATTCATACGAATAGGTCAATTGACCTATTCGTATGAATGGGAACTCAATTTCGGTTTATAGGAAGCTAATAGCATTACATGCATTCCATAAACCGAAAGTCATTCATGTCGGTTTATGGAATGTAGTACAATGCTATTGGTATTGTAAACCGACTCTATTTCGGTTTAGAATGCCAATAGCACGAATGGACGAATGGACGAATGAACGAATGATTTTCGTTTATTAACCATTCGTTCATTCGGATTTTGTTAGTTAAAATTTTCGTTATTCGTTTTTCGGACGAATGGACGAAAATGCTATTTTCGTCCGAAAATGCATTCGTCCGAAAACGAATGCACATGTCTAATGCCATGTGTATCACAGTATAATTTTGTCCACAGTGTGGATGGTAACATTGTTTGACAATGTACCATTGTCCACTGTGGATATAAATGGGTACTTTTGTATTTGTGATTGTGCTAGGCAGTGGTGTGAAAAGATAGCACCATACCACAGTGGTAAGATTGCCACATGACCCTCTGACCACGTAGCACATCACAACATGATGCCACAGTGCAATACACTCCCATTGTCAATGTAGCAACTTTGTCCACACATAACCTGTAAGTACAGTGGTTGCACGGTTTGCCACTGCAACTGGATTGGCCACCCTGAGTTGCCCAGGTGACCACTGCATGTCTTCTGTACTTGCAAGTGGTGTGGGGACAAAGATAGTATGTGTACAGTGCAGGAGTGAATCTTAGCAAAGGACAACAAGGCTAAATGTGTTTGGGCACAAACCTGGTACTGTGAAGTTGTTTTGGGTAGAAAGGTGGCACTGGGAATGAGTTATGAACAAAGGTGGCACTAAAAAGAATTTGTGGGCACAAAGGTGGCACTGAGAATGTGTTCTGGCACAAAATTATGACTGGTAGGGTGTTTGAACACAAAGATGGCACTGGGATGGTGTATGGGTACAAGGATGGCACTGGAAAGGTGTTTTGGTATAAGGCTGGCCCTGGAAGGCTATTTTAGCACAACATTGAGACTGAGATGGTGTTTGGGCACAAAGATGTACTAAGAATTTGTTGGGGCACAAATAATAGCACTGGGAAGGTGTGGGGCACAATGATGGCATTTGGGACACAAAAGTGACACTAGGTTGGGGCCCAAAAATGGAGCTGGGAAGGTGTTAGGGACAAAGATGGTACTTGGAAGGTGTTTTGGTATACAGATGGCACTATTAATGTGTTTGGGCACAAAGATGGCCCTGGGAAGATGTTTGGGCACACCAATGACACTGGAAAGTCATGGCGGTGGGGGGGGGGGGGGGGGCAAATATGGTGCTGGCAAGTCAAGGTGTTTAGAGGGTAATATGGCACTGGAAGTGTGTGGGGTCAATAATGGTGGCTCCTAAATAGGAAGAGGCATGGCCTGGACCGGAAGGGGTGGGGTAAATGAAGATTATGGGGTGCGTGAGTTTAGTCAGGCCTAGAGCAGCACAAAACTTAAATACTCCACTGGGACAGTGAAGGTGTGATGCATCAGTGGTATCATGTGTTAAAGAAACCCTGCAAAAGTCACTGGAAGGGGAGGAGCTAGGAAACACACACAGAAGCTCATGCTTCATTTGGGAATATTACCACCCTTGATGATTTTAACTCTAAATGAAAGCAGATATTGCTTTATTTATTAAATATTTGATACTTGTCTAACACTTGGCACCATCTCTTCTACATTTCCTGTCGCTTTATGATCCTAATGCTGGGAGCTACATACTACCGACAGAGCCAGGTTTCTTTTGGTTCAAACCCACATGAGTGCACTAACAATCGGGAGAGGATATAGTAGTGTTTACCGCAACCATCTGTACTAAGATGTGTCTCCTTTTTTTCCTCTGTTGTATGTGCTGAACTCTACAAGAGCAGTTAATTATTAAGATAAGTCATGCTCTATATTTATTTGTGTGCACCTTCTTTCCCTGTTTTTTCACCAGTATCATGTCTTGACGTGCTACATGGTAAGAGGATCATGTGGCAATCTTACCACCATGACACGCCACTCTCTAGCGTGCACACATATGTAAGTACCCTTTCAGATCCCCAGTGGACAATGGTGCATTGCCAAGCAATGTTGCAATCCCCACCATGGACATGAAGCAGCACTGAGATACATGTGGCATGATGGCAGGTGGGTACATAAAACGGCTGTTGACGGTGATCCAACCTATAGCTGGCATGACATCGCCGGTGTTAGCTGTTATGGCAGTGAATAATAATATATGTTACTGTTATTATATGATGGGTTGATTGACATGGCAATTGCACCATTTTTTTTTAATGCTGGTTATGTAAATATCTTTTGCTAACCATGGCTCTATGGTAACAAGCTTTAACAGGGAAATATGACTATACATATGTGTGTGTGCTACGAACTGCAAGGGATATGGATTCCCAGATGATTTAGTAAATCCAAGTATTTATGTTGCAGCAACATGTGGTGTAGACCATGACTTCATAACTCATTGTTTATGACACCTCATTGTGCACTTGTGCCTGACAATATGTCAATATGTTAATTAATGCAGCATTTTGAAACCATGGAGGCAAACTAAGAAGATTAGCATTTTGCATGTTTTCTGATTTTTCCAAGTCAGCGTTTAAACACTAATAGAAAGGCTTTCTTTGCAGAGATTTGTTCATTTTTCTACCAAACCTATAGTTTACAAACAACAAATTCACAGTATTACGTCCTGCAGGATGGTAAATAATATGTGTACTTGATTTCTATGGTGCTTAATTTAGGAATCCCTCATTTGGCACTTCGGGTAAGAAGAAGGCGGGGAAAGAGTTGTTTATCTATTTGTACTGGTTAATGTGATATATTCACTAACAAATCATGGACTTTATATGATATTAGTATTCTAATGGCATGAACAGCAAATAATGAGTTAATTAATATTTGTCACTGAGTATTTTTCTTATAGATATAAAAAAAAAACACTAATATCCATATAATATAATGATCAACCAATGAGATATCTCAGTGGGTCAGCTATATAACGTGTGCAACACTCTCCACTGCAATAAGGGCAATACATTTGGTATAGAAAATGACTACCATTAAATTGGATTACGGAAAAATCTGTGGATGTTGAGCAATAATACCTGTCTGTTTCAGTTAAATACATTGTCATTATTAATAGGTACTCAACTTTGTCTCCTCACAGAAGCCACAGAAGCCATCACTGTATTTACCGTATTTGCTTGAATAAAAGACAAGGTTTTTTTCAGAGCAAATGCTGAACATTTCGAGGTCTTACATTCGAGGTCATCTTATAATCTGATCTCAAATCGAGGTCAGACTATAAGACATGGATCCCCCTCTCTAACAGCAGGGGTATGTCTGCGCGATGAGCGCAGACTCCCTCTTCTGCTGCCCGGCACGACCGCCGGGACTTCTATGATGAAGCCGGGTTCTTCCGTCATAATAGACGGAAGTGTCGGGCAGCAGCGGAGGATGTCCTCCGCTGCCCCGCTAGCCACCAGGAGAATCGGGCAGCTGTTAGTGCAGACATCCTCCATGCTGCCCGATACTTCCGTCTATTATGACGGACCAGCTGTCCGTCATAATAGACGGAGGTGTCGGGCAGCATGCAGACATCCCCCGGCTGCCCCCACTAGCCACCAGGGAAAGAAACAAGGTGAGGGGGGGGGGAGACACACACAGACCAGGGGAGGAAGGGGGGGAGACACAGACAGGGGGAGGGAGGGGGAGACACACACAGACAAGGGGAGGGAGGGAGGGGGAGACACAGACAAGTGGAGGGAGGGAGGGGGAAGAGAGAAAAGGGGAGGGGGGACAGAGAGAAAAGGGGAGGGGGATAGAGAGAGAAAAGGGGGGAAGAGATGAGGTAGGTGGAGAGAGAGAGAGAGAAGTTTGGTGGGGAGGGAGAGAGAGACAATGCTGGGGGGGGGGAGAGGCCGCATTGGCACATAAAAGGAAATAAAAACAAGAAATGCATTTGTATAATATCAATTTTTTATTAAAAATTAAAAAGCAATTTACATGTGAATATATACAAGTTAAACTTTTTTTCCTATTGGGTAGTCTTATATTCAGGCTTTTAATTTTTTTCCTAAAGGAATATACAAAGTTTGGGGGGTCGTCTTATAATCAGGGTCGTCTTATAATCGAGCAAATACGGTACATTGTGCGAGGGAGAAGATAATGCACCTTAGTAAATATATATATATATATCCCATAGTGTCACATACAGGTAATCAGCTAAGTCATGTGCTGTAGTCTGAACATTTTTAAAGATGTTGGTTAAAAAGTTGACATTTATCTATTTAATTATTTTTACCGAGTTCCTTTTATACCCCTCACAAAGTATGTAAAGGTAAAACTGTGGCTAATGGTAAAAGTGTCCATTATCTTCCTTTTGGTGGTGTCAGAATAGGCCTGATACATATGTTTCTGACATATCAATGGTCTTGATGACACCAGTATGCATCCAAATTCATAAAATCCCAAAATACATTTGTCAAGATAGATTTCCTCTAAGATTGTTAAATATAGTTTTCCCAAGGTACGTTTCTAGTATGCTCCCAATCTCTGTATAAATTATGGACCCACAAAAGGCAACCAGTTATATCCATTTAATTGTAATCACGT
Organism: Pelodytes ibericus; assembly: GCA_036172795.1. Classification (NCBI taxonomy): domain Eukaryota; kingdom Metazoa; phylum Chordata; class Amphibia; order Anura; family Pelodytidae; genus Pelodytes; species Pelodytes ibericus. Next base: position 159,216,485 of record CM069863.1, read on the forward strand.
AAATAACCATTTGAAGGATTACTTTAACTTGTCAGGTCTTTCCAAAATACCTAGCAGATTTTTCACAGTTACTTAATTACAATTAACAAACAATGTACAGCAACACACATACTTGAATAATCCTTTTATTTATATAAAAGGTGCTTGTAAATAATTAAGTTTCTAGCAAAATGAATTTTAAAGGTGCAAAGGCAATCCAGGACATGCCTCAGGATAAATTCCAAAAACAAGTTCATATAAGTTAAAATATACATCTAGAGAGCAAATGCTGCATTACTGCCAAATATAACATGTTTAAACATTTAACATTTATCAGTGAAAGCAAATAAGTCCATAACAAAGATGAATCTTAAATCATCTCTCCAGCCTTCTCAATAAATGCATTACTGTAGGAAAAAGAGAGATTCCACCCTCCAAAATAAATACTTTAGGGATGACAAACCCCACAAAAATGTAATGTTCCGAAAAAAATACTTTTTTTTTTTTTTTTTCCTTGTATCAGTTGTGGTTTTCTGAAAAATATTAAATATGCTAAAATTATCATGCATGTGATGATTAATATCATTTCTCCCCATATGGCGTATGGATAGCTGAAACTTTGATTTTGACAGTAGTAAATCAGCCCTTCATTTGCACCAACAATAATATATCTAAGACCTATGTTATTTGTTTTTCGGTATAGTCTTCTGCATATCCATTGTCTCTACTTCGAATGAAATGCTAATTTACATATCTAATACCTTTTCTGAAAAGTCGTATTTTTGATCTTTGTTAGTTATTTTTTACCCTCTAGTTTCTAGTGACACAGGGATCGCAACTGTGACCGGGCATGCCACTCTTGCAACCACTTGTCTATCCCTACAAAATCCCAGGGATTGACTGACCTGGCAGATCTATTTTTTTCCTTCGTGGTGGCATTTGGTGTGCTGCATATGATGTTATTTTCATATCCTACGCCAGTGATTTAGCCAAGAGGGAGGTTCTACACTCCCTGATTATTTCAGGCTGGGTTGTAGGGTTGGTGGATGATGGGAGAGGAAGGAGGCGGGGTAATTTTTGCACCAGGGCCCAGTGGTGTATAGTGGCTTCTTTTATTTATAATAATTTCTTCTTTAACTTTATTGAGTCCTTTAGCATTTTTGAAGGACCCGTGTTGTTTGGTAAAGCCTTTCCTGATGTCTATAAAATATAAGACCATGGAGTTTTTTTGAGGGGCTGTTCACTGAACTGTAAAGTGAGCTCCAAAAATCAGGCATAAACAGCCGAGTTGGAGAATTTTTCCAACACAGCTATTAATGTCTGAATTGTGCAATTCACTTGTCAATTCATTTGTAAGTTCACATTTAGTGAATAAACCCCATAATAATCTCCATATTATGCATCTTATTTTGAAGACGTGGGGCCAATAACTAAACGTCTATCTTTCCAACTCACCTATTGATGCTTGATTTCCAGGTCCCAATAATTTTCATATATAGGGAAATTTTTATCTAGTAAATACTTGAACACAGAAGGCATCATCGTGCATAGGATCTGATAATGTGCATAGGGGTGCAGTGAACAGTGCACGGGTGTGGTACATGTGTTTCAACTGCTGTCTTTGGTTTATGACATCACCTTGTGGATCCATGCAAATGTTTTACTACAAAAGAGTGCTTTTATGTTATTTATCTCTGGTTACACAAGTCAGTGTCATAAACATGAAACAGCTCTTGCACATTGTCTCAATCCACACTGCTAATAGAATATATAAATCGTTGTAATGCTCCTCGATAAATACCGATTAGGTAATACTTTTATTCAGTACACCTTAGCTTTCCTCTGCATCAGCTCAACCGGGACATTTTTGACATTTTTTTTTTTACCTCAAATATTCTAAGAAATCAAATCCAAACTAATTAGTTCCAACCGTATTGTTTCACTGTAGTTAAAATAAAATAGTAAATATTTGACGTAATCACAATTAAGAGGTAGGATAGTTTCCAAAAGTATTTGTGCTATGGAAAATCCAAATGAAAAGCCAATGCAAGTCCTGATTAAAACCTAGCCAAGCAAAACAGTGCAGATTACCTAGATTCCAATTAAATGTGACAAATGAATACTTGACAGGTTTCAATTCCAGTTCTATTCCTGTCAGAATGATCCATTAATATTGAAGACGAAATTACCAGAATTTAAATCCAAGCAATACAATTGGCATTATAGAGAGAGATTTATGGTTTTAAAGCTGTAATCAGAGACTTGTCTCAATTGAACGGCAAAAAGTAGTTTCATTCCACTCAAAGACCAAATGTTAAATAAATCGTTTTTCTATGGAGACTGCCTCACCGTTCTGTCTTAAACCTAAAGTCGCACAAGTATGAAACAACATTTTATTAAACAAGGCAAACTATTAAACAATATCTATTACCGGTAATTTAAGTATCATATATGCACGGCCTGTGCATTAATATTTAAACATTTTTTTTTACCCATTTGTAGTCACTTTAAATATAACCCTTTAATTTGGCAGCCTCAGTCTGTCATCCACCATAGAATTGAGACAGTCACTGCAGTTAAGCACCAGTTGGACCCACATAAAAGCTCATATGCAAAGTATGTGCACTATTATAGGAAATTGTTGGCATATGGTGCCACAAGGTCATAAACGGAATGCCGCAGACATTTTAGCACATACTTCAGTGTAGCCGTTTGGATATGATCACATCCCATGCAAGGTGATGGCTTCTGTGTGTTAGCCCTTACTAAAGTACATCACATCCATAAACGATTGGGTGCTACCGTGAGAAGGCCTCTTTGTATCAGTGTTCACTCACCACTTGTAAAAATCCTGATCAAAATGTCTGCTTCACACAGGAGATACTCCACAGAAGTTTCGAAATAAATGAACGTATGAGTGCTCACTTGTTCTTTTGATGTATTAAAAAAATCATTGGGTTACACACAGGCCCAAAAGAACGAATACCATGGGCCAGATTTATTAAACCAAAAAAAAAGTGCTATTTTAAAAAAGGTGCAAAATTTGGAGCAAACTGCCAAAGTAATCAATTGGTTTCCATGGTTACTACTACTATGGTTAATAGCACCAGTTTTCTCTTGATAAACATGGCCCTAAGTCTCAAGCATTTTGCACTATGGGAGCTTAAGTGCAGGCCTTTCTACGGAAACAAAAACAAAAAATACTTTTTAATAATAGAATAAAAATGGATCAAACATGTTTTATACATTGTGCTGGCAGAATTGCATAATTTAGAGGAAAAGGGGTTTTAAATGTCTGTGACTCCTGTTTATGATATATCACCTTGGGAATGAACTACTTTCCACTGGAAAGTCAAACTACAAGGTGATGTAACAAACAGAAGACACCACAGACACGTAAAAAAAAACTCTTTTAATTTATACATCTCCTTGCAGTTCTACTAACACAATGTAAAGATCATTTTATACTCTACAGTCATAGTATAAACAGTGTTTAGGTGACATAATCTCTCTAATCTTTTTGTATTTTTCACTGTTTATATAATGCATCCCTCTATTTTATCTTTTGTAAGTATTTTCATTATGGATGCTGAAACCTGACAACATTAGACTTTGGTGAAATGTGAAGTGTATAAAATCATGGGTGCGTAACACTGTGCGATTTATTATGTATTGTACTAGATTCAGTTACTACTGCTGATTATTTGGTGCCACTTACTTGTTATGTGCCATGCTATGTAAAGTGATTTTAATTACCCCTGTATACAATAAAAAAAATATATACATGGATAAATATCTACGCTAAATAAGTGCCTGCTATATAAAGTTTTAATTGTTAAGGAGAGATGTCTGATAATGACTTTGGATTCATCATTTCCTTCTCTGCCCAAAACAATTGTGCATGATAATGCCTCTGCTGCCCACTGAATTAAAGGTAGTGGGCCATTATGCAAATGCTCCAAGCAGTAAGCCTGTAAACCTACCTCTTGCTGATAAGGCCCATTAAGGATGAAACAGGTGTCCCAGTGTGGTTATCTGACTTTTGCACCTGTGTGTAAAGGCTAGTTTGTACAGGGTGCTTATGCTCCAAGGAGTACAACGGTGATCATTGTTGACATAACTTGCATATGCCCACCCAGAATCCCTTGCAGTGGTGGTAGTACTGTGAATGTGTGATGTCTGTGGGACAAGCAGGCCTTCTGACTTGTTTGGTGTGTGTAGATTTGTGTATGATAATGTCTTTTACACTCTGTGTAGGGGTTTTTCCATCATCTTTACCCCACCATTATTTAAATGGTTTGTTCTTCAAAAGAAATAATACACCATTTGTGTATCTTTCTCCATATCTGTTCTTTTGAATACATGGGACCAATAACTAAACTCCATAACACACACCCTATGGACAATGATTACTGTAACACCTTACTTTGTGGTATATGCCTGTATCTAAATGTCAGTATTAAACTGTCTTCCTATCAAGCAACACTATTTGTAAAATTCAGCTTCTTACCAGCAAGGTTTTACATTCCTCTTTGCAATATCGTAATTATAAGCTATACGTCGGTGCATATTTTACACTCTGTTGTCTCAGGGTTATTGTAACTGTATTATCTACACATTGTGTGTTTATGACATTACATGGGGCTTGAGATGCAAATTGCACATGTCCCAGTGAAAATCAGTACATTTGCATACCAAGCCTCATAATTTAGGCATTTGCTTGCAATTTTGTAAAAAAAAAAAAAAAAACAATGCATTGATCATTTTCAATCATTTTTTTAAATGTTACATTCACTGTAAAAACATTGCTTAGGTGATCATGTCCTTTTAACTAAAATAGTGGTTATGCATAAAAGCCAATTCAGGGGCATTTCTATTTCTTCTCATCTCTGGAATTATTTGCTTGTATTTCCAAACTCTATCTCTAGCACGCTACAAAGACAAAATCAATAGTAGCATTTTAAATGTAGCACTTCAGTGAAATACAAATTTTCTGTAGTTCACCATTTAAGCCAAAGCCAAGTTATCGATGATATTTGCTATTTGTTAATCTATATGCAATTATAATCAAGTTTATGTATTAGTGTTGACAGCTATTTGTGCTTTTGTTTACATGTTTTCTGATTATATAGTAATCGATTAAATATTATATTGCAGTAAAATATTCTACCATTTTATAAATGAGAAATAATAATAATTAGGGGAAATAAATCTATACGGGTGAGAAACCCACATTTTTTAATGATTAATGTGTTCTAAATAGTTTTTTTGTTATTTTACACTGGTCAAAATAAAGACTTTATCACTCATGCAAAATGAACATGTGTATTACAAGGAATGTTTGGATCTTATTAAATCTAACCTCAACATTGAACTCTCAATCTCATAATATCATTATCTACATGAATGCAGTAATATCGCCTGAGTTATTTTTCAGCCATTAAAAAGTACTAGAGATTGCAAATGTCCTGGTATTTTCTTTGTGTTTTCTGGGGCATGACTTTTAAACCAACATTCGGAAAAGGTCCCAGTTGTGGTGAGTTTTCTTTCACCTCAGTTAAGCTCCAGTAAACTGTGTTAATTAAGCCTTCAGCTTTAACATCTGTCCTGATTTCTACATTGTAATGTTTTAAAAAGCTTAAGCGTAATGTTCTTTACACTGGAAACCATTGGATGATTTCACATACCGACTAGATGAAACTGGAAAGGAAAGGCTATTGTCACATGAAAAATAGATATATTCTTGACATTGGTACATAGCTCTGCTATAGAAAGCAGACTGGCATGCCCATGGTAGCATTATGTCATGGCTCATTATCCTTGGACCCATTTATAAATTTCACCCGATAATATTTCAGTGTGAAAACATTGGTTGTCGTCCAAGTCTCCATTGCAGCCATGTGTCTAGATGGGTTTTAATTAAGCTGATCACACGCGACAACGTTTGCTGACAGGGTTGCCACCTTTTGCTCAGTAAAATGCCGGCCTTGCTACTGTCTCCATAGACTTAACATTGGCCTGATGCCAATTTGTTACCAGCCTGCCAGTAAAAGGTGGCAACCCTATTTGCTGACTGCATAATATATACCGGTTTTAAACAATCTTCCTACAAATGTAGGAGTTCCGTGGGCTTTACCCATGAGTAATTGCTAACTAGTCGTGAGAATGACATCATAATTGCTGATTTAGTTATAGTTAAAAATAGAACTGATAATATTGCACTTCCTTTTCTAAAACTACATACGGATATTGCAAAGAACAGTGAACAAACAATACATTGAGCCTATTCACTAAACAGTGAATGGTGGTTACAAAAATCAGGCCAAAGCATCTTAGTGTAACTATTTTGGACTGCTTTCTGCAACTCTGAGAGTACCACAGTCTACTGTTTTGTGAAGAGACTGCCATATACAGCTACATATTTTATTTTAATTCTTCAGTGAAAAAATATAGATGCTTTGACATGATTGTCCATAACTAAATAAAAAATAAGAAAAACTTGAGTTAAAATGTTAAAGAAATGGAGTAGTACTACTTTAAGATGTTAATGTACCAACATAAAAAAATGTTTTTTGGTATGTTAAAGAGTCACAGGATCAGTACCATGTTGTGCCAAGTGATTCTTGTAATTTTAACTTGGAGCTGGCAGAGTGCTGGCTTCAACTCTGTATGGGTTGTATAATTAATGAACTGACATAATATGCTTTATATATTAAAAGGTTAGGTTTATTCTTTTCTACAGTGAAATATTGGCATGTGAGATATTAAATATTGTCTACAAAAACTATGCTTCCAAGTGTTAGCACAAACACTTTAAATGTAACAGAAAGCACAGATTATATGTGTTGTCATCGATACTTTTATTAATCATGAAATGGTAACCCAGGAAGCTTTACACGTATCCCCTAGAAAAGCTAAGTACTCTGGTGCAATTCATATTAAAGGGACGGTATCACCAAACATTGTTTTTACTGTGAATGTAGGGCATAAAACAATGATTGAAAATTATCCATACATTGTATTAGCAAAACTGCAAGCAAATGCCTAAATGTGTCTGTGGAGATCTCCTGCTTATGACATCACCTGTGCCATGGTATGCAAATTGAAAATTTTCCATTGAAAAGCAATTTATTTGCATGCCTTGCCACAGGTGATGCCATAGACAGGAGACTCCACAGACACATTTAAAACATATTTTTATCTTATTTTAGGCATTTGATTGCATTTTTATATTAATTAGTATAAAAACATATTTACTGCAGTTTACTCTCACTTTATTGTAAGTTGTATTGCTTTGGAACTCTGTGATCCATGTATACAAACCAAATGTTCTGAGCTCAAAGAAAAGATGAACAATAGTGATGGAAAGACATACAGATTTGGAAACTAGGGCATACCGCGACATGATTAATAAAAAGAACGTTAAACAAACATACTTTTGGTGTTTTTTTGTAACATGGAGTGAGTGGATGTTAACACTTTATTTTGGATATATACATGTACAAAGGAATTGGATCACCTCCCTGCTTTTGTAAAATCAAGAACTGACCCTCATTGGGGTTATTCACTAACATTAAACTGTAAATATCAGGCATTGATAGTGGACTTTGAAGGATAGGCCAGTAGGATGAATATTAGAGCCCAGAAAATGCCTGATTTGTACAGGTCACTTGTGAGTTCACCACTGTTCACCACCAGCACAAGGACATGAGTGTTTACATAGTTTGATTTTGACCTAAAAACTAGTTTAGCATTTTTTTTCAGCAAAGCTGCTTTCTATGAAGGAAATTAACTATCATGCTGGCTCTTTTAAGTAATGAGTAATTGATAATAATGAAAATCTAAATCTCACAAATTTGATGATTGTTTTGCTAATAATAATTTGTAACTTATTTGCTAACACATTATTATATTATGTTATTGTGTTTGAATATTATATAGTAGTTTTGACACTTTCACAGCATTGATAATCAACCATATCACTGAATTGAATTTCTTAAATTCACTGACACAAAACAAGACGGTAATACTGTGTGTTTAAATCTTGCATCAGAATGGTGTGCTTACAATCTGATATATCTTTACAATTGTTATTGCCTTAAACGGACTCCTAGCCGTGTCATTCTGAATGTACACAACAGTCTCAGAAACACATAACGCCCACCATTTTACATAGCCAGGCATTTCTACTTCATGGGACGTGACAAGTTCCTAGCACTTTGGGAATTAACCTGTCATTGTATTTGTTCTCCCCACTTATTAATGTTAATATCATTATATGCTCCCACTGTCTAATTGTACTTCCTGTTTTCTAAACACAGAACGAATATTTAGCTTGACTAAAATTGGTTATTATTCTGAGGGAAGGCCTTAGATATGTAGTTTGTCTTTAATTTGAGTAAAGCCAAATGTCATTTCAATCTGTCTGGTGATAAATAAACCCCTTTTTAAATCAGTATTATTCTGGCAACCTTTGGGGCAAATCAATAGCTATTATAGGCATTTTATTTACAAACCATCATTTATATATGTATATACCATTCAAATGTTTGGGGTCACTTAGAAATGTCCATGTTTTTAAAATTTTAAGCGTGTCAATGTCTTGAGTGTATTTCCTTTTCATTTGGCAACTCTTTTTTTAAATATTTTTTTCATTTACTTTTTTTTAGGGATCCAGAATAGATGAAAAAAGAATAAATAATCAGGGGGAATGATACAACTCACTTGATGTATGTTTTTATATAAAACAAGAATATTTAAGTAACCCTAAAACTTTTGAACACTATGGCATGTTTGTACAGTTTAAAAACAAATTATGAGTTTTAATTCTGTGAAGCGCTGCAATTACATTACAATTAATTTTATTTCTATAGTGCCAAAAATGTATGCAGCACTTGATACACAACCTAAAAATGCAAATCTCTCCTCTACATGTCAACCAGTATCTCTCTCCATATCAGTGGCACTTGGGAAGTATTCAAACACTGAGCTCTGACCAAGGTTAGGGGGGAAGAAAATGTCCAAGTCACATTTATGACCTGCTGCTATGTACAATACTATACAATGCAAGTCGACACATGGGAACATAAAACATATACTATAGAATCATGTTTCTCATGTGCCACGTGATAGTGAAGAGGGTTAAGGAGGGAGTCATGGTAACATGTTACAACTTTTGGTAAATAAGTTCTCTTCTGCTAATATGATTATTTTATTAACTCATCTTCCTAACTGCTTTTTTTTTTAGTACAATATCAGTGGTTACATAGAAAAGTAACCACAATTCAAGTAGATTTATTTCCTGCAATCTGCCCAAAGGGGTATGGAGTGTGTTATTGGTCTGTTACACTGCCACTTTGACAAACAAGCTTCTGTCAGTCAGACAAACCAGTAGGGAAGCACCTGCACAGATCATGCCCACAAACAGACACTAAGAAAAGTAAGTGTGCTAGTGTTTGGTTTTTCCTCTTGTGATATTTCATCACTATATCAGTGATATCTTCTAAACATATGATGTTTTTCCAATCAACAGTACATTTTTATTTTTATTTGCTTTATCTTCCTGTTTGACCACAGGTGTATCACTGTTCGCACATTATTTTTTAATTTGTTTTGTCTATCACCTTTTAACTTTGTTATGTTATCCATTTTTTTCTCGTCAACTATTGTGCTGTCTTTTTTTCCCACTCATTTGAGAATGCACTAAACAGATCAAACAGATCAATAAAGGTCCACTTTATAAAACCTCCTAATTTAAAAAACAAACAAACATTTTTTATATTAAAAAGATGTTTACAGTGACAAAAAAATGTTTTTCTACATTTAATTCTCATATTAACAAAACAAAACAATTTTCCATCAAATGTGTCTTTAATTATTTTGTATATAGTACCGCATTTACCTGATTAAATAAAATAGTAACAACAAACATTCCATAAGCTATTCTTTCTTGCTACCACATCTTTGTGCTAAACTCTATGCTGCTGTTACTTAACATACTTGTGTGTCCCTATCTGCTTATTGCATTCTGCTCAAGGACCTCTTCTGTCTATCCTCAGGACCAAATGCCTTTGGAATGTCCTTTCCATCTGTATCTGTCAAGAACCACCTCTCTTCAACTTTGAGGCTTTTCTCAGAACTCAACACTGTAACACAGTATTTCAGTAATTCCAAAGTGCTCATTTACCATGACAACCTTCAACTATATCAGGATGTTCTGCCTATGTGACACATTGAAAGCTCTTAAGGGCAGAGAGCTGTTTCAAGTACTGAGTTTATGATTTGCACTGGGATATATTAATATATGTATAAGATTATGTATATATATATACAAATATACTGGTGTATATATATATATATATATATATATATATATATATATGTGTGTGTGTGTGTGTGTGTGTCTATGTGTGTGTCTGTGTGTGTGCAGTTCATAAAATAATATTAAAAATAAATAAAAATAATATTAATACAGGTAGTTTTATTAATACATTTATAAAACATTGCACTAACAAGGAACAAGGTAATTGTGTGTCTTTAAAGAAAAAAAAAACATGTTTTACGAAGGCAGTGTTTATATACTGTAGTTATATACACAAGTGAAAATAGTTGACAGAAGATTTCATTGCTAATTTAGCCCAGATATAATGTGTTTACATAAATTCTTTTGACACACAGATACATATACATAGTTTTGCTGGGATGTAAAAATTTACATTTAAAATATCAATTAAGAACAAACATGAGCTATTTATGAATAGCTTAAAAATGCTTGCATGTTTGGATTATATTTGCATTAGGATTTCCTCAGTGATATTTTTTATATGTATCATTGAGTAGATGGTAAAAAAAAAAAAATTAACTGATTGAAAATGATAATTGAAACTAAGGATGATTTTTTTTAAATATATATATATATATATATATAAAAGCTGTGGCTTATAGTATATGCATATGTGTGTGTATGTTGTCTTTGCCCCTACCATTTTCCATATGCTCTGCCTCACCAACACTGCCATCTGGCGTAGTTCTTTCGTAGTTGTCTTCTGGTAGTGGTAGAGCACCCAATCTTGGCCCTGAGGAGCTCTTGCTGCTTGGTGTCTCTGACTCTTCCAGACCGCTGTCATAGCAACTCTGCAACGACCCCTGATGTGGGTCCTGAGGCTGACTCACAACAGAAAACGTCACTCTACGAAATGGCTGCAAGAGAAAAGATTCTGGATGTCACTTAAACTTAAAGAGTATTTCAAAAGTGAAATTTAGTATATTGTGAAAATATCCACCTATAGCACTGCTTGGTTTAAAAATGGCCTCAAATAAGAATCATCTTTAAAAATGATTTCCATTCCAAAAATGTTTGTTGGCTTGGTCACCCTCACAGTAGTAAATAGGTAAGGAACACTTAACATTTTCCATTGGAACTATTGCAAATATTATAAAATATCTTTGGTTTAAAATAAAAAGTAAATAAGTGAATAAATCAAAAAAGACACAACTTATCATCAATTATTAATGCAGTATGTACAAATGTGGAAAAAAATACTAAAATCAAGAAGTCACTATAATTGCATGACTTGTGTGTATGTAAAGTGGCTTAACAATCTGTATAATATATTATTTTTACTTTGATAACACACCCATTGCGATGATCTTTTTATAATATTTTTGATAATATATCCACAAAAGAGTATATATATATATATATATATATATATATATATATATATATATATATATAATTATATATATTCTTGGAAAAGTAGAATGGAGCAGGATATCATTCTGAAAGGATCCTGATATTAATATTCCCATCTTCTTTGCTTAACCCTTTCCAATACTTCAAAGTTAAAAGTCAGTCTCATAAAATTAAGACATCGTCCTACACACGCAAACTAATTTATGACCGATATTAGGATGTATGCCTCGTAACAACATCTCAAATATAATTTGCTCAATTTCATCTTCAGCATAAGGACTGCGATCATGATTAACATAGAAGGTTGCTCTGTCGGTTTTAGCATATAATTTGCATTGCTCTCAGAGCCAGTATATTTCTGTACCAAAAATAAACTATCTTCAGAAGGATTTCATGGTGTGTACAAATGCTACAGAATGAGAATGAGGATTTCAGAAGATTTAGTTTGGCAAACAGTTTATATTCAATGGGAGATGGAATTTCTGCCCAGCTTATCTCCCATTGGCTGCACAGCATTCTAATTTAGAATACTGGCATTCAGATACAGGAACTTCTCTAAAACACACACACAAACTGAGAATGATTCATTATTTTATTTTATTCTGGTTTTTCTTTACTCTCCCTTACGTTTTCCTTTTCTACATCTTTTGTGTCTCCATTCCCTCTCTCTCTTTTCGTAAGACCCAGAGCATAAGTTCCATCGATTAATGGATTAACCATGATTTGTTTGTAACATATATATCACATATATAACATAATCCAATAACATGGTAGATTGACATATCATGGTAGAATGATCATAATCATGAGAAGGCACCAACTTTGTTCATAGTGGACTTTTACAGGACCTTCTGAAGGACAATTTAAGGACGTTTACAGACCTTGTTAAGGACATTGATACTGGCACTTTGCCTATGCTTCTCCTATGTGTCTACTAGGTTCCAACAAAAGTTTTTAATAAGACTATATATCAAACAGATGGTGGCAAGTATGCTGAAGAGAAATAAAGTGAAGGCAAAACAGAAACAGTAGAAAACCAGAAAAAGAATATCCAAAGTAGATAGTCGAGTAATAAAATGGAATGACACATAAAAGAATGAACAAAAGAAATATATGAGCATAGAAATAGTGTTAACATTCCATGAGAAAGAGAATGGGTGATTCGTTTGAAAGGAAGAAAAGGATGAGCATCAAAGTAAAAAAAGATGGAAGGTAATAAAATTCAGTTTCCCTGTCCATCATTATTTTATTTATTTTCTTGATAAGCATGTCAGTGAGATCAACACCTGAGGTTGACTTAAAAACATGAAAAATCAAAAACAACGTAATAAAACCACAATGCGTTTTTGAAATAGGCTTAAATCTTTCAGTGCTTACAAGTGCCATGGGGCACTACAAAGTAAAAGAACCTAGTGCAAATCTTTGTAGCAACTAATGGTTTAAGCAATGATTTAAATGTAGCCATCAATTCAGCATGGTATGATGAACACCGATTTGCAACTTAAAGGACCATTGTTATAAACAAAATGTTATATCAGATAGAAAAGCAATACTTAATAATAATTAATAGAATGCAGTTGTCATCATTTTTGTAAAGAAACACCCTTCAAATAAGGTTTGCTATGCATAATCAGCATAGCTCCTTTTAAGTTGTTTTGCCCCTTAGTCTCCATGTTTATTGCCTTGATTAATAACATTAACTATATGGTTCAAGGAATAGAACCATATTTAGAATCCTGCAAACCACAGTGTATATTTTCCTGCAGCTGTGAGGAGAATTTTAGCTCTTAAAGCCATATCAAAGTGACAGAAACATATTAGTACAAATGGTTGGCTAGCGCAAGACACCATTTGTAAAAAAAAACATCTGCATTAGCCTTTAACTCCCCCCCCCAAAGGCTTGCCATGATCACTTTTTGACATGATGCATTTATTTAACTCCTTGTTTTACAAGAACGCTGTGAAACCCGATGTTAGGCCTCAAAATAAACCGTTACGGATTAAATCAAAATAAACAACATGTATTTATTCACTGAAATAGACACAAGAAATGGGGTTTATTCACTAAAAGTGAGTTCAATGCATTGTGCAAAGATGATCTCATTGGGAACTATGCAATATATCTGCATCTCAAGCACAAGGTGATGTCATAAACAGGAGACAGCACAGACACATGTAACAAATATTTTATCTAAATGTATGCATTGGTTTGTAATTCTGTTAATACAATGTATAGATACGTTTTGATTATTTCCTATGTTTAGGGTTGCCACCCAGATGGTATTTTACCAGCAGGCCAGTAAAAAAATTTGGCTTGAGGGCAATGTAAAACCTTTGGAGGTAATAGCATGAACGGTCATTTTTAGAACATTTTTAGGTGACAGAGTCACTTTAACCCCTTCGTGTCACTAGGACGTTCTGTGCTGTCTTCATTTTTTGGTCCCAAAAGACGTTAGGACGGCATAGAACGTCCCGCCTTTAACAGTTCATCGTGGCTCCCCGTGATGAGCTCTGCTCGGATTCTGCTCCAGGGACTTGCAGCGGAATCTCACATGTCAGATGAGGCCATTTTGAGAGGCTTTAGACTGACAGGGAAAATGTAGCCGATTCTCAAAGCGAGCACCAACTAGATTTTGCTGAATGACGCCGTGCCCGAACTTCCAGATTCGGACACACCTCAGTGACGTGACACGTGACATCGGGAGGTCTTGCACTTTTTTGAAAGGGACCCACCGGGTACTTGTGATCGGTGGTCAGGAACAAAAAGTTGCATTTGGTGTTTGTGTCTTCTGGGACACAAGCACCATGCGTAAAAAAGGGGTTAATAGCTGGGTTGTTTTCCAAATAAAATGTCTTTCCAACTCAGCTGTCAATGTTTAATGTTTCTTACATTTCAGTACAGAGAATAGCCCCCATTGTACTCTTTCAATTCCATGTTGTTTTTTCTTTAACCATCTGAGGGTCATGGAGGGTAAGGTTTCACACCACTTTCTCTCACTAAGGATTTACATAAACAGGAATTTCTCCTGTAATTACGTACAGATTGCCAGCTGACTTAATACAGCCTTTATTCAATTCACTGTAGACACATCTGACACGTTTTTCTCTCCTTTGAGAGTTGGGGACCAGGCACACTCATTGATTAGTCTGGAATTGTTTTTATTCAAAATGCCAGATATTACAGAATGAAGCGAGAGGGAAAAAAAAGAGGATCTGTGGAGTTATACTTATTGAACTCTTAAAAACACATACAAAATGATCTGTGTTTATGGATGATTGCAGAATTTAAATACATTTAGCAGATGTTTTATACAATCTAACTAATGATGAAAAGAGAGAGGGGAAGGGAGACCCTTTCATTCTGGCAGTTAAATGATCAGTATGTCTTTTAATAAAGAATGACTGAATTCATATAAACCTTTTCATTTTTAGAACAGAGAACATTAAATTCATAAATCCCCCCCCCCCCCCCCCCCCAGCTTGCATGCAAGTTTTCCCATCAACACACTCATAAATAAGTGATCTATTCTGTGAAATGACTGATTCAACAGAAATTCCATCAGGGCAGACAATTATCTATAGAACTAAAAAAGGTTCTCTGGCACAGGACATTCATGTTTATGCATATATTTGATGGGGAGGGAGCGTTATTTGGTGAAACAAAGTAAAATCACATACTGTAATGTAAAATTCATGTTGTGTGGGGAGAATTGCTTGATAACAAACATCAGTCTATTGATATAAATTCAACAGTGTGTTTGAAACCTATTCCTATTCCATTCCTACAGCGGTACTCGGCTGATTTGCTTGGTTGATATGATATGGAAGTTCTGAGGCAATAGGGGTTATGTACAGGGAGCAAATCTGGGGCTGAGTTCTAAAGATAGAGTAACAAGCATGCCTTTGGTTTCCATGGAAACTGCTCCACTTTTGGAACTTTTGCATTAGACTTGTTATGTCTACTTTACTCTTCATTTTCTAAAAATGGTGTAGTCACAAAGTGGAATGATCCTGTTGTGCTCCAAACTTTAGTATTTTTACTGTTTGGCAGACAGACTAGGTTATCAGTTAACATTCACTACTGTGCATATTAAAATAGCATTTTACAATGTATTGATTGGTACAGATTCTCTAGGGGAAAAAGTCCATAATAAAACAAATATAAATATTTAAAAGTTAAATATATATGAAAATGTATTTTTATACTTAACCATGTGGCATCCATGAAGGGTATGGGATATATTGTTGGCTCATTCACTCCCCTTGTATTGTTTTGGTTTAATATGTGTATTCTTTTTCTTATTACCGTCTATAAAAAAAAGAATCATATTCTATCTAAATATTTAAACAGGCCTGTCAACCTTGAGATTTTGGTCTCATTAAATTTACATTGAGCAACTCACTATCCTCAGTGTTCATTTTTTTCAAACTGTGTAAAAGCAGCTAATTTTTGGAAAAACTGCAATTGAAAAGTCAAATACTGCTGAAAGGTATTCAAACATATCTCATAGTCTAGCTACGTTAGACATATTGGTGTGTGATGAAAAATAGGAACTGGAATTGGACTAGGTAAACATATGCATATAGTAAGATTTTTATTTTTATTTTACAGTGTTACATTCAGCCAACTGTCTAGCTTAAAGTAGGACAGTGCCAATATGGGACCCATTACCGTCCATGATTTTTATTTGCTGGTGTCCAGAACACATGAAAATTATTACTGTGCATGCACAAACGTTTGTGCATCCATCAAAGTGCTGATACACCCTGTCCCAAACCACGCACCCTTGTTGTTTCACTTTGCCGGTCGACCATGTTGGAAGACATGGTGTTAGACTACTTCCAGTGTTTGAAATGGACATTTATCTAATAACACAATACCTCAATTATCCAACAACCGAATTTGCTCCCAGTTACACTAACCTATTAATGCTTAACTGGGAAGAACAGTATGGTTAGTCAGATCATAACTGGACCAACAATATTGTACATTTCTCAAGGTACACAGACAACATATTAATGGTCTGGAAATTAGAGAAAGATGTTTAAAAACACTTTATAGGTTTCCTCAATCACAACAAGTGGTATGTGAAACATCAGTGAGTGGAGTAAGACCTTTATAACTTTCATTGACTTACATATATAGAGAGGAAAATAGTATTAAAGCTGGACCTTCTTTAGACCGGTAGATATAAATGGATACATTTCCATTCAAAGCTGCCATTATTCACCTTGGCCGACAAATGTACCATAGGGACAGTGCCAGAGATTAAGAAGAAATTGTAAGGACAACAAGAGTTTTCCCCAAAAAAACTTTAATAATCAAAAAAAGATTTGAAGAAAAGGGATATAATGGTGACAATTTAAATAAGGACATATTCATGGATAGAAAAAAAGTTCTAACTTCTAAACAGAAAGAAACAACCGTAGACATTTTCTCTATGCCAGTTGTTTTAGATTATAATAGGGAACATCAAGAGAATATTGGATGAACATTGGGAACTCATGAGAAGAGACCCATTGCTTTATGAGACACTGACAGATCAACATAAGGTAGTTTTCATGGGGGCCTAAACGTATGTACTACACTAACAAAAAGCTATCTACCAACTAAAACAAGGGATGAGAATCCTTTCCACTTGTGGGATCTGTGTCCCTTACCAAAAATACACATTTGAAAGGGGAGAATCACCTACAACATTTTATCTTACAACTCCCCCTCCTACTTTCCACCATCTGTATTAGCGCTTCCATCTATATTCTTTTTCTCAATTATCTAACTTCTCTTTTTTCAGATAATAAGCTCATTGGTTGGAGATGCAAAAATGTTAAATCTGTTTTCCATATCTACTTCAAGACAGACATTAATTCAATTATGCAGTGGATTAATTGCTTATGCATTAGGTGTTTCCCTTTCGCTGCAAATCCTACATGCAAAAATTCATTCATTGTGTTTCTTCTCTATTCTATAACTGTCCATTAATAAACTAGTCTGTTACACATGATGTAGGAAAGTATTGGAATTCCACACTAAGCACCTAATTGCTCCCTCACAGATCACAAATTGGCTTATTTAACATGATACATTTTACTCAAACGTCTTATAATGGTATTGTTCATACTGTATTGGTGATTAATGTCCATTAAGAAACTTTCAGAGGCCCAAGTCAAGTTCACGGGATTATAATTCCCACCTTGGAATTACACTCATGTTTTAAACAGTGTATCTGCCATGCCTAGGCACCATGCCAGAGGAGATTTGGCCCTTGAAATTTAAAAATAATGTATCATTTTCTAAATGAAGTTCTCTAATTATCTAGTTGGACACCATCTGGACAAGGTCCCATTAAGATTGCCCAGGTTATGATGCTACGCATCGAATACATAGGTAATAATGTCAGCAGTGCAGGTGTGTTTTAATATGATGTTCATAGTCATTGATTTCTCATTGAAATGAACGTGTGCACATACCATGTTTATGTAATATGTAGTGTTTTAAATATACAATGTGCCACAAATGCCAGAAATACACACTTCATATCCCTGATGATTGGTCAAAGTTGTAGTTCACGAAGTAGGTGAAGCATAACAAGGTCAGTATGTGATAATCTATTTTATCCTGATTGGTGAATGGTATATTCATAATACATGCTTAATGGGAGTAATCTTTTTTGATTAATTGATGTATGCCTTCTTTAGCAAGGATAAATGTATTATCCTGATGTCTATCATGACCTTCAGTGGAAATGTGTTTTGTGTTGAGAAAATATGATTAGCAAACCGACAAACTGTATCCTTCTGAACAGATTTGTCATATTCATCAGGCATTTTTGAATAGATTTTTTGTAATACTCATGTTTTGTGCAGTTACCACTATATTTACAGTTGCCATAAATACACAGGCTCAATTAAGAACTGTGCAGATATACTATTAATACAATTAATTTACTACTGTTTGATGAGCTGTAGTCCCATATGCAATGTACATTTTTTAAATTTATTATGTGAAATTATTGGTTATGATGAGGCTCATTAAAACACCATACAAAATGACATTTGCTGTCACTTATTTAATGTTTCTCAGTAGATTTTATTTAATAGAATTTTTTTTTTAGGCTTAATCTATTTGGGCTTTTTATTTTATGTACTACCATAGGCATGATGCTCTTCCACAGTTCTGTGTCATGCATTATAGCTTTATAAGTTTTGGATTGTTAACAATAGTTTGGATAGTTTTTGTCCTTACTGTAAACCTTTCAGTCTCAAAACATGGATGAAAAGATTACCTTCAGATAGGTATAATATTTATGTTTGCTGGTAAAATTTTCAGTACATATATGTACACTGAAAGATATATTTACCTGGAACTGTCTTTTACCTCCACAAATATGCACATGCATTTGCCCACCCCACAAATTATAGCATTGCAATCCCACAATGCCTAGCATGAGTGCAGTTGGGGTCTGTGTACCTGCTATCAGGGTTTTTTTTAATGCTATATCAGAATGAAAGACAGAGAACAGTCAGGAATAACATAATAGAGGCACTGCAATGTCACTAGCCATGTATATACATATATTGAAACTGTAAAGATAGAACATGATCATTCCATTATCCAAAGGAAAAAAAATTGTAGAAATGGTTACTAAAGTAAAGAATAAACTCACTTAATGCTATTTATCAGTAAATAACAGACATCTTCAAATGAGGTTGTCTAGACGTGTACTTCAACCAATCGTAAAAGACTCATCTGTTGGTCAACCCTAGTAAGCGTGCTCCCCTTCTGTTAATTATATCATTGTATTTCTATCACCTCATCAAAAGTACTGTACTGTTTGTGGTTTGTACAGCATGTTGTATACATACACGTATATCATTAATGGCAATCCTGTGAGGCATATTGTAACTGGTGGCACTGCTTCCAGGTGCTACAAAATAATCCAGTATGTTGAACCAAACCACCCCAGCGCTCAGGAAAATATATAAAGTGAAAGCACTTTTTTATTTGTTTTATCATACTGTATTTTCCTGGGCACTGGAGTGTCTTCTGTTTTTGCATACTGCATCACTAGAGTTCAATATGAATTAGATTTCAGGGGTTATGATTTTGTTCTTTGTTCGTGGCGAATATTTACTGGTCATTGTGACTGACAATTTACTATGGTCTATGAGCTTGCAATGGATACTGGTGTCTTGGTAAAGAAACGTTGTCTATCAATGGACATTACACCTGTCATAACGAAAAAAAAAGGATCTTACAGACCATCAAGCAGAGAGACCTATCCACAACTTTATAATATAGAGAGTTCCATGATTTATTTCTAGATAAAAGTTAAATAAATACATCTAGTTTATCAAGCTTTACAAATACACAAACACTACAAACTTTTTTTTTTTTATAGTATTTAGGACTGATGTATAAATGGAACAGTCTCCAATGTCAGACTAGAGGTGCAATGTCCTGCTAAGTCTGGCTTTCCATAAAATACAAATACCTACATTTCTGAAATGACTTAAAGAAATTGCAGCTTACGGGTTTTGTGATTGCCAATCGTTTTCTCAGGAGAATTATAGTATTGCTTATGCTTTTAATAAAATCTTCTATTTTATGATTTCCCTTGTTTCACAAAAAACTGCACTCCAATCAAAATGATGTACTTGTGTTACCCAAAAGCAATTCAGGAAACAGATTAATCTTGTTTTTTTTTTTCATGCTCTTTACATAAAAAAAAAACAGAAATAGTTTAAGTGTTTCAGAAGATCTTTTTCTCTTTTTTTTTTTGGTGTTTTATAATAATACAATGGAAAGAAAAGAACAACATTTTATCAGATGAAGAAAACCTCATTGCTTAAAAAAAGTCATTGTTCAAAATAAAATAAAAAAGTATTTAAGAAGAGTTATGTAGGGCGTAAAAAAAATGATCCGTGAAAGCCTGGAAAAGTTTCTAGAAAAGGAATTTATCTTCTTAAAAGATGGCTGGGTTTGGTAGTGCGAGGCCTTCTTTAAAAAAAAAAAAAAGATATAAACTATAAAATCTTTTTAAAAAATGTTGGAAGGGTTGAAAAGTAAGGAAGAAGGAGGAGGAGAAATAAATAATTAAGAAAAGGTAAGAAAGCTAAAAAAAAGAAACAAGAAAAATAAGTTAAAGACAAAAGACTGAAACTGTCACGAAGAACACACATTTTATTTAGTGAAGGGTTTTTAGAAGGTTTATTTAGCTAAATCTCGGAATTAGATGTTCTGGAAATGTTTGCAAAGGTTAAACAAAGGTCAATAAAATAATTTTGGCAGAAGGGTTATCTTGGTTGTGCTTCAATAAACTTCAGAAACAAGGAAAGTGAGCTGCTTGGATATTTAACAGTGGGTTTTTTTTCCCCTCCAAAAAGAAACTCAGTTATACTGGAATGGAGCATACATGCACACTGCTGGTTTTAAATATTTCTGCTTCATCAACATTTCTTGCTGAACACCGATGCTTGCATTTGGTGTTAATATAGCATACCCAATGTCCTTGGCTATACATTATACTCATGGCTAAAAACAGCAACAATGAATCTTTTATGGCGACAGTGAGATGCTATGCTCAATAGAAATGGCAGCATTACAATATGCATAGGGCTTTTTCTGCTACTGACTCTTTTTGAAGGCAGATGTGCACACCTATTGTCACCATATGTCATTGTAGCTGAAACAAACTAATGTGCAAGGGAAATAACCTGCACTGTCATTTGTTATTGATGTTGCTTCATAAATACTTGGAGAGTTGAATATGGAGATGTTGTGCACTAACCAGAGATTCAGTATGTGTTCTTTGCATACTGGAAAGATTAGCATTTTTATTATCCTCCTGTGACAGCTTGGCATAGCACATGCACCCTGGAAATCAGCAGGTACCTATAAAAAGTATGGACAGACTTAAATCATGGTGTTTTTTTTGCTTTTTTTTTATTGAAAAAGCTTCAAAGGTATTAAGGGAATGTATCTCAACCTGTTATGTACATCATCTGAAGAGGGCCACAAAATCGGAAATGCATGTGCGTGTTGAGCCACATTATTTTTTTTTCAAATACAGTAATGGTGAAGAAAAGCTTGTTAGCCAAAGAAAAATGGTTGGTTATTTAGCATTAATCCAAAAGCAGTTAAAAACAAAAATGTGCATTTATTGGGATAATGAGAATATGGGAAGTTATGTCAGGTGGGCTGCACCTTGCTGCCAAAGCGGTCACTCATTGGATGCCCTTGTTGGACTCTATTCAATGGCCTGGATGATCACTTCTCAGTATTTTTTAATTCAACATTTTATATTGCAATCTATTGTATTTAAAGACCAGAAATAAATTAACAGCGTTCAATGGACTTCATTCAATGACATGATGTATTGTTTTTTGTTTTTGTTTTCTCAAATTGCTTTTCTTCACTAAAATTCGATTTTGGAGGTCGACTTTCATTTTGAGACTAAAGCAAATTCGGCACCCGAAAAAACCCAGGTTCAACTCTTGCCCATTGAAAGAAAAGGGAGGTGAAATGATCAAAGCTATTTTTTAGACTAAGTCAAATTCGGCACCTGAGTTTGTTTTCGGATCCCGCTGCAGGCACTTACAGCGGGATCCCACCTGTCAGATGAGGCCACTTTGAGTGGCCTAAGTCTGACAGGGAAAATGTAGCCGGTTCTCAAAGCGAGCACCGGCTACATTTTACTAAATCGCGCTGTGCCCGAACTTCCGGGTTCGGGCACGCCTCTGTGACGTCACACGTGATGCCCGGAGTTCTCGCGATATTTTGGCAGGGACCCACAGGGTCTATTAAGACCCTGATCGTGTCTCTGTCAGAGTGTTCCTGGCTACCGATCACCTTGTGATCGGTGGCCAGGAACAAATCGTGACGTTTTGGTGCTTTGCGTCGTTTAGGACGCAAGCACCATGCGTCACGAAGGGGTTAAGTGTAATCTCTGAATTCTATTCAGTAAAACATATTTACCTCACATTAATATGCTATACATGCTGAAATGACATCAGATGTTGATGAAGAGAGTTATCCAAGCACTACATAATGTAAATATTACAAGACCCGGTAAGAGATTCCACCTCTCAATACGGGGCCACGGGGTTGGCTGGTTTGGAAATTTGATGACATGTCTCCTTCTTTATTAAATGGCTTTGTAAAGAACTGCCTACATTTCTGACGCCATATAAATAAATGATAACACGTGTCCACAAATAAAATAATAGAACATTTGCTTTAAGGATCTTAGCAAAACAGCTTAAAGGCTGAAAACAAATTGGACATGAGGGATTTTAAAATTAAGTGCAATCACATTTGTTATTGGTTTGAGTGCATAACATATTAAACGCCACTAAACATGCAGACAATTTTCTTTTTCATTTGCAGTGAAATGTTGATTAGCATTAAAGTGTCCATTAGGGCTATCATCCACTAGCTCTTGTTTCACAGGTTACATATTTAAATGATTTGAAAGGCACAGTTAAATTTAGGTATTTATTTTACCAAGCCATAAACACACATTAATGCTAAAGACAGTAGGTTGCTTTAATCATTACCTTTATCAAAATATTCTCAACACAAATTGATATGGTGCAAAACTTTGGAGACATGGAAACATAGAAACATAGAATGTGTCGGCAGATAAGAACCATTCGGTCCATCTAGTCTGCCCAATTATTTTGAATACTTTTATTAGTCCCCCGTTCCCGGTCTTATAGCTAGGATAGCCTTGTGTCTATCCCACGCATGCTTAAACTCCTTGACTGTGTTTACCTCTGCCACTTCTGCTGGAAGGCTATTCCATACATCCACTACCCTCTCAGTAAAGAAATACTTCCTGATATTACTTTTAAATCGTTGCCCCTCTAATTTAAGACTATGTCCTCTAGTTGTGGTAGTTTTTCTTCTTATAAATATACTCTCTTCCTTTACTGTGTTGATTCCCTTTATGTATTTAAATGTTTCTATCATATCCCCCCTGTTACGATAGAAACATTTAAATACATAAAGGGAATCAACACAGTAAAGGAAGAGAGTATATTTAAAAGAAGAAAAACTACCACAACTAGAGACCTGTTTTCCTTCTTTCTTTCTGTTTTTCTATCTTTTCTTTTCTTATATGTATTTTTTTTAAACTACAATGTTTCCACTGTTCAGGTTTTGTGTGTATGTTTTAGAATTTTTTTTTTTTTTACAACATTGTTAGAATAGCTTACACTATTATTTCCTTATCTTGGCTGTACATATTGTAAGGTTTGTTTCAAATTACATTTGCCATCCTGAAACCTCCATTGCTACTCATTTGGCTGTGACCATCAAACATAATTTAATGACTTTATTGAAATACAAAATTAAATATATAAAGTGACTTCATTTGGGCAGAAAATCACATTTACGTTATCTGTGGACGTGATCCCTTTTCTACTAATTTACAGAAACGCATCCAGTTTTTGACTATACATCATTTTTAATTATACTAACTATTATGACATGAAAATCTAAATGCACATTTTGGATTATAATCCTTTAACTGCTGTTCTCTGGAAGCAAAGAAAGATGGCTCTTGCTATAACAAAGTAAGAAAAGAAAACATTACTGTAAAACGATTATTATCTTGCCATGGAAAAAAATGAATATTAAAACCAAAGGGCTTAATTAATTATTATAAAAAGGATCCAATGGAAAATACACATATTCACAATGCAAATACAGTTAGGAAAATGTCAGTAGCTGTAGACTGTCTTATACTTTGTACTTGATACTCAGATTTATTTTATGTTTGCTAGATTATTGCTCCATAACTTGTTCTAACAAACACAATTTAAAGCATCCCAGTGTGTCTGTCATAATAACATACGTAGCTTTGGAACCGTTTTTTAAAAGACACATAGAATTAACCCCTTCCCGTAGTATGCAAAATGGTTATGAGTGGTAATCCATAAATAAAATACTAATCGGATGTAAGCAGATATATGTCAAGTAAACAATAGTTTTTGAATAATTGCTTAAAAAAACTTGAATATTTGAAAAACTGTTGAATTTCTTTTCCATTGTTTACAAAACCCTAATGAATTGTCAGAAGCTGTGTTGTCCAGGAAAGAGGGGTTTTGTCATCTGTGTTTGCTTTTCTCTTTCTCTTTCATCTTTTGCATCATTAGTTTGAACATATTATTTATGTATAACACATTTATTTATTTATTTATGTTGCTGGAGAAATAACTACCAAGTACCATTTCCTTCTATCCTCCTATCTTTACATTAGTAGGTATTCTGATTAAAAATAAAAAAAAGACCACCCAATGGAATTTCTATGAGAAGTTTTCAAGAAACTATTAATCACTGACATAAAATAGGTGCTTTATGTGCTCATGGCCTACTTTTTAAAACATAATTATACTAGTTTTAAATCCTTAGAGAAATGCAAATAAATGTCTGCAAAGCCCTAGTGAAGGACTAGTTTAGGATCTTGGAATGAGTCTATATATATATACTAAAGAGCCAAACTTAATGGGGTGTATCAATGAGGTCTCTAGTTTGAGATACTAGTTTAACAAACTCAAAAGAACCGTACAGTGGAATTTATCATGTCCTAGTTCGACATTTTGAATGCAGAAACTGTCTGGTGAAACCGATTTACCAATGATACAGTATCACGTGCACCAGGATCAAGATAGGATATCAAATTTCTAGTCTCTGAAATGTCAATCAAAACGTGTTTACTTCTAATTTCCAAAAGACTGCTATTTCTGAGACATTTTACTAACAGATGAAATCCAAATAGTAGATGTAATGATTAGAATCATCACAATATGTCCTTAAATTTATTTTAATGACTAGAATGCCAACCTGTTCTCAACCAGTATTTAAACTAACACCTATAATCACTGCCATTCACTATGCATTATGAATTAAAAGCTATAACTTAAATCCATTCTCTTTAACACTTAAATGTAAACTAAATTAGTGGATTGGTAGTAAATCAGGATTTTGTTCACCCAAAAGTTGTGGCAATAATTCACATATAACATACACTAACTAAATGTTCATTTTCAAGGCTAACAAGGTCAATAGCCAGGATAAAACATTAATTTTCACTGGAATAAAATTAAATCAATGCATGTTTGTACTCTAGCTTGGATTACTGTACTACACTTTACTTGGGCCTCCTAGAAAAATAACTTCATCACATGCAAAATGGAGCAATGTAAGTCCTATTCTTCGCTCTCTGTACTGGCTTGCCATAAAATAGAGAACAAATTTTAAAATGGCTTGCTGACCTTTGAAATTTTAAATAGTCTGAGACCGCACTATACGAAAGAACTTCTGACTCCATCTTGTTCCCTTCAGCCAGTTAGTGAATCTGATTCCCTGAGATCTAGTCTTGCCACTCTCACATTCTAGAACCCTCTGCCATTAGGGTTGCCACCTTTTCTTCAAAAAAATACCGGCCTTGGTACTGTCTCCATAGACTTAACATTGGCCTGATGCCAATTTTTTACCGGCCTGTCGGTAAAATACCGGCCAGGTGGCAACCCTATGTGCCATCTCACTTACAGATACATCAGCAGCAGAGGCCATTAAATTACTCAAGACTTCCCTGTTTAATCAAGCATTCACTCAGTTTGACCCGACTAACATGCACTTGGATGACCTGTCCATATATGAAGAGATGTAGCGCTCATTAATAGCTACTTTTGTGAGGAAATCTATCCTTGTCTCATAATTGGTCTCCATTGAGGTGCATCAGGACCCTAGCTTACTTGGCTCCGAAAATTACAGATAAAAGAGGGAACTCTATATATAAATATCTGAATTGCTTTATCTGTATTTGCACAGTCTCACAGAGAGAAAAGAGCATGATACATTAATCGATCACAAAATATGATGATTATTATTATTATAATTATTATTATTATAAGAGCACCTTGAAAATAATCTTCCTAAATAATCCTACTACTATTGAAACATACCAACATAAGGATTTGCTTTTGAACTGGGGAACAGATTTTTTACAATTAGTTTTTTCTACATATTATCATTGGCCCCACATAGATTAATATATTTTCTTCTTGCTATATTTGCTATCCTTTCTTCTTGAATTGTTATTTTGTTGGCTCAAAGCATCATCTCATCATATGATTATCTTAATACCTTTTTACGTGTATCATTACATTGACAACCCACATCATTATGTTTCTTCCTTCAGCCCCACTCTGTTTAAATTATTAAACGTCACTCATTCTTGCCTCTCAAGATAACCGTATCACCCTTATATATGCATCTCAGATATGTCTAGCACACAAAAATGTAAACCTAATGTTATTGTACGTTCAGTACATACACTGAGGTTTGAACAGTCCACATTATCATACCAATGGAGATGGTGTACTCCAGTTGTCATGAAAAATTCAACATCTCACTGTTACGTCGGGTGGATTTTGTCAGCTTAATTATATGATACATTGTTTGAAAATACTTTGCTATGTGGCCATTTCCATCTGGGTTAAGGGAGTTCATTAAAAAGCCCTTTTAGATTTGGCCGTTAAAGCAACATCATAGGAAAAAGACAAAGAATTTAAGTGAGAATATCAAAACAAGACAACAACGGAGCTTTATAAAAAGACATCTCTTAATATGGAGAGTTGGGTCTTACAAATATGACCAGTGAGCCTAAATAATTTCCCCTATGTAAACTACTGATGGGTGCTTCTATAGATTTACCTTACATACAGTCTACTATTGATAGCATAGACTTTTACTTATATATAAATGTGTGGATTTGCGTATCGGGTAACTTTACAGAACATAGCTTGGCATTATCTGCATTGCCTTGACTCTAACTTCAATTATCCTCCCAAAGGGTTCTAACCATTTGGTGCAGGCTTTACTCTCATTAATTGTATGAATGTGGTTAATTTCATCATGTTTAGTGGACATTTTGTAATTGTATGCTTGCCATTTAGCATTTTAATTAAATTAACTCTTTATTACTTTTTTTTTGTCAAAGTTGTAATTAGAATCACTATCAGAATCACTTACACATCAGCCTGGTCTAGAAACCGACAATTTCAGCAGACTGGAAAGTTGGGATACTGGCAGCAAATGAAACATCATCTGATGTGAAAACAAAATCATTCCTAAGCTCCTAACATATATGTTACTAGTGCCCAAAACATATAAAACATGGAGATATGTTAAAATAATATATCACTACAATATTCACTATTCACAGAGCCTTCTGCGCTCACAGGGAAAGATGGTCCATAAGTCTTGAGTGCAAATGATGCCGGGATATATATACATGGTAAATGGACAACTAAGAATAAAATAGCTGACTCAGATGGGACTATTCACTAAAAGGTGAGTAGCAGGTGAGTTGAAGTGAGTAGCTGGTGAGTTAAAGTGTATAGTAGGTGAGTTAAGAGGAAATTCTCTGTGGTAGGTGTCCGCTTCACAAATACAGCTTTGCATTCGGAATTCGGATGAATAGACATAAAAAAGAGAAGATCTTCGTCGAAAAACAAATTTGACAAAAAACAAATGCCTATTAGTCACATCTTCTAATCGAAACATGACAGAAAGATAATTTAAAAAATGAATTAATCAGCAGAACAGGGCCAATTTATTAAACGTTTAAACTTTTAGCTTTATTCTATCTTCAAACAATTTTGATTACTTTAGAAACCAAATAAATGAAGAACCTTAAACATATATTGTTATATTGCTACAATTGATGCAACAAATTTTAAGTTTAGACATATGGTGGTAAAATAATTTTGGTACAGGCTTGTTGAACCAGGCAAACAAAATGCACTGTGGAGAATACTAAATAGAACAGCTAATTTTCCAATACATTATTTGGATTCTAGATGAAATCTTTGGACACAGAAGGTTCTCTTTAATTTTATTACTGCTCGAGATTTAAGATAAATGCTTGTTTCTGATGGAAGAAAAAAAAAAGTGATTTGATTTGAGGCTAGAAAGTATCTCCAAAGGACACTAGCTTATCCTCACATTAAAAATTAAAAGATCTTCTCGGTACTCTAGAAATATGATAAATGGAGAGGAGCATAATCTAATATACCTCAACAGGATGTAATGTATCAATGCCCAGAAAATGTTGATTAAAGGATGGCCTCAGACCAAACGTAACAGCATTTTCATTCAGTTGAAAGCACAGTACTCTAATCCAGCACAAAGGATCTGATTTAACAATTCCTTATCAATCATTTAGCTCTCTAAGACACAGTGCTGGGGGCGTGGCAAGTACTAAAACAAATTGTATTATACAGAAATATTACATATTTCATGAACGTTACATCTAACACCAGCTCAGTGATCATGGCCTGAACTTTGCTACTTTTCTCCACAGTTCACAGTTTGACAGTTTGGTGTGTGTGTGTGTGTGTGTGTGTGTATATATATACCAAACAGTGATCTGTTGTGAACTGGCATAAAAGTTGCAAAATTCAGACCATGATCCCTTGGGGTTATTCACTAAAAGGTGAATTGAGATGAGATTTAAGCTCAACATTTCTTCTCACCAATTCAGTTATACATTGTACAGGAACAGACCTGATGAGTTCACTTAGCGGGAGAACTAACCAGGTTTGTTAATGTCTGAAAATCCCATCTCAATTCAGTGCAATTGTCTGTTTATTGAGAAGAAACTATGATTTATTCCAGATAACAATTAGAAAAGCATGGAAAACAGTGCATTGAACATTATATTTTTCTTCCTTCTCACTGAATTATGTTAATGCACTTCCATTTTAGGCATAAGATATATTACAGATATGCAGCTGCAGGCAAAATAATGATGCCGAGCAAGCATGTCCCCCTCAACATTTACGCATTAATTCTACTGTGAGTGGTCCCTAAAAGACTTTTACAAATTCTGATATATTTCTATTTATAGCTGTGGCCTAGATTTATGTATAGTAATGTCATGAATGCATATGGTGTCATTGCCTTTTATTAACACTGGTGAGATAGCTCAGTGATCTACAGAATCTGGAGTTGACTCAGACCTTCATCCTTCTAAGATGTAGATAAAATGAATACCATTAAATTGGGCAATAGTAACATCCTCTAGATGTTGGCCAAAATCCAGAGAAAATCTAAAGAAACTTTAGATACTCCTGGTTAAGCACTTTGTTTTTTATTTACATACTAAAAAATGGTTGTCTAGAAAGATAGCATGTATAATTAACAGAGATACAATTCTCAGCAGGGTCACCTGAGAGTGATAGGCAATACACCTATGGTTAACAAAAAAGGGGGTGGGGGCACAAACTCACCGAGACTGGACAGCACTACAATAGCCTGTCCTGTAGGATAGTACCTACTCGGGAGGGCAGCTCCATTTTTTGCTTGCTTACACTATTACAGAGGAAACCACTCTATCAGACTAATCCCACCCATAAGGGCAGTCCAGATTTAAAATGCATGGCTAGTCTCCTCTGTACGAGGAACACAGCAAACCACAAACGTACGTTTCGGCCCCAACATGGCCTCGTCAGTGTGGTATGGCTGATGATTCTGTGGTACGTCTGTGGTTTTGCTGTGTTCATTGTGCAGAGGAAACTAGACATGCATTTCGGGTCATTTTTGCTCACCATAGGCAATACACCTATCACTGGACCCTTTAAAAAAAAAAAAAAGCTTGCCAGCAGATGTGCTGACTATGGAGATCAAAAGATAACTCCTCATCAGCGTCTCTGCAGGCTAGCAGGCAGATTGATGTCTGTGCGCTGCCAAGGTGTCTTCCCATATTGCCTCTCGTTCTCCCTGCTTGTTTTCTGGGGTCATATAGTAAGGAGTCACATGACCTGCAGGCTCTCAGACCTCACACCATGCAGAGAGATCAAGAGGCAGCATGGTAGGATGGCTGTGTGCCTGGGGAACACACAGACATAAAGCTGCATACCAGTAGACATCAGGGAGCTGGAGCCTGGAGAACCTGAAGTTTGGGGTATTTCCTGGGTGTGCAATGTGGGTGCTGGGGCATATCCTGGGTGTCCAAGATGGTTGCTGGGGCATGTTCTCAGTGTGCAATGGGATAAATATGCCAAGGCATGTGGGGTCAATAATGAAAGGAGTGCAGGAGAAATGGAGTAGGGGAGGTGAAGGCCCAGACCATCTGTTTTGTAAGGTGCTACACTATTTCTTATGGAGGTACTGATTCTGAGTCAAGTAAAACCAAATGGTCATATCTGTATCCACTCATAGTAAAAAATAGTGTTATTTTGATATTTTCCTTTCATGCTATTGATCACCATCTTTTTATAGTGCTGTAACATAGTAATTTAGGTTGACAAAAGACGTTGGTCCATCAAGTTCAACCAGCCTATCTATCATTCCAAAAGCAGGCAAACAAAAACAAATAAGCTATTTTGATTTTGCCATTTAGGGGAACAAATCCTTCTTTACCCCAAAAGACAATGAGATTTGTCCTTGGATCAAGAAGCTCTAAAACATTAATGTTTATTCTATTAGTAATAGCCCTGTATGTCCTGTTTTTCTAAAATAATATCTAGACCCTTTTTGAAGGCGTCGTGTTTGATAGCACCACCTCTCTTGGCCGTGAGTTCCATATCGTATTGTCCTTAGTATAAAAAATGCCTTCCTTTGTTGTCTGTGAAATCTTCATTCTTCCAGTCTCAGGGGATGATCTTGTTCTTTCTACATTTCTGTTAATCAATAGGTCACTGGAAAGCTCTTTATTTTGGCCCTGCCCATATTTATATAATGTTATCATATCCCCTCTAAGTTTTTCTAGCGTTTATAAATGCACCTTTTCTTTGTAATTTTATGTGAGAGTTTTAATGTGTCTGCCACCAGTACTGAACTTGTATTAGATATAAAACCA
This sequence comes from Pelodytes ibericus, assembly GCA_036172795.1. Taxonomy (NCBI): domain Eukaryota; kingdom Metazoa; phylum Chordata; class Amphibia; order Anura; family Pelodytidae; genus Pelodytes; species Pelodytes ibericus. The sequence goes on from CM069863.1 coordinate 159,248,033, forward strand.
TTCCCACAAGTTCTAGACACTTTTCAAGTGTCTTTAATGTCTGAACATGGTGGCCCAACATCAAAGAAAAAACATTATAACATAATGCTACATCACTATATAACAATACATTGCTAAATTAATCAAAATTAAAAACAAATTATTATAAAGCAAGTGCAAAACTATTAATGTAATGCTAATTGTTTTGATGAACATGCTAACTATTGTAATTTAAGTATTGGTGTTGTTAAATATATGTTCCAAATGTTCTAATATTCTATCAAAATAATATTTCCAGTAAACACTATTTATATAAAAACTTCTTTGTTAAACTTATATGAAACATACATGAATTTTAATGAAAGTAAGATCATTTTAATGCATGGAATTATATGAACTTCAGCTTTCAAAATGATGTATAGCCAATTAAAATGGTAGAGTTGGATCATGGTTGTGTGATCACTTTACTGATTACGACATGACCCTAGAGCTGATTATATTTAGCACTCTGATTAACAATTAATTGGTCTGATGTAGTGCTGCTTTACACATATTGAGTTGTTTTGCAAAATCATTGTGTGGGTGCAAATGACTGGTTAGCTTTTTTTAAAAATGTGACCTGCATTTACAGCATCAAGGATTATGTCTGGGGTTCATTATAAGCATCACTCAACAGGCTGAGCGGAGGTGTCAGTACTTGTAGTCACATGTTAATCACACCTGTCTTTAATTTGTAATTTATTTATAATGGTTTTAACAGCTGTTCTTAAGTTAAGATTGATTCAAAGACGTGCCTAGCTGGACCAAAGATTATTTTAAATACCTCAAATAAATTAAATCATCAGTCTTCTGAAAGAAATAGACAATAAACTACAAGGAATGAACAAGGCAAACCTGGAGTGAATAAGGAGGGGGGGAAGTAGTGTAATACCTCCCAACTATAAAGAGATACTGGGCTTAATGGTTACACTCACAGACGTTCTTCATATAACTATGGCCTATCAATAAATAGTACTTCATATGGAGACCAAGTGTTGTCAAAGGGTATGAGATCCATAAAAATATACTTAATCTATCATATAATATATTGTATAATATTGTATTATATGTCCTATGATCAGTTGATGTCATAAGGTCATAACCTAGCTTTATTTTCATTACATAATTAAGGAAGCACGTAAAGGCAACATCTAAAACACCTAATGAAAATAAGTTTTGTATAATGGAAAGGGAAAGGAAGCTGAGGGGAAGAGGGGAAAAAGAGGGGGGAAACGGGTAAGGAGTGAGTAAAAAGAACAAAGCTTGCAGTAAATAACACCATAACTTTAATTTCCCTACGCTTTTCGATCAATTCCCTTCAGCATCATAAATGTTTAAATCACTTATTTTATCACTGAAGAATTGACACAATGATGACACACAAGACTAAAATCTGACAAGTTCATAATCTCTAAATCTGAGTGTCCAAAAAAAACCAAACACCTAATGATGTCTGACAAATAGATGAAATGCTGTGTGGTTCTACACCGGCTATCCTACAGAGTTCATTTTTAATGAATTTGTCTATGAATCAATTTACCTATGCCTATTTCTTGTTTATACCTACTTCCTGTTTCCTTGGTTTTCTCCTATGCTTTGCCTGACCTTGACTATCTCACTATTGTGTATTTGTCTTATATTATCTTTAAAGTTAAAACTTGCAGTATCAGTATAACATATATATGAAGACATAGCTATGTGCCAACATAGTAGTTTTCTTTATTTTTGTAAACTATTTTACAACACGTTTTTCTATCTTTAGAAAATTAATCAGGTTATTACCATAAAGATTAATATTGATACAACCTTACATGCTACTTTTTTTTCCCCATAGCTCAGTGGTTCAGTTTTTCTCTTGGAGACACATAATGTTTAGCATATGCTGCCTGTATTATCGAGATGGCACGTTAAATCACTTTGCAGTTTTGTAGTTTTGTGACATATGCACCTGCTTGGTACTGTTAGTTGATTCATGTTGCTTTTAAAATGTATTAGTGCTGACTGTCAGGTGTCTGATGCCTGACACATACAATATGTACTGCTAATTTCCAATAAACCTAATACGACTCACTCTTACAGTTACATTTCTAACTGTGGTTTATTTACTTTTGGATTTTTTTTAAGGTGGACTCAACATTGGATGTCCACGATGTGGATTCCTATTTTTAATACTAAAAAATAAAGATAAGTGTAATGTATGTTTGCCGCCTGAATATTGCCATATTTCTTTGACAAGCACAAATGCGCTCATAAAAAGGTTTTTCATTCCACCCAGAACACAATAACATTTTACTAAACAAATTGCATCTCTCTAAAGAGTCTAACAGAATGGTAATTTTGTGTTAACATTTCCTTTGGCATAGACATAGAAGATAATATGCCTCTGAAGTATACACACAGCACTCTTAAATACATGGCTATAAACACAGTCCTTTCAACGATTCCTAAAACTCTCTGTAATAATCGGCAATAAAAATGGTCTTCAAAATCCAGTTTGACTGGCTTCCCTATAGTATTTTCACCGCTTTCTCAGATGAACAAACAAGAAACCCACAATGATTTATCTGTGAATTTTTAGGTCTTTCTAATCGAATGGTGGAGATATTCCATTGGCCTTGTGAATCCACATTGGCCAAGTGATCTTACAATGCATAGTTCTGACAAAAAAACAAGGAACAATCTAATATTATAATAACACTTATGATTTTACCTAGACAGAAAACAAATCTATACAACACACATTAATAATCATAATTTCCATATATTTTTTTTGTCAGTAGCTGGGTGACATTGCCACAGATGTCTGTTTATAGACATTTTTATATATTTATTTATAGCATTTTTTTTTCTGAGTTAAGCCATCCTGTTCTTACAATCAATATGTATTTGGGGGGGGGGGGGGGGGGAGTTCCATTATGGAACTTTATTTCCTTTGCTCTTGGTCATCAGTAACTTTGGGATTGATAGATGCCTGCCATGAACTACGTTAGTTGTTTCTGTTCTTCATTCTCCTCATGCTTAGCCAAAATTGTTTGTTCGCCTGTCACTGTAGACCAGTGGCACTGAAAGAGTATCTACATCTACATACAATCTTGTTCGGGGTCTAATTACAGACTTTTTACATGCAGTAGTCCAATGAAAAAGGTCAAGTTAGAACTCCCTCAAGAATATGATCAGATGTCATGGACACTAGACAATGATATGCTATAAAACCTGTCAATAATATTACCTCATCACTGAGTGCTTGCTGCTCAGCATTTCAGCAAAACTATATAGTTACTATGTTGAAAGGAATTGTGCAATACAATTGCATATTAAGTCTTTGCAACACTTTGTATTATTTTTATCTTAACCCCAAATTGATCTTACGGAATCTCTCCTCTAGCATTTTCACACCATCCTTTACTACCTTATATGTCTCTATATGCTATTTATACAAAATACATAAAAATATAATAGGAATAATAAATAATTGGTGAGCTATCTTATACTGTATATATAATTTGTTATTGCTTAGGGCATCACCTTAGGACCCCTAAAAAATGGTAGCTACTTCTGATATATACATGACATTTATTTATATATATATATATATATATATATATATATATATATATATATATATATATATGTTTTAATTTAATTCAAGTTTATATTGATTATTTTCTGCTTTCCCCGGCTGACTTACGAAGGCTGATCCATCACAGCAAGAAAATTTTGCCTCTTGCTAAGACATTTACTAGGAAAATTTACGAAACCTGAAACCCAGGGTTGTTATTTCATACAAATGCTAAGTGACATTACATGCTAGATGGCATTCATGCAGTCAGCTTAATATACAGACTCTGTGCACAGCAGTTTCTATCACGAAAGGCTATATGTAGCGAGTTGTGCAAGCCAGCCTATTGGAGTTCTTCATCACAATGTACTGTGCGTGGCAAAAAAAAATATTTCTTGATATATTTATTTATTTTTACATTGCAGAAAAATAGCAGGCCTATATTTGATGCCTAGATGGAATGCGAGATTTTGACAATAAGGTTAACTTATACCTAGAAGACACAATTTATTGTAGAATGCCATCACTGTTTTACATTATCTACTTAATCCTCTACTTGTAATTTGTTTTAATTGAATTACCATCCACAAATGGACTATTTTCCTGTCATTTACAATCGATTTCACATTATTTAGAGATTATACTTGTTGTTAGATTATAACTAAATGATTCACTAGACCACAATAAAATGTTTAGCCTTTACTTTTCCTTTAAAATGGTATCTGGAAGATAATATTCAGGTTTTTTTTTTTAGCAAGGTTTCCCAATCTTTTTTGAAATCATGACCTCTGACCAATTTTCATCAAAGTGTCACTCCCTATCCCACAGCTCAGTGTTTTCGAGCTCTGATGGCTCTTGGTTATCAGTTACTGTGGCATTGATAGATGCTCACTAGGAACTATGTTCCTTGTTTCTGTTCTTTATCCTCCCCTTTCTTAGGCAAATTTGTTTGTTAGCCTGCCACTCTAGACCAGTGGTTGCCAACCCAGTCCTCATGTCCCTAAAAGTCCATGATTTAGGGATTACACAGTTGTGTTTAAAAAAAACACTTTTCTTTTTTTTAAAACAGAAGTTGGTAATCCCTAATTCCTGGACTATTAGGGGACATGAGGACTTGTTGGGTCTAGAATAATAAAATATATTGAATATATACTCTTACACGTTTGACCTACTCACAGTCTCTGGAGAAAATACATGCCATTTTACATGAATAATAATGTCAATGCAAAAATGTATCTTCTTTCAGTTAAATAAGCAAAAATTGTTCACTTTAAACCAGGGGCAGGTAACATGCGGCCCTCCGGTTACTGATTAACTACATCTCCCACAATGCCCTTTTTAGATAAGAGGCTGGCAGAGGAGTATGGGAAATGTAGTCCTGCAACATCTGGAGAGCTTCAGGTTTCCTACCTCTGATTTAAACTATCTTGAGCTGATAGACGATTTCCATTTTGTTAACACAGGCAAGAGAGGAAAATAGTGGATATTAAACATGGCTGCACCTGGATGTTTACAGTGGATTATAAATGGAGACTACGTCTTATTTTAATCAGTATTATATTTCCGTGGGGCAGGTGGAGAAGGCATATTTTTCAGTTGTACGTCAAAACACATGACAAAAAAAAATAATTAAATGAGTTATTTATAATGAGGTGTCATTCAGCACATCTGACATCACGGGAACAGAACTGCATTAAATGATTAATTTTTTAAAGCATATGTCTTGAGCAAGACAGGTAATAAAATTTTAAGCAGAAAACAAAAAGCTTTGTCAGATGTAATAGCATGGGATTTCAAAAAAAGACAACCAAAATGTTTCTGAATGCTTGAACAAAACTGTTAATTTTTTCCCCTCAGAGCTGACAGCTGATTCGTATTTGATGCACGGAATTAATAGTGCACACTTGCTAGGAAAGGGAAATCGGTATGCCTGCAATTGGAACTTCAAAAGAATAAATGTCAGTCACACAACTGTTAAATGGTGTAATTTGAGAAAAACAATATTCAATATTCCGCCAGGGGAGTTTTATTTGTTTGGAAAGCATGTGAATGCATTGACTCCCATTGTCATCAGATTGTCGTGTTTCATACAGGGTGCATATGTAGGTTTACATTTTCTATACCTAGTTATCATTAGCTTTTCACTGAGCTGTAAACAATCTGTATACCATTTATTTTAATACGTGTTTCATTAAAATAACAATAAGCGCTCAATGTTTACTATTTGAATACCCACAACAGGCCGCTCCTGTATCCGCAGCGGTTGTGGAATACATGGTATCTTACCTTTACAGTAAATATTGGTAGACAGATACCTGATAATGCTAAAGCAAATAAGTGATAGGCGCTTAAATAAAATAATTAGAGTATATATATATATATATATATATATATATATATATATATATAAGTGCAGCTAAAACAGTGGTGCAATCCTCAAAAGTAGCCCAGCAAAATAGTGATTTTTTCCCCCCTCATGTGAACACGTTATCTTCATATCCTGACTTCGGACAGAAGTGGCTGCCTGAGAGTGGTGAGGTTTTTCACCTTAATCTGCGATCCATACTAGAGCAAGTTTGTTTGACTCTGGTATATGTGAATTGGGGGGGGGGGGGGTTATTATATATATGTATATTTCCATATATATGGTATTAACCAGCCTAGGGCGGCACTTGCCTTGTATGCCTTTAGGGGAAGCACAAAATGTAAAAAATAAATAAAACGCCCCTTTAAAAAAAAAAAAAAAACCTGCTTGCCGGCAGAAACGGAGGTGAGAGGAGATTCCCCCCTCAACATCGCTTTGCCTGCCAGCAGGCTGCACGGGGAGCCAAACAGGCAGCACAGAGAAACCTCCGTGCTGCCTGTTCGGCTCCCTGTGCAGTGTGACAGGAAAGTGCTGACAGGTCACGTGACCAGTGCTCTGACGTCAGATGTGCGCCGGGTCACGTGACCTCTCTGCAAAACTGCCGGGGAGCTGAACAGGCAGCAAGGAGGACACTTGGCATGTGTGCAACGTGGGTCATGTCATGGGTATGCATCGCGGGGGGGGGGGGGATTTATATATAGATAGATAGATATACAGATTTGCACATTGTTTTTTTCTTTCTTTTTATTGATATTTGTCTTTCAACTCCTAACGAAGATAAGCACATACATTTATTTTTGTTTTGCGTTACACAATCTTACGCCAACATTTTTATATCATGGACATGCTAATGGTTGTCTAGTACACTTGAGGTTGCATGTCTTTTCTTTGAAAGCAACATGCAGGATGCCACGTTCACGAAAACTCAGCTGCAAAAATCAGGCATTTTGTATGTGCCTTATTTTTGCCATTCCCTTGCAGTTACTGGTGAATAGATCCCAGAGCCAAAATGGAAATGGAACTAACGTATATTTTCCAGACTGAAATAATTAAAAGGGTGGTACTTTGCTAGCCGTAAAAAAACAGGAAACAAACTCTCAGTTATCATTTTCCAGTGTTTCGTACACAATGGATGAATTTTCAAAACATTTAACTGGTTGCAATTTATATTAGTTATCACAGATAGAAAGACTGACACAAGTACACAGAAGGCTGACTTCCTCAATTCTACAGTTATGGAGTTGTGACAAAGAGGCCCTACCTATGTTTTTTTTCTTGGTTCCAATATGTGTTTTAAAAAAAGAGCGAGAACAATAGTTTGGAAACTGTTCGCCAACAAACCTTTGAACATAAACTATGTGTGCCCATTACTGCTCTCTGTTACCATAGGGGGCAGTATTGGGCAAAGTTGGCAAAAAGCCATGGAATAGGGAATTAGACATTAAAGGTACTATATCAAATTAAAAAATGATGTCATCACCTGTGGTCTATTATGCAAATTACACATTTGCACTGAAAACTAGTTCATTAGGCCACAGGTGATGCCATGAGCAGAAGACGCCACAGACACATTTAAAACACATTTTCTCTCCTAATTTAGGCATTTGCTTGAAATTTTGCTATCACAATGTTTAGATCATTTTCTATATTTTTGTATTCTCTACATTCCCAGCAAAAAATAATGTTTCGCTGATACAGTCCCTTTAACTAACTTTCCATCAAGCTTTGTTGTTTCAAAAGAAGTTATCTTTTTGAGATAGTAGATTGTTACGGATCAGTGAAATCAAATGTATTAGGAATATAGTGTAAATAAGGAGTATAACACGGATATAATAAAATATATAAAATGCTGAATTCAGGAGATACACATGAAATAAATGGATTTATTGTTCAGGGAATTAATTTGATAATCTTATTTACAAAGTAATGTACATAGTTAGACAATATTTTCTCTATAAGATTCTGCTTTATTTTTGTTAAATTATCATTACTAGCCAATTCTTCTGTGAAAATTAGAGTGATTGTATACACAGTGTATTGAGGGTTCAGTAACATCTGCTGTTGTACAGTATTTTTTTTCAGACTATAAACCTCAAATGCAAATGTTATGCAAATGTCAATTTCTACCAGTAGAATGTAGTCAGCCATGCCAAATATATTGTATCTATCAAACTATAAAATTCACACCTGTAAAATAAAAATGTAATAAAAAAAAAAATGCTGATTTTTATAAGGACAGTCCATTTGTAATAAACACTTTAAACTGTAAACACTAGTTCTGAATATTTTATATATTGTCATCTGACTTGTACCTTCATCCTTTTTCCCTATCCCTCTGAGGTGCAGTATTAGACTGAACCCTATCCATATCTGAAGAGCTCCAAACTTTCTTTTGGCATTAATATCAGCACTGAAGGGGTTTCCATGGCCGAGCAACTGCATGCAAGCCTCACATCACCAAGTACAATGCCAAGCGTCAGATCAAGTAGTGTAAATCACACCGCCACTAGACTCTAGACCAGTGGAATTTTGTTCTGGTGAGTGGCGAATCATGCTTCAATGTTTGGCAGTCTGATGGGTGAATCTGGGTTTGGCAGAAGCCAGGAGAAAGTTACCTGCCTGACCACATTGTGCCAACTATAAGGGTAGGTGGAGGAGTATTAATGGTATGTGACAATTTTCAGGGGTTCACCTCCAGTGAAGGAAACATTTTGAACAATGATATGCTTCCAATTCTATAGGAATAGTTTGGGGAAGGTCATTTTCTGTTTCAGCATTACTGTACCCCAGTGCGCAAAGCAAGATCCATAAACACATGGTTGGATGAGTTTGGTGTGGAATAACTTGTGTATATATATATATATATATATATATATATATATATATATATATATATATATATATATATATATATATATATATATATATATATGTATATATATATATATATATATATATATATATATATATATATATATATATATATATATATATATATATATATATATTGCACATTGTTATCATTCCCATTATAATGTGTTCTAATCAGTTTTTCATCCCTTAGAGTTAGTCAATATAAAATGAGTTGAAATTAAATTGCTTAACAAATTTTAATGTTTTCTTTGTAGGATACTTTGTAGTGCACTGGAATTTATAACTGCATTAATTAAAAAAAAAAAAAAAACTATTTATATATAATACATGTTATAAACAACCTTACTGGAAAGAATTCTATATTGTATATTTATTCAAGACTTTTATTTCTTACTAATTAAGAGGACATTAACAAGGTTTGCTTACCAGCTGTAAATTATCATAATTGGCATGTGTGGGACCTCTCATGGTTTGGCCAAGAGTTTCAGGTTGTAGATGAATTTCCAGTATTAATATACAGGAACACAATATTTATTTTCTATATAGAAAACTTTGTGACCTCAAGACTTTCAAAAGTCCTCTACCGAATGTATTGAAATTGTACGGTATCTGTGTGTTCTTTCAACCCAAAGGATGTACAAAACCTTCTCGAGGACTTTCATACTTTCATCAACAGTGAGATCCTGTAAGGCCTAGGAATGTATTGATCATTTTGAATATTTCATCTTCAGCTAATTTTATTAGGGAAATTGGGCACATTTATTTCCTACCATGTGGCTTGAATGAAGGCCTTTAGATCAAATCACGTGCATTTCATTAGTTAGCTGGGTGAAGTTAAGGGTATGTGCCAACATTGGTGAATATATGTTCCATATAGGACTTGATGAATACCTTTGCTATGACATAGAGCACACTATGATTGATGGTATACAGGTGAGGTGAGTTACTAGGGGGTAATTCCACAGTGTCTCAATACCAATTGGCACATATCATTACATTAGGCATGAGTTCTTCATCTTGGTTCAGTGTAATCTTTCTATAGATTTCTAAAAGTGCGTAAAACTGTCCACCTACAGGTCTGCATATAGGTATATTGGAGACTCTGCAAAGGCTTGCAGTAAGTGGTTTAAAACGTAGAACAGAGTAGCTTAATAGACTGGGCATCCGCCCTTGACAAAGCCCTTGTCATTTACATTTCCTCAATACAAACCATTTTCTTAATTCATATCATGGCATAATGCCGGTGCCTTCTTTTTCCGCCGCTAAACATTTAATTAATTTTTTTCTAATCTACTTGAATCCCAGAAGCATATTTGACTGGCTGTATTTATTTCTATAATAGTTCATTGGATTTGACTAATCCTAATGTGCTATAATTTTTATAATGTAGGTTTATATATATTATGTTACAAATTAACAGAAATATATCATTTATTACCTGAATGTTTTGCCATTTATTTTATACTCATCAACTCCGAAGCATGAAAAGCTTAATTAAACATGCCAGGATAGCACAGATGTCAAATATGTGTTTCCATGTCCCTTATGTATAAATTACAAGTATGTTATTGTAGAAAATGTACTGGTACTATTATTTTTAAGCGTATACACTTTCCTGATTTCTCAAGCTTTTTTAAAATAAAATTGTATGCATAATAAATGACCATGAGAGACCTTGTTAGATTATATCATGGATATAAGTGGATATTTCACCCAAAAGTTTAGATTTGTGAAACTGATGTTTTTTATAGACAGACTACATTTAACAAGTTTTACTTTAGTGCAGCGATGTCCAATCTGACTTAACTGCCTAGATTCTCATTAACCCCTATAAATGTATTCTTTTGTTTGAATAAAGCTCATTTAAACTCGTTTTTAACTGTTTTTATATTATTTCTACAGAAGCAGATATTTTTCCTATGGCTAACAAGCTATTCTTCACAACACGCACATGCATTTCTGATTATGTGGCCCACTTCTGAAAAAATGTGGACCCCCCCCCCCCCCCCCCGCTCTAATGCATACATATGGGGAAGGCCAAAATCAAGGTCAAATGGATAAGGTTATGGTTCCTGGTAGAAGAGACCACCAGCACCCACAAATACCCATGTTGTATTTCAAAGATACTTTGCACCTCTTTTATAAATCACTTGTGAGTTCCCGGGTGAGCGAATTCTTGTTATGCTGGATTGAATTTGGCCATGGAGAACTTTTGGCTTATGCACAGTTGTCTTGATAAAAAATAACCACGGTGTGGACTGAAACGTTGATCCTATGCACTTTATATAAATTCTTCATATATATATATATATATATATATATATATATATATATATATATATATATATAGTTTAAATAAATGCTCTATATATATATATATATACATATATATATATATATATATATATATATATATATATATCTTACCCAATGGTGATACTCCATTATTAATTCACTGCATTAAATATGATGTATGTCACGGCTAGCACATTTTCTGATTTAAAAAATTAGAACATTTGCAAGAACTTGCGCTACGTAATTGTGATGATTAATACAAAAACTAATGTGAATATTTAAGCTGTCACAAAGCTTGCCATCATCGATTATGGGGAATCAGCATACGGCAATGAAACAAGCATTATTTCGTCTAGCAATTCAGCAAGTGTACAGTTTAATAAACATTTATTTATTCCAGGAAAATTATCAGCATATTGTTTCCCTTGACCTTGAAATGTATCCAACAGAGCTGTTGCCCTAGAATTGATGGATGTGAATGAATACACATTAGAGCTTATAAACCTGTTTGAGAAGACTCTTCAATCTATTCAGAAAGCAAGCCAATAATGTTGTTCATGGTTCATATGCCCATAAGCATTTGATTGACAGTGAAGGTTGGTGAAAACTACATGACAACATCACTACAAACTTTGTAAAATGTGTTTTGCAAGACCTGAGCACAGAGTCAGGGCAGGTTACACAGGAAATAAGTAAAGCACTTTATTTAGATCACCTGCTTACATATCTTACAGAATAACCCTTTCAGGAAGTGGAGAAAGATGATTTATTTTACTAGTGTAATAAGATAAAGCAAGGTAGTGATTAAAAAAATAAGCTGTATTTTGATTGGCTTCTTGTTTTTCCTGAGCCATCATACTTCCTGAAGCAATAAAAATAAATGGTGGGAATTCAATCACCTGAGTACTGAGTATCATAGACTACAATAGAAAATCTTATAGATAAAAACCAGTGATAAGTGGAAAGTCAGGTCATTGAATAGATCTCAATATTGGCAAGTCGCTTCCCTGCATACCTCCAAACTGTCCTACTTTGCACGGACTTGGGAGATCCGTCCCGCTGAGCTCTACTTTTGTCCCGCTTTTCGTGGGACTAAGCAGCACAATTCCCCTGTCACAGAAGCGATCCTGGCTTCAGATGCCATCACACGACACTTACAGGCGCTTCCACGCATGCACAGTAGCGCTGTCACTCACCTCCTCAGACTCCGCAATGTTGAGCGTTATGAACCTAAACTGCACTTTAGTTAAAGGGACTCTGTCAACTAAACAGTGTTTATATAATGAATGTAGAGGATGCATTTTTTTTAAATGACCTATACATTGGCCTATACTCAATGGTCCTCGTTAAGTGTAAAGTTGGGGTTAGCAGAAGGTCATTGTGGCTCATTGTTAAACTTTTAAACAGGTATATTTTATTCCGCAGGGCATCCTTTTTAATAGTAGTAGTAGATTGTTTATGTGGGATTTGGGAATTTACACTAGTGGTTTGCTGCATTTTTTATTATTTATTATCTGTTTTTCACTATTTTTTAGCGCCTATCACTTAAATAGAATTTTCTTTTCAGTAGGACACATTAGGGTTGATATTCACTGCCCACCCTCCTGGCACTCAAAGGGTGTTTTTTTATTACAGGTTTGTTCGTATGGTATTGAGTTATGGCACGGAGCCGGCCCGTAGTCCCATGGTGCTGATATTTATTCTTTTAATAGCGCTAAGAGTATTTCACCGGCCCCGGGCCAAGACGGGTCATACAAGATCATTTTATAGGGCCAGAGGCATGTTGCCAGCTACTGGACTCAGGGTGACTATTACACCCCCAGGCCCCTAGCGTGAACATGGTTATTTGCTGTTGTTCCCTTACCGCAATCCCAAGTTTTAATGCAAGGTATCCCTATTCACTGAATTGCATTATTCCTATAGCAATGAATCTTGCCTATTGTGTAAGAATTACAAGCATAAATTGAGAAATAATGTATTTTAAAATGTCTCCTGTTCATGACATCACCTGTAGCTTCTATATTAAAATAAAAAGTGAAATATAAAGTTTAGTGTTCCTTTAAATGAGCCAGTTTCAGTGGAAATGTATTTAATGTATGCATTTGTGATAACACATATATTGCTTTTAATAATGTATTATTCTCTACATCCCAGTATTATTTAGCTGATGGAATTCCTTTAAATAAATACATCCAGTTTGAGTATGCTCTTCCATGCTACATATGTAGGTTCATTTTTACAGCTAAGTGCTAAATTAGAATTGTTTGCCTTTTCATGCACATACATTGTATTTAAATTAGTAGGGTGCTGTCATTGGCACACACATTGTGTATTATCACACACTACCCTATAATCTGGTCCTGCCTATACAGCTCTTGTCACATTCATAGGTACATTTTTGCCATCATTAAGTGGATTTTTTCGAAAGTGAAACTAGACAACGGATACAATCCTTCTCTTTTTTTTTTTTCTGCTGATGCTCCTAATCAGGAGGAATCTTGTGTTTTACTGAAAAGTGGTAGCTTTGAAAAGTGCTTTTGCTTGGCTCACTTTTGCAGCTCATTATTCAGTAACCAGTAACACTACAACCTCAAGTAGTTCAGAGAAAAAGTCAGGTTGGAGAAGCAGACAGGAAATCTCCCATCTGGCATCTTCAGCCAACATGGCAAAAGGACACACTCAAAAAGCCTCTTGATAATAAGAAGATTGTTTTTCTCCCTTGTCTTTACGATTAGGCGTTTCAAAACTCAAGTTCCAGTTAACCAAGAAAATGGCAGTCAACTAGATAGCTTGTGTGTGATTGTCACAGAGGGAAGCAGTGGGGAAACTAAACCTGCAATTTATATTATCATCCCTCCCAAGTTTCCCTATTCAGGAGGGACAGTCCCTACATTTATTTATAAGGTATTTTTTATAAATAGAATGTACTATTCTTATTCTAACTGACATACCAAATTATATAAACAGCTGTCAATTGGCAATTAAGTTACCTAATAAATGCCCCTTCCAATGAAGGCTCCACCTCAAGTTCACCTGTTATCTGGTAGAGATGCTTGTGGAAAACTATTTTACTATATCCATACTCTTCTAAAAAGAACTGAGGGAGATGCATTTTGCATGAGCTTTGATTGCACGTAATGTGAGAGATGGTCTACCCACCACATAATCTGTACCATGCTTCGCATTTTTAAGTAGGAGGGACATATTGGCCTATGATTTGGGGAAGTTTGCTTTGAAACCCAAGCCTGTTATAAGCTAAGTCTTTTCAATGAATGTTGATGCATCCAGACTTCTTATTTAGTGAGACATTCAAACGGATTTATACTTTTTGAAAAAGGGCTAGAACTTGATAAAAAATGCTTAACATTTTGAATAAAAAAATGAAAGAATATTTATATATATATATATATATATATATATATATATATATATATATAGATAGATAGATAGATAGATAGATAGATAGGTATTAGTTTTCGAAAATCATTGTGTATATATTTTATTATTCATTTAACCAGCCGAATCAAAATATAAATATTTACTGTTATTTAAACCGTTTGTGACGCATGGTGCTCACGATACCTCCTGACGTCACATGTGACGTCACAGATGCGTGCCCGATCCCAGAAGTTGGGGAACACTGCAATTCGTTAAAATGTAGCCACTGCTTACTTTGAGCATCGGCCACATTTTCCCTGTCAGACTGAGGCCAATCAGTGGCCTCATCTGATAGGTAGGATCCCGCCGCAAGTCCCTGCAGCGGGATCCGCGCACAGCTCATCACGGGAAGCCGAGATCAGCTGTTAAACGCTGGACATTTTATGCCCTCCTAGCATCTTTTAGAACCACTAACGTTAGGATGGCATAGAACATTCTAGTGTCACGAAGGCGTTAAGAATTTATTTATTGTCTTTTCTCAGCAGAATTAAAAACATATTCCTAAATTGCATGTGATCTAAGTATCACTTAAAGGGACTGTATCACCTAAACATTGTTTTTACTTTGCATGTAGAGAATATAAAATGATTGAGAAGGATCTCTACATTGTGTTATAAAAACTGCAAACAAATGCCTAAATCTTGAGGAAAAACATGTCTGTGGTGTCTCCTATTAATGACATCACCTGTGGCTTGATATGCAAATGAACTGGTTTTTAATGGGAAATGTGCAATTTGCATGTGAAGCCACAGTGATGTCATAAACAGGTGACAACCCGGCACATTTAAAAAACATTTTCTCCTAATTTAGGCTATTGCTTTCAATTCTGCTAACCCCATTAAAAGATCGTTTTGAATCATTTTATATTCTCTACATGTACAATAAAACCATGTTTAGGTGATAAAGTCCCTTTAAGCTGCAGTAGTAGCCCCAGATCCTTGTTGTATGTACCATTCTTGAGTTTGTATGTTTTACCACAGATGGTAAATGAGTTTACTACACTTGTACAAAAGGAAAGAGTGAAACAAAATAACCATTTGACAGTAGACAGAGAAGTCACTTGCTGAATAAGTAGTAGGTGTCAAAGATTTATGTGAAGGATTCCTAGAGAAAGGTTGTTATTGAAAAGTCTACCGGGACACAAGTGTAGAAGTGAAGCCGAGATGTGCTAATGAAGATTGTGAGTAGGAATGTAGTGAGAAATGTGGGTAATGGAAATGATACCTTAAGTAAAAGCTAGGCATTATCACCTTCAAAGGCTGTGGAGTATTTCCAGGCATCAGTCATGCTTAAAATTGTGCAGCTAGAATCGTGGCAACTCCATAAAGACACTCATCAACTACAACTTTCACCAAGCATCATTCTCAGCCATCTGAAGGCTCTAGACTGTAGCTGCTGGTAGATAAAATGTCAGCCATTTTGTTTTAGACATATAGAAACTTTACATCTTCTTTGGAACAAGGTGTATATGATAATGCTGCTGGAAATAAATGAACCACAAAGTGTTTTGATCAATTAATTAATAGGCCATAGGATGGACATTGTCCTCAAGCCATTGTTTACCTGCCTAAAATACTGATTTGGTGTCAACTCTGTAAGTAGGATTGTAGGGTTGCCACCCAGCTGGTACTGGTACACAGGTGGTAATCCTGCCTTTGGAGCCGGTGACGGAATAACAAAAATCATTTGTGTGCCAGTCTCAGGTCTCTACCTCACACTTCCTGTGCTTAGTGAAGACTCAGAGCATCATGCTGTGAATTGGAGAGACAGACAGACTTAAAAGTAGATGAGAAAGAGAGGCAGACATAAGGAAGGGGGAGATGTATGGATGGGGGAGAGAGACAGACATAAGGAGTAATGGGGAGAGACAGACCAAATGGATGATAGGAAAAGGACAGAAATAAGGGGAATGTGAGAGAGACAGACAAAAAGAAATATGGGAAAGAGAGACAGACATCAAGGGAAATGGGAAGGCAGGCAAAAGGTGAGATGGGGAGAGAGACAGACAAAAGATGAGATGAGGGAGAGAGCAGTGCTGTATTTACCGCGAGGCATCCTAGGCGGATGCCTATGGCGGCAAATTTTGGGGGGCGGCAGCGCCCCCCAGCACTGGAAAAAAAAAAAATCCGAAAAAAAAATCCGGCCCTTTAAAAAAAAAAAACACCACCGCGCTTGCAGGCAGAGACGGAGGTGAGAGGGGATCGGAAGATCCCCCCTCACCATCGCTCTGCCTGCCAGGCTGCACGGGGAGCCGAACAGGCAGCACAGAGAAACCTCCGTGCTGCCTGTTCGGCTCCCCGTGCAGAGTGCCGACACGGAAGTGCCGACAGTCACGTGACGGGCGCGCTGATGTCATACGCGCGCCCAGTCACGTGACCTGTCGGCACAATCGCCGGGAAGCCGAACAGGCAGCATGGAGGGACCATGCTGCCTGCCTGCCTGCCAGGGAAAGGTAAGTGCTGATGGGAGACTGTGTGTGTGTGAGTGACTGACTGAGTGTGATGGGAGTCAGAGTGTGTGTGATGGGAGACAGTGTGTGTGTGTGTGTGTGTGTGTGACTGAGTGTGATGGGAATCAGAGTGTGTGTGATGGGAGACAGTGTGTGACTGAGTGTGATGGGAGTCAGAGTGTGTGTGACTGAGTGTGATGGAAGTCAGAGTGTGTGTGATGGGAGACAGTGTGTGTGACTGAGTGTGATGGGAGTCAGAGTGTGTGTGATGGGAGACAGTGTGTGTGACTGAGTGTGATGGGAGTAGGAGTGTGTGACTGAGTGTGATGGGAGTAGGAGTGTGTGACTGAGTGTGATGGGAGTGTGAGCTTGATGTGAGTCTGAATGATGGGGCATGTCTTAGGTGTGTAACGTGGGTGTGCAGCTTGGGTAGGGGGGTGCCCGGATTTTGTCTGCCTAGGGCAGCACAAAATCAAGATACACCACTGGGAGAGAGACAGACAAATGGGGAGGTAAAAAAGGGAGCGACAGAAAAAATGGGAGATCGGTAAGAGACAGACAAAAGGAAAAATGGGATAAAGAGACAGACAAAAGAGGAGACAAGGGAGAGAGAAATATAAAAGTGTAGAAGACTTAGAAAGACATAAAAAGGGGAGATGGGAAAGAGACAGACAAGAGGAAAAATGGGATAGAGAGACAAACAAAGGGGGAGATGAGGAAGAGAGACATACAAAAGTGCAGGAGACTGAGAGAGACACACAAAAGGGGAGATGGGAGAGAGACAGACAAAAGGAGGTGGGAGAGATACCGATATTAGTAGATATAATTAAATATCAGAGGTTACCTGATATGAGGGGATATGTACTTTGGGAAATTCAAAATGCACTACAAGAATTGAACTCCCTTTACCTGTACCAAGGAGCCTGTAGCTCAATCTGGTATGGACATCGAGTGACTCTGCCCTTTTATGGCTCCACTCCTTGCAACTACACACATTTGTGGCCCCACCCTTATCTACCCACAGCGATGGCTGGTATTTTTTTTTTTTTTTTTTTTGAGGAAAAGGTGGCAACCCTATCTGCAAGGGACACACTAAAATCCACAATGCAGCAAACAAAACGCAGCTTTTCGGACCATAATATCAATGAGAGGAATCTTTTCCATTAATCAACAAGATTGATTTTTCCATCAATCAACAAGATAATCAAACAAGCGTTACCTCCCTCCTGCATTATCATTGGCACCCTTAGCTAAAAAATACAGATAGAATCTTATAAGAAACAAAATCATACTAAAATCATCTGGAAAAAAAATGAAAACATATGGATACAATATAAACAATAAAACAAACACAAGTATGTTAAATTACATTTTCCACTTAACAAATCTAATCTTGAATCTACATCTTTCCAAGAACTAAAATCTTAATAATACATAGAAATCTATATTTTGTTATTTTCCACTTGGAATTACTTGAGGTGAAAAAAGACCTATAATGTGTAATTACTCTTTGAAATGTATGACGGAGACACTTAAAATGCTAAACATGTATTCTAATTATACAGAAAAAAGATAATTACTGGAGTAGAATTCAAGAATTCCTTGAGTGCTGTTTATAGTAAATACGGTATTATTTAGTATTGCAGTCGATGATTGCCGTCTTCACTAAGCAACGAGAGAGAAAAGGATAAAAAAAAATGGATGCTGTACTCGTTTCCGAGATACTCATTTGCAATTCATCTTCCTGGAAAATTGGAAATGGCACAAATGTAAACATTTGGCTGGTGACAGAGGTAAAAACGTGTAAAGGTCAAACTTCCCTAATCTTTCCAATATTGCAACCTATGTTTAAAGTAGCTTTTAACATTTTGACAGCATATGAGATTTTGGCAATCAAATATACAAGCATTGTAATGGCAACAGAGAACATGATGACTCGGCAATGAGTTCCTGCAGGCACCTATAGCCCACTAGAGAAGGTTAGAGTAAAGTGAGGATCCTTCTGCCTGGGCATCAGTTTATCTAATGGATGATTTATGGTCAAAATGTACGCACACTGTACCAATCTATGCCTAACCGCCTTAACCTCTCGCAGATCACCTTTATACAAATTAATTGTGAGTCACAGAATTCCCTACAATTTATAACTAGGCTTTTGAATGCACTGCCATTTTGATTAAAAAAGCACAAAAATGCTGATTTTTAAAGGGACTGTCTGGTGCCCAAAATGCATATTCCAAATATTAATTCATATTAATGTGCTTTCAAAGTACTTTAAAATGCATGTTTTACATTTTGCATTGCTTAAAATATAAAATACTTACTGCTAGTGAAATGACAGCAGTTTGCAGGAAGACAGGACTGCCCACACTAGCTGAGTAAAAGTCAATACCTTTTTTTTTTTTTTTTTGCTGCAGGAACCAATGAGAATATTTTCATTTAATTTAATGGAATTTCTTGTCTCTCTAGTGATGTCATCACACAATGTGTTGCACAGTTAATAGATCCTACTGTGTACAAGAGCAGGTTTATCACAGCCCACACAATGTATTCTATTCCAGGAGCACAGGAAGTGACTAAATGAAACACAACTTTATATTCTCATTGTCTATATAATCAGTGCTGAAACTGGGGGAGGGCTTGAGTCAAATATTAAATATGTGATGTATGCAGAAGGCCTACATCTAATCACACTGGGGGTGGGGTGGGGGTGGGGGGGGGTTAGCCTGTGCACTATACAAGAAATAATCTTCATCTTGCACCAAAGTGAGTTTGGGGACTAGACTGTCCTTTAATGCTGTCCTAACCACCTCAAATTGGTACTGGCCAAAACACACTGCTAATTCTAATTCTTAATGTTATCAGTTATTGCTGAGCATCTCTGTCATCTGAAAATAAAATCTGGGTCTGAAAAACTACTGGCAAGAAAATGAATATCAATATTCTCAAATACAGGTGAACAGAGAACAGAGGTAACAGAGTAAGACTTTGAAACACCTACAATCTAGCCAAGTCTGATGACTTAGGTGATCCCAGCATCACAAGGATGGTGGGAGTTTGTGTCCGTTTGTAATTATATGCAAGAAAATAAGGGTCATGATGTTTCTGCCAAATCATCCTCTAGTCTAAAATCCATGAAAATAATTGTCTCCCAAATCCTGAAAACAGAGTGTACCTGTTATTAGTTTACAAACTACTATAAATACTGTACATGTTGTTCTTTTTTTTTTTCTATTAAAGATGATTTAGCCTGTATGATCTCTTTCCAACTTGTATAGATATATGTATGTATGTATGTATGTATGTATTTTTAATCTACTATTAAATGTATACTTGAAAACGTGAGAAATATAAAATAGGTAAGAAATATAAAAAGTGGACAGTTTAAAGGAAGATAGGTGGAGCTTTTGGGTATTGGTAACAGCTGTTATATATACCTCCTTTTTTTATACTAGCACGTTCCATATTATATTATTACAGGTTACTAGGCGACCATTTATCTAATTTGATTAGTGATTTATAATAAGTATTAAGTATTTTATTTCCACAAATTAAAATAAAAACACAATTATTGCAGTTTAAACTCACTTTATTGTGAGTTTTATTGTTTATTGTACTCTGTGATACAGTAATACAGACCACAAATTCTGAGCTCCCAGAAAAAAAGAGACAACAGAGGAGGAAAGAGGGACAAAGGGGATTTGGATGCAAAATAGGGACTGTCCTTTATAAATAAGGACACTTGGGAGGTATGCATTCCAGGATGGTGTTCCTCTCTGTACTGTATAATGAGCATAGTATCATGTACAAATAATTAGGTGCAATGCAGGCTTACAAAACCTGTAGGAGAAGGTTTAAAAATGATTACAAATGACTGTTGTATTTTTGGGATTTCTCACAAAATGGGAACTAAGTAAAGAATAAACATTGTTATCCCAGCTTATTATATTTAGCAAAGTGAATTAAGGTCACCCACAAGAACTCACTCTTTTATTTCTAATTACCCAATAAATATTGTGTTTTATTTAACAAAATCGTTAGAAGTGGGACGATTCCAAATAAAAAGTTTGTTTCATTTGACTTTTTTTTTCTTCTCTGCTTATATCAATTCCGGTAAGTAAATCTCCAGCTTTTGTGTATGAGAAACCTCCTGCGTGTAATTAGAAGCAGGTATCAAAAACCAAGGCGACTTTAACGGAGATCATTACTATGCAATACACTGCAGCAGTTTTTCAATGTAAAATATGTGGCTGCGTCAAATGCCAGGAGCCGGTTGGTGTTGTGTCTTACATTTGACACAGATCATTAGCTGGGAAATTTAGGCCTTCTGAGATCTGTCTTGGTTTTTGAGGCTTTGAAGGTGGGGAGAAAATGATTGACAGAAAAGCAAAGTAATAGCACGGATAATTATAATCAGAGCAGAACCCAAATCTTTCCTAATGCAGCTAGCTGGATTTCTAAAATAGGCAGGGTTATAGGGGACAGGGAAGAAAACAGATAAACACACATATGCATGAGCACACACTGTTACATATACATTGTGTTTCATAGTTCAGTTAGTCACCTTGTATCAGGCTCACAAAGAGGCAGGGGAGAGCTTGCAAGGGGGGGCATAGCGACAGTTGCCACCCAGTCCAACTGCGGCCCTCCAGCTGCTGCAGAACTTCAAACTCCATATTACACCTGATTTCTAGAATGGCAGGTAATTATGGTAGCTGTAGTACAGAAACACCTGGAGGGCCACTGTTTGATTCCTAGGCCCTAGTGTGTAGCACCTTCTATCCAGTTATTTTGTCTGTCTATCAGTCTCTGTCCTACTCATCTATCTGTATCTGTCAATATGTGTCTATCAATCTCTGTTCTTTATCTGTCAGTTTGTATGTCCACCCTATGTATCTGTGTCTGCCTGTCTGTCTATCTCTGTATCTATCGATCTAGAGTTGAATTTAAGATGAATATTTCATCTCATCAATTTAGCTATACATTGTACAGGCACAATCCTTATGAGTTTGCATAGAAAACCCACCAGATTTGTCCCTGCACAATGTATAGTTCAAATGGTGAGATGAAATCTTCATCTCAATTCATCTCCTCTAACCGCAGCTCACCTGCAACTCACCTTTTAGTAACTAGCATGCATTTTTTTCCTGTGTAATCCCTTGAGTGCCAAAGTATAATAGAAGCAGCTGCAAAGCATGATCCTTAATGCATTCAACATATAGATAATTAGTGTTGCTGTTTCTTCTCTTAAAATCTTTTTTTTTTTTTTAAATAAATCACAATAGGTTAATATATATTGAGTATATGGTTTTTAAAAATCTTGGATTACAGTAAAAAAAGAGAGCTGGTATGAGAGAGAAAGAGATAAAACTAGTATTACTAATTTGACCATGGTTTTGTGATCCACCAAAAATTCTAAAGGATGTAAAAAACCCAAATATTTTAATATGATCCTAGATGGTATTTTAGATGTTTGGGAAAGATTTAAGAAAAGGTGTGGTTTATTAGAATGCAGGGATTAGAAGTATTTATGAAGGACGTACAGATAAAAAGATGGGGTTCATGCACTTAAATCAGATAAGCCAGTTAGGGAAGATAAAAACGTCCCCTCAAGAATACCTACCTACCTTTGTAGATCTTTGTGATAATTTTTATATTGGAAGGCAGCAAGATCTTCCAATATGGTGCTGCCCTGTATCTGGCAAGAGAAACAGAAGTGACCAGAAATCTTTCTGTTGCTCGACCACTACTTTTGCTTATGAACTGGATGGGTCTTTAACCCCTTAAGGACAGAGCCTTTGAAACATTTTTGTCCTTTCTGGACAATGGCTATTTTAACATTTCTGTGCTGTTTGTGTTTAGCAGTAATTTTCTTCTTCATCATTTGCCGTACCCACACATATTATATATTGTTTTTATCGGGACAAGAAGGGCTTTCTATGGATGCCATCTTTTTGATCATATCTTATCATATTATTAAAAAAAATAATAAAATATGGTAAAAAAAAAGAAAATACACACATTTCCTGACTTTTATTTGAAACAACTTCTCCTCATCGACAATAGCGAACGAAAAAACATGCTAAATAGATTCTACTATTTCTCCTGAGTACAGGGATACCACCTGTGGCGAAACCGGCCTCGCCACGTGTCCTTGGAGGGGGCTGCTTGCCCGCCTCTTGCCTTTAGATTATGGACCCTGTCTGTAATGTGTTTAAGCCTTCCATTGTTTAGTTATGTCAGCCACCCAGTCTGACTACCTTGCTTCTGGCTCCAGATTAAAGTGGCTAGATACTGCTTTACTGGTGATGTGTTTAAGTTTTCTATTGTTTAATCAAGTGTTATCTGATTGCAGTTTGGTGTATATAAGTCTGTGTTGTTTGTCAAATAAAGTAGTTCAATCTTGCTGTAAAAGTTCCTGTTTTAACCCTCAAAGTGAAGTGTCGTCTCATTATTGGGGGAAGGATTTATTGTATGCTGTTCCAGTTTGACTGCTAGGAGAGTAAACCTATTCGTATGGTTCCTATTCAACTGTCTACAGCATTCATATGCTTGGGAGAATTTATTTGTTTCTCCGGTTCAGTGATTGTGGTGTCGGCCAGAGTGCTTGGAGTCCTCAGGAAGCGCTAGGAGCATCCTTCAACGGAGGTACCCAGTCGGGGTGCCAGGCGATCCGTTACATTGGTGGCAGCGGTGGGATGGCGTCCTAGTGCGAGGTAAAGCAGCTCAGAGACACAGTTCGTTTGGAGTTACAAATTGAGGGCAACGCTAGCACACGTGCAGTGCCCCTGGGAGCAGAGGTATCCAGCGACTTGGAGCAGACAAGTATGGAATGCTCTGGCGATGATTGGATGGCCGAGGTGAGGCAGCGAGTGGCCCAGTATGGGGATGATTTACCCATGGAGGTACGCCGGTTGATCTGGAACCAGGTCACGGCCGAGCGAAACACAAGGCTGGCCCGAGAATTCCGTCTGGCGAAAGAGAGAGAGTATGCTCAGCGGAAGGAGTGTTACAGCAGCCGAGTAGAGGCTGCATCCGAGGAGGCTAGCCGTCTCCCCCTGAGGCGGCCGCAGGAACCCGAAGTAGGGGTCCTCATAGACTGGTCCTGTGAGGAACCACAACAGGCAGGTGGAGATGGGACCGGCCCAGATCCACAGCAGCAGCCGGAGTTGCCAGGTGCGGAAGCAGGTGGTCCTTACTCGCAAATGTTGAGGGACCTCATAGACTGGTCCTGGGAAGACCCACAGATGGCAGGTGGAGATGGGATGGCGGTCTCTCTACCAGCCCTACACGGATGCTGGGCGGTCGGCCCAGATCTCCAGCGGCAGTGTGTACCCCAGGGAGATGAAGGTGCCGTCCTTCCTCCCCAGCGGCAGTGTGTACCCCAGGGAGCAGAAGGTGCAGTCCTTCCTCCCCAGCGGCAGCGTGTACCCCAGGGAGATGAAGGTGCCGTCCTTCCTCCCCAGCGGCAGTGTGTACCCCAGGAAGCAGAGACCATCTGTCTCGCACCCCAGCCGCAGGACAAAATATTGAAAGGGGAGACAGTTGGTCCCCCTCTCCACCAGCAAAGAGAGTGTCAGGGAGAGGAGCAGGTTACCCCCTCTCCCCAGCGGCAGTCTACAGTTCAGAGAGAGGAGCTTGTTACACCCTCTCTCCAGCGGCAGCCTAACCCACCAAGGGGAGATGTTAAGCCCCACAACTATGCAGATGGGACCGTAGTCTCTGCACTTGCAGCCCCAGGGGCAGGGACGGTCGGTCCTGTCCCCCAGCCACAGAGCAGTGTATCCAGAGGGGAGACAGTCGGTCTCCCCCTCCCCCAACCAGGCTCCAACCAGGCTACTTCAGTGGTAGCGCTGGCACCCGGGCAGAGTACCGCTGGTCTCTGCCCACTCAGCAACCCACCAAGGCAGTCTACCAGCCCCCCGCACAGCTGTGGTGAGGCACCTGGACATGGACAAGTTGCTATTTCATCCAGGTGTAGTAACCAGTTATTGTGGGTGGGTTGTATTGCTGTTTGTGCTTCGTGGGTGGGTTGCTGGACTAACCAGGGCACTGACCGGCAGGAGGTCAGATACCCTGTTAGTTTGGATGGTAAAGGGGAGAAATGTGGCGAAACCGGCCTCGCCACGTGTCCTTGGAGGGGGCTGCTTGCCCGCCTCTTGCCTTTAGATTATGGACCCTGTCTGTAATGTGTTTAAGCCTTCCATTGTTTAGTTATGTCAGCCACCCAGTCTGACTACCTTGCTTCTGGCTCCAGATTAAAGTGGCTAGATACTGCTTTACTGGTGATGTGTTTAAGTTTTCTATTGTTTAATCAAGTGTTATCTGATTGCAGTTTGGTGTATATAAGTCTGTGTTGTTTGTCAAATAAAGTAGTTCAATCTTGCTGTAAAAGTTCCTGTTTTAACCCTCAAAGTGAAGTGTCGTCTCATTATTGGGGGAAGGATTTATTGTATGCTGTTCCAGTTTGACTGCTAGGAGAGTAAACCTATTCGTATGGTTCCTATTCAACTGTCTACAGCATTCATATGCTTGGGAGAATTTATTTGTTTCTCCGGTTCAGTGATTGTGGTGTCGGCCAGAGTGCTTGGAGTCCTCAGGAAGCGCTAGGAGCATCCTTCAACGGAGGTACCCAGTCGGGGTGCCAGGCGATCCGTTACACCACCCATGCATAGGTTTGTTGGGTTGTTTGGGGGCTACAATGCCAAATTTGTGAGGTGCAGTTTTTTGTTTTCCAACTTGAAATTTTTACATGAAGACAGCCTGCACCCATGTCCCATTTGGGACATATTTGAAACCAGCCAGTGTATTTTACCCCATCAACCCATATATTTTTTAAAAGTAGACACCTTAGGCTATCTCAAATGGTGGTATTTTAACACTTTCCATGCACTAATTCTACCACCAGCCTTTGTCAAAGTTTGTGGTAGTAATTTTTTTGTGTTTTTTTTTTCACAAACCTTGTACTTCAGACATGAATTCACAGATTTTGGTATGTGTCACTGCCAAATAACACCCCAATAAGTGTTCAGCAACATCTCTGTTGCTCATCTGAGAAATCACCAAACCACCTGTGCCACTGATCGGCTGTTACTGATCGCTATACACGCGTTCAGACAGCTTTAAAAGGAATACACGTAATCCCCTAGTGGGTATAATTAACCCCTAGCAAGTCTGACAAAAAAAATGCTGATAGCAAAAAAAAATCCTTCTGCGACTAGATTGCTCCATATGCGCTGCTTAGGCAGTGACCATATGCACTGCTTAGGCAGTGACCATATGTGCTGCTTAGGAAGTGATATACGGCAAGGAAGGGGTTAATAGCTCTTATTTTAATTTTTTTTTACGTTAAACGTTGTCCCCTAGCGGGTATAATTAACACGTGACGGGTGTAATAAAAAAGTTTAAAAAAAATTAAAAATGCTTCTGCAGCAAGATTGCTGCATTTGCGTCAGATCGCTGCTTAGGCAGTTATCTACAGCAAGAAAGGGGTTAATCTCTCTTAAAAGAGCTTTTTTTATACTGTAATGAATTACAGTAAAAAAAAATGAACCACTAAAAAATGCACAGACAGCAAAAAATGTGCTGCTGTGTATGATCACTGCGTACACAGCGATCAATGGCAGGGAAGGGGTTAAATGGCTTTTATAAATGCCCTTGGTATTTAAAATTTTATTAAATATTTTTTTTATTATTTTATTTTATTTTTTTACTTTATCTGATCTGTCTCTCTCCCTTACTAAAACTAGTAAGGTGAGGGAGGCAGATCAATACTTGTCAAAGGCAATATTTGCTAATATTGCCTTTGACTGTATGGTAAGTGCTCATCAGAGCACTTACCATACATGCCTGCACACAGATCACATAGATCTGTTGTGCCGGCATCGATTGGCTCCCCCTAGAGCATCGGAAGTGAAATACTTTCACTTCCGATGCTCTTGCCATTAGAAGGGAAGCGCTGCCTGTACAGGCAGCGTTCCCTTCTACTGAGCCGATGGGGTCGCTCAGGAGAGCGACCACCATCGGCTCTGGGCAGCCTGAAGGTGTTGTTAAGTGCCGCGCTGGCGAGGCACTTTAACAACACCGGAGATGCTTAGAAAGCGAACGACCACATGTGTGCAGTGGGCGCAGCCATTTTTACTCCGTGGAGTGATCGTAGCGCGCCCCTGCACATTTGGGGGGTGTTGCACAATGCCTCTACCTAGAGGCATTGTAGCAACACCGTTAGAGTAAAGAAAACGACCGCTGGTTGCTTTCTTTACTCAGTTTAGTGCATGACGTGCCAGGCACGTCACCTGTCGGCAAGTCCTCGATTTGCCGTGACGTGCCTGGCACGTCATCTGTCGTTAAGGGGTTAATACCCCACAAGAAAAAAAGTAAAAATGAGGAAAAAAAAAGGTAGCACAAAGGTTTTGCTCATTCCAACACATGTCCTATGTTATGAATTAGAACAATTTTATAAAAAGCAAAAACACAAACACTCAGAACATAGGCTTGTCTTGGGATAATTAATACATCTTTTGGCTGCATTTGTACTTGGGGTGTTGGGTCATCTTATATGGGTTTTGAGTCTTATGGGTCTATTTATTAAATTCAGGTTTTAGCTTGAGGAGGTCAACTTTTTAGACAAAGTCAAAATTGGCACCCGACTTCAATCTTAGGCCAATTTGCCTCCCATTACTTTCAAAGGGAAGATTCAAACCTGTTTTTATTTTAATTTTTAAAAACTCCGGTGCAGAATATGACAAAATATGTCAAAATTAAAAGTCGACAACCTCGAGCTAAAACTCAAATTTCTGTGAATACCTCCATATGAGTTAGATCTTAAAATATGATGTCCTTTCTAAGACATAGGACAGTTGACTAACATGGGGTTGTTAGTTTTAGCAGATCCTTCTTCAGTAGTAGACATAGTTTAGATGATCTTCCTTAGGCAGCTCAAAGTAAAAATCACGTGTAAAGATAGAATGAAATCTATTTTACCCTATATCAGGGGCATCCAACATGCAGCCCATGGGCCTTAGATGGAGGTGTGGCCCTCCTGAGATTGATGCAGTAGCCGCACCACCATGGCATGCCTGCATCGGGCGAATAGCGAGGGGCACAGTGCGAGGGGTGCATGCTTTGCTCCCTCGCTCTCTGATGCTGGTTGGAGCTCCAGATGAATTCCAGAGCTCAGCACAATGTTGTGCCTGAGCACAGCACAAGAGGTGCATGCTCCGCCCCCTCATGCTCTGATGCTGGTTGGAGCTCGGATGAATTCCAGAGCTCAGCACATGAGTGTGTCTGAGCGCAGCGCAGAGGGTGAATGCTCCGCCACCTTGTGCTCCGATACTGGGCGGAGCTCCGGATGTACTTTGGAGATCAGAAGATCAGAGCACCTGGTGCCTGAACTATCCCCCTCCTTGCATATAAAAGATGAGTGAGCAGTGAGGTGGACAAATGGCACATGCAAAAAAGAAGTGCACAGGGTGTCTGTGTGTGAGTGTCTATGTGTGTGTAAGGGTGTGTGTGTGTAAGGGAGTAAGGGTGTGTGTGTAAGAGTGTCTGTGTGTGTGTGTGTGTCTGTGTATGTAAGGGTGTCTGTGTGTGTAAAGGTGAGTGTGTGTTAGGGAGTAAGGGTGTGTGTGTGTGTGTGTGTGTGTAAGGGAGTGTGTGTGTGTAAGGGTGTCTGTGTGTGTGTAAGGAAATGTGTGTGTAAGGGTGAATGTGTGTCTATTTGTGGATGTGAATTTGTTTGTAATTAATGTGAGGGGTTCTGTTTGCTGTGAGTTTTATTGTGTATTGTGATACAGTAATTAATTAGAATTTTATATATGTGTGTGTGTGTGTGTATATATATATATATATATATATATATATATATATATATATGCATTTCAGATATAATTTTCTCTAAATGAAAAATGAATGTGGTCCACACAGACACACATTTTTGGTGATGTGGCCCACTGGAAAAAAAACTTGGACACCCATGCTCTATATAGTATAGCTTGACTTCCCCTAATAAATATTTTAGTGTTGGAACAATACACTGTAAAGTGTGTTTGCAGACAATGTGCATCTCTGCCTAATGTTTCCTCTAAAATAGAGTCATGTTCAAAAAGTGTAATAAAATGGTTCCAAATATGTATGCCTCAGTGCAAATCCAGTAAAAGCTATTTTCCTTTGGAGCAAAACTGCAAAAACACTCACACATAAACATAGAACCTATATTAAACATTTCTTGGCTTGGGGTCAAAATTCAGCAAGGAAAGTAAGTTGTTTTACCACAGGATAAAAAAAAAGCCATTAGGTAATTTGTTATATTGTAAATAAATGTAGTCGCAGATTACAATAGGAGTTGAATAAAGTTCCTTTTTCTGACTCCCAGTCCTTAAGGGTTTAATCAGTGCTGTGATGCTCACTTGCTTCTGCAAGTCTGCAAAATGGCAGCTCTAGGGACTGGTATACATAGCGTCTGGTCTATGTACTTCGGCATATACAAGCCTTACCAAACATCATAATTGAGCACTTGGGGGATTATGAGTTACTGCACAGGGTAAAGACATATCTAGCATATCATGTATTTCCACATTAAAAATCACCAAATCAACAATGAAATCTGCTATCGCCTCTATAGTACACAGATCTTTAAAACATTTGTATCCCAAACACTTTCTAAAAGTACAATTGTTCGTGTAGCTGAAGTGAATTCTTTGACTACATGTGCCAAGCAATCTGACAGATATTATTTTATGTAGCATTAACCTGAATAAATTGGTGACAGTCAACATTATTCAAGTTTAGTTTTAATGCTAATGATGTGAGCCTTTCAAAATAATAAAAAAAAAAACTACATTATTAATTAAGTGACAGAAAGAAAAGTAAAACCTTTGAACTATGGAAATTAAACTAATTAACATTTCAAGTTGTCTCGTGTTCCCAAACAGACTAAAAATAAATTTGTGCAGAAAACCTACTTGAATCGCTATTGTAACTTTTATATTGTGTCGTTATTTTTCACGGAAAAAGTACAATAGGATATACTTCTACTACAAGCGAGTTTCCTTAACCTTTTATATCTTTAGAACACTTTACTATGGCTGTGAATTCTGAAGTACTTGGTAAACCTTGTGAAATTAATACTAGTAGGGAACCAGAAAAATTACTGCTGAGGTTATATGAGGTTGGAATAGTTGTGTTATCTGCTAGGATCAATTAGTAATATATGAATATTTTAGTTTATTTATCTTTAAATGAAGCTGTATGGGAGGGAGCTAAATCTCAGACCTTGTGCAAACAATAATTGTATAATTGACAGACCGTTTAGATTATGTTAATCATATGGTTTCCTTAATGACACTCCCAAATGTACCTTGTTGTTCTGGCGTTCAATAGGTTGGGATTCGCTTAGTGAGATAGCAAAATATCTCCAAGAACTGTATACATATATATACACAATATGGCCACCCTAGTGCACTCATTGTCAGATGTTTTTAATCAGTGGCCTACAGTATTTCGTTTGCATTAGCAAGTTACTGACAGTAACTTGCTATATATAATTAATTGCATATATATCACAGTATTATTGTTGGGATTAATACTGGGACAGACTTGATTTTGATGGAACATGATCATGGGAATTTCAAACTTTAATTCACTGGAGTCAAGTTGGAAAATGTCTCCAATGCAGCTGAATGGGAGATTTGTTTTTCCAACTCTACTACGACTTTAGCCTGAAGTTTGAAATTCTCATCTCAATTCCATGTAATGTCCCACAATTATATCCTTGTTGAGTAGACCCGTAAGTGTTTTAAACCAATGTGATTCATCTCCATTGCTTAGCTCATTTTGTTAATGTACATCCATTTCATTTCTGCCTTATTATGTTAAGAAGGTTATTCAAACCAGTCCAATTTAGGCCAATGATTAAGTAGCTGAATCTGTATCGTTTTCATGTTCCCTTGATGCTGCACAATTCTCCTTGTAATGAAAATGCAGCATGAAGCAGATAATGTCCACTCCCTGAAGTTTAGTGATTCTTGCAGTGATGGAAGGAGACCCTGCTGAATCCTTCAAATTTCCATTAAATATATTGGTATCACAAAGTCAGTCTGAAAAAAATGAAACTCAAGTATGGAAGAAGTATGGCTCAAGTCATTCTCGAGGCTTGCTACTAAATAGAAACGAAAAATAAAACATTTATGGTAGAAACCAGTATCCTGGTGCTACTGAGGCTAAGGAATAAATTACTCGAGCCAAGATAGCTAGACTTTTGTTGCATGACAAGATGTCAAGCTCACAGCTATGTTCTCTTAAAGCCCAATGGGCACTTCAATCGAAACACAGTGGAATCATTCACCATCTTCTCGAGGGTAGATCTCTGCCACTCAAGATTGCACTTTCCATACCAAACATAGTGACTTTTGTAAATAATACAGACTAAAAAAACACCATGGATCTAAGAAATCCCTATCCCAAGATTGTCAATTAAACACAAGCTTTACCAAAAAAAAATGTGAAAACGGTGCAGTACTTGGTAGGTAAGACAAGTACATTTTTATAGTGCATGTTAATATTGTATATCAATTTTTATATTACAAGCAAACATTTGCTAAAAGAAGAACGGATGCGGCTTGCCCAGCTTACGGCTTAATAGCAGCAGTGATGTTTGTGTGATAAATGACTGTATCTACACCGCAAAAAAAACAAGGTGAGTCACATGATGCTATAAATCTGTTCCTCTGTGATGATCCTACAGAGATCCAGGTTGATTGTTCTGATTGCAGCGCACACATTACTTACTTTTATCAATTAAAAGCTTCATAAATATTTAAAGTCAGCTTTGTCCTTCAAATTTTATACGAAGAGACAAAAACACAATTAGCTTGTAAAGCTATTTATACAGTCAATCACACAAACTTTCAAATATATTCAACAGATTCATTTGCTTTTTTACCTGCACATTTCAGATTGACATCTGCAAGAGTTGGCAATGTCATAAAAAAAAATATGCCTGTGCTAAGTTTTCCCTCTGAATTTAATTGTGCTCTGCATTAATTATGGATGATGTGTTACAACACAGGAGTCTTCGTGCCTTTCCCATTGCCACCCAGTCTATGTTTAACCCCTTAAAGGGAGGGTGACACATGAAGGGTATTGCAAAAGTCAACCCACCCTTACTATAACACGCAAGTGGAATACGCCCTTCCGGTAACAAAAAGCTGTCAAGCCAGCCAACAAAAGGGTAGGACAAAATAAACTTGAATAAATACAGTGAGCTAAATGTATCGTTTTATAGGTGACAATACTATTTAAATAGTAGAATAGTAGAAAGGAAAAGGACTATTTAGTCACCTGCACCAGTAGGTGAGTGTACATCCTGTTAATGAGACATATTTCACTACCTACTCTTGCAAAATCTTAATTATACTGGTGGGTGTTGACATGTGAAAATGGTGTTGTAAGATTTACTTGGCTTCAATATTAGCTAACCTGGAATGTGTGTCAACAGCACTGGGTCCTTTTGGAAAGTTTGGCATGATAATAAATGTATGATAAGACATTAAATGTTACAGTGTAATTATACTGCTTTGTCAATCAGGGTTACCCAATACGGAATGGTGCAGGGCAGGAATTAAGCAAAGTTTCTACCTCTACAGTTGAAGTGTTTTGAGACCGACCTGCTTGCAGCAAATGGGTGGATAATAAATTACTTACAAAGAAGGTTTAATAAGAATGCCAAGGAGATCAGGCCATCATCATGCTTCTTCACAAATGCCCACACTCCGGTGCATGACAATAAGATTTACCAGCTCTATCAATTCTGTGCAGTTTCAAAGCCCAAAGTTGTTAAATCTCTTTATCTGGAGAATTTTCTTTTCATTTTGTCTGATGATAAATATTACTGTACTCATGCCAGATTGAGTCATTTTAATGGGCATATGTGACAATTTGTGCAGTTTTATTCAGGATCGGGAAGTTTCTAAAATTTATCAAAAATGTTAAAAAAAAATTCTGTTTTCAGGATGTTGTTAAGTAACACAGCATAAAACAAGCGTCAAGGATTTTAGTAAAACGGCTTGTGTGATAAACAATGAAAATACTAATGAAAGGTGAGTACGAAGTAAAC
Source organism: Pelodytes ibericus (assembly GCA_036172795.1). Classification (NCBI taxonomy): domain Eukaryota; kingdom Metazoa; phylum Chordata; class Amphibia; order Anura; family Pelodytidae; genus Pelodytes; species Pelodytes ibericus. The sequence continues at coordinate 159,281,145 of CM069863.1, forward strand.
TGAATTGAATAAAATTGGGATGAATCAGGCTAGCTAGTGTGTTATTTGGGTTGGCACCAAACTGAGTGTTGAATTGTGCACTTTAACACTGGTTACACACTTTGAACTTTAGCTAAAAAAAGTACCTATTATTGCAATAAAATACTACTAGTTATTGGATATCACTTACTAGTAATGGAGTAATATACAGTGGTGACTGGTATAAGAAAATACCTGTGCAATAAATTGGGATGAGAAGGCCATGATTGTATACCTCCGGAACTCGCTGACCCAGCATTTCCCCCTTTTCTTTCCTTATTTATGGTTTTTTCCTCTCCACTAATGCAAAGGGAGGGAAACATTTGGAAATATGAGCCGCCACATTTGTGAAATATAGATTTGAATTTGTATGTTACCAAACGGTTTTGCATCTCACCCTGTTGTTTGGTTTTTATTTGGAATCGTGTGGCTAGTTTGAGGCCTGTATTGGTAAGTCTTCGATTAGTGGGCAGGGATTAGTACCTGCTAACTGGCATATAATGTGTTACTGCCTGTTCTTTTTGCTTATCACATTTGCCATGGGTAAGAAGAACAGGATGCCACACAATAGACACAAAAGTAACATTCCCCCCCAAAAAATACACAATTTCTAAATAATGATTGTACACCATATTCTGTATCCTCCATTTTTATTTCCTGGAAACGATCAGACCCCCGCTACTTCCTGCAACTTTAAACAAATTTGCGACTTCATGCCTAAGACAGTAAGCTTATATGAGCAGGGGCTTCTTCACCTCTTCTTTCCATTTGTCGAAAGTTATACTATTTTGTTTGTGCCCATCGCACAGTGCTGTAGAATGGGATCATGGGACATTCTAAAGAAATAGTATGATGAACTCTGGATTATGAGAGGTACATCTGAACAGTTACACTAACATTCTGATCATCCAGCATTTTCCTCTTTATCACTCTGTACAATAAAACATCCCTTTCACTTAAAACATGTTCTATTGGAAATCCTCCTCTAAATTCCTTCCAATTACCATGAGGCAAGTTTAACAGAAACATCTTTCTGTGAATATATGAGAGCGCGCACACACGTGCAAGCTTTTACTTTGAGCCAAAGTAAAATTACTTGTCAACCATTCAGGTAGTGATTACTTGTGTGGTGTCTCTAACATTAACCATACTGACAGATTAGACATTTAACTGATTGCAATAGTTGTGCAGCAGATTACTGTGCAATGTAGATTTAATCTCTTCACTGTCTAGATAGTCCTTACCTACAGATGTGGAAGTGTCATGGGCCTGACCTGCTCAGGGCAAATGGGGGGATAATAAATGACTTACTAAGTAGCTTTAACAAGAATGCCAAAGAGATCAGATGTTTGTGCTCCTTCTCACAAATGTCTGTTCTCTAATGCATGAAACAAAAGGCTCTGTTTCTATTGAGCTTTTGTAATGATGGAGCCCTTTCATAGAAGAAAATGGAGTGTGAGATCCCAAAAAAAAGATATACTGGTTTGTATCAATACATAAAAAATAATTTAAAAAATACAGTAGAGCCCTGCTATAACGCGGGACGCGGGACTCAATGTTTGCTTGATCCTGAGAAGTCCCAAGATCTCAATACATTTCTGCATTAATACATTACATTACCATTTATTTATATAGTGTCAACAATTTACGTAGCGCTAGGTACAGATCATAGAAGGGAACTACATACTAAGTTAGACAAACTAGAAACAGACTGGTACATGATGTAGAGAACCCTGTTCGCAAGCTTACAATCTAGAGGGAATGGGGTCCATAAGACACATAAGGGGTTGAAGAGGACAGAGGGATTGAAGTTGTAATAACAGTAGTGTGGATGGGTGGCACTAGGTGGGATAGGCCAAAGATGAGTAGTGTGTGTTTCAGCTAAGTGGGAACTGCTAGAGGTAAAGATACGGAAGATAAACCAAGATCCGGTACTCTGATTGTTCCATGTGTCCACAGTGATCAGAGCACCACATTTTAAAAGTGACCACGTCATCATGCAGAGTGTTATAATGGGGTTTACCTGTATTTATGTGTGTATGTGTTTATATTTTTTATCCATCACTAAAATACACAAAACTTTATTTTAGTTACATGTTTTATTACATGATGCTCACTGAATATTCAACCAAAAATAGTGCAAGTATTATTATTATTCCCAAATGAATAGAACACAACCTTTTTGCATTACATTGATTGTGTATTTTCAAAAATCTGTTAATTTCAAAGACTTTTAAAAAAGGATACAAAGGTAATCTGCCGAGCATTGTTAAACATTTGTTTTTCTAAATTCAACAGATGTCTGGACAGGTTACTCTGAACTCAAATATATTAGCTTATGCAAAGAGTTTGTTATTTCTGTTATTTTATGGGCCTCAGAGTACATTTTGAAAGCTATGTGTGAACAATGCACTTTTAGCCTTCTGTTTAGTTGAATGATAAGGAGGTAATTTGGTCGGATAAAATGTTCAATGATATATGGATCAAATAAAATAAACTGTAGGTCAGAAAAGATGTGCTTTTGACATGATTTTACAAAGTTTAATAAGGTGTAAAATAAATATAGAACAGACTACTTCAAATGTTAATTTCAGTAAACAAAATAAACACAAAGGATAATAAATGCAGGGTTGAGAAAGAGCTATTAGTTAAATATATCAATTTAGGTACAGAATGAATAGTAGAAGTACTAGAAAAGGCAAAAATAGTACTTGAAATAAAGATTGGGCTGTATAGAGATTCACATACAGAGAAAAGTATAGGTGCTACAGAATAAAATAGGAATTTCACACCACCAAGTGATCCTTTTCAGGTGCACTACAACCAAAAAATTGTGAATAAAGTACAAATGCTTTGATGCATTTCATACCTGCTGGTGCTTATTCATAAGTTAACAAACATAGAGATCCTGTAAATAAAATAAATGTTAGCTTTTATCATGAATATACACTATATAGACAAAGTATTGGGATACCTGAACATTACATCAACAGGGACTTTTATGACATCACATTCTAAAGACATAGACATTAATATATAGTTGGTCCCCCCTTTGCAGCTACAACAGTTTTCACTCTTCCTGGAAGACTTTACTCAAGACTTTTTCTGTGAGAATGTTTGTCCATTCATCCAGTAGAGCATTTGTGAGGTCAGGAATGATGCTGGTAATCTCTGTTCCAGTTCATCCCATAGGTGTTGGACGGGTTGAGGTCTGGGCTCTGTGTGGGTCAGTCAAGTTCTTCCACACCAAACTCATCCAACCATGTGTTTATGGACCTTGCTTAACTGGGCACAGTCATGCTGGAATAGAAAAGAGTCTTCCCCAAACCGCTCCTACAAAACTGGAAGCATAGCATTGTCCAAATGTCTTTGGATGCTGAAGCATTAAGATTTCCCTAGCCCCACCTTTAAAAAACAGCCCCATGCCATTATCCCTTCTTCACCAAACTTTACCGTTGGCACAATGCCGTCAGGTATTTAACTTTCTCCTGGCATCTGCCAAACTCAGACTTGATTTGTGATTCGTCACTCCACAGAACAAGTTTCCAAAGTCCAGTGGTGGCGTGCTTTACACCACTCGATCCAACACATGACATTGTACTTGGTGATGTAAGACTTGTGCAGCTGCTTGGTCATGGTAACCCATTCCATGAAACTCCCACTGCACAGTTTTTGCAAATATAAATGCCAGTGGAAGTTCGTAATCTTCAGTTAGGAAACCGGCAGAGCATTGGTGACTTATATGCACCATGCGCCTCAGTATTCAGTGACTCTGCTCTGTGACTTTACGTGGTCTTCTGCTTCATGGTGTTGCTGCTGTTCCTAAACACTTCCACTTTCCAATAATACCCCTCCCAGTTGACCTTGGAATATCTAACGGATGAAAATTCATGAATTGACTTCATCCTATCACAGTACAACACTTGAATTCACTGAGCTCTTCAAAATGCCCCATCTTTTTCACAATTGTTTGTACATGCAGACTGCGTGGCTAGGTGCTTGATTTTATACACCTGTGGCCATGGGTCTGATTGAAACACCAGAATTCAATAATTAAGAGGTGTGTCCCAATACTTGTCCATATAGTGTAGAAGATGGTTCAATTCACATTAATCCAGGTAGGCCGGATTATTGCTATAGCAATAGCAAACTATTATACTTTATTTACAGTGGAGGAATACCTAACTAGACAGATTTTTTTTTTTTTTACATTACATTATGTCGCCCTTATCTAAAATATTTTTTTTTCAGGGCACTGTGGGTGGAACTGGCCCTTTAACAAGTATTGAAAAACCAGATCTTAAAGTTACAAAATAGAATGTGTCAATACCTGTCATGGAGCAGGGTTTCTGTTAAGCTTCAGTATTGAATCTTTTTGTGCTATTAAATGTATATTCCCAACCACGTACCAACCATTAACACTTATAATTTGCAGTAAAATTTGTAATAGCACCTCCTGACCCTAGCTATTACCAATTTCCACCGGGAATGAGGTAATTCATTAACCTCCTAAGTGAATTCTTGATGGGTTAATATCGAGCCTTAAAAATATTTCAATTTTTTCCGTTTATGGAGTTGAGCGCTTGCAGAATCTCACAAGGTTTCTGTTCATGTTTGAGCATGAACTGGGTGATTTGGAAACATCAGTTCACTATAATTTCCTCTACTTAATGGACAGTCATATTAATAGCTCCTAACAAGGAGTGAAGTGTTTCACACTTTGGTTACTATACCAGCAAGGATCTTAATGACTGATAATGTCTATAGTACACTTGTGTGGATGTACTGCAAAAGTGCTGAGATTGTAAATCCCTGAACCTAGATTTATTTATCTGGTAGATACGGTTTCCTGAACACAATCTTAGCGTCATTTCTTTTTCTTTTCTTAAATCATACGCAACCGTATTTACTTACTTACAGAACAACTAAACCCTATTCCTAATATAAAAGCACCGCTGTAAGTCAGCGGTAAGAAAACATCCAAAAGTAAACCCACGTGTATCTATCAAGATACACATCGCTTTTACTTGGGAGAAGGAGGACATGTGTTTTAACCCTTGCTTCTTTTGAAGAAGCAAAGGTTAAAAAAAGTCATTGCCCATTAAGAATTTTACAGTCGCAACAGTTTTTCTCCAAACTCTCAGAAACGTTACCTCAAAAATATATTTCCCTTCATTCTTTCGGATTTTTTACTAAGCCTAGAAGTAATTGTAGAACATGCACACTAAAATTAAGTCTAGTGCTTTCGGGATACACTTGTAGATGTAATGTGTATTTTCATACAACATATTTCAAACTGCATGCCTTCCGCTCAGTACAGTTTTATACCACGCAGTTTTCCTGATTGTACTTTTCTCCATCTTAACAAACACGCTAAGCTTTTAGAAAACATTATCCTCTTCATCTCAGATTATTTTTATTTTATTTTTGTTATTCTCCATCTTTTTTTTTTTTCTTTCTTCTTATGGCCATTAAGAAACCATCAAGATAAAAAAAAGCTCTGCTCGAAAACAGGAAACAATTTAGTCAGAGTCTTACCACCCAACAACTTTGGCTTACAATCTAAGTCAAATTACCCAGTTCTAGAACTGCTACTGAGTTGTATTCAGATAATTAAGTGTGGATACATATAATAAAAGGAGGCTGCTTATTTTTATATTGTTTTCATTTGAGCTGCGGGGATATAAGCAATGCATTAGACTATACAGATTGAATAATATTAGGTCTATAGGTTTTAAATATAAGCGTAAAAAAAATGTAGTATTTTAAAAGACTGCTTGGAAACCAGGCAGGAACATAACCAAAGCATTTACTTCCTTTTCTCTTACTAATGTGTACTAGCAGGAGGCTTCACTATTGATTTAAATTGCTTTCCCTGTATTTGCTTTTAAAGTTGATTAATCCAGTCTTTTAATATATGTGCAATGGACATTTTACTTAGAAAAATTGCATGGCTCCAGTGTCTTTGTCCCTGGGGCCACTCTAAAAATGAGAAAAGGATCTCAGAGGTCGTTTCCTTCATCAAATGAGAATAAAACAGAAACATTGTTAACTGGTAAAATATGCTTCTCTAAAAGGGCTTTGATCCTAGTGTATCTGCTAAAGTGAAATGTGAAATGCTTTAAGGCTACGACCGTACAAAACAAGCAATCGCTAGAACTACGCACAACATAAATTGCATGTGCCCGTCTATTGAAAAGTACATTGTGCTTGTCTTGGAGAGGGCCCGGACTATTTATGCAGGATCACAATTCAGCAGGTTTAATGAAAATAAACAAGGGGAAATATTTCTCTACAAACATTTGTGACATGTTAGTAGCAACAATGTTTACAGATGTGGACAAAAAAGAAATGCAGGCAATTAATCATGGTATCAACAAATAAATATTTACTGGCATGTTTATTAACATTTTTTAGAGCTTTGTGTTTCTATGTCTTGCTAATTATTTTTGTATGTATTATATTTAGTATAGGTGCATTAATTACCCTGTTTGTATCTCTGCTATAAATATCATACACTGACATGGCTGTAAGCGTAATGCAGTAAATTAAATGGGACACAATGCAAATACCTGAATTGTATGCACTCTATTATTTGAACTTATGTGTAGTTTTCATGGCAGAATTTAAAATAAAGAACACCTAATTGACTCATTAGGTTCATTCATTAAACATTGGGGTCTATTCTTTCTGGCAATGAACAGATCAGGCATTAGTAACTGAGTTGGAAAAGTTCTCCAGCTTGCCTAGATGACTAACTCAGATGTAAATGCATAGTCCCTACATCGGCCATGTTTCTACGGACACATATTTGTTCCACATGCTGCAAAGTGCAGCCCGGCAGTATGTAGGATGGATATACGCACAGACACAATCCAATGTATTAATCATGGTAGGTCCTATGCGATCTCTACCCTGATTAATTGATTGGATTGTGTCTGTGCGTATATGCATCATACATACTGCTGGGCTGCACTTTGCATGATCTGTGAAACACATTTGTCTCCCTGGAAACATGGCCGATGTTGGCAACTATGCTGATGCTGGATTTTTGCAATTCACTTACAGTTCACTTGTCATTTCACACCAAGTTCACTGTTTTGTAAATTAGTCCCAAGTGAATTGAGGTAAATTGACAACAGAATTATACAATGCAATTCAAAATAGTTTCTAAAATGATTGTTCAAAGTCAGCACACTCCATAAACTGCAAGATTATTAGTAAACTGTCATTATCTGAAGAGACACAGCTAACATTGCATCAAAGATTTGACTTTGATATGTATGTTTAGTCCTGGGTCATACACCTTTGAGTGGAAAACAAACATTGAAGCATTTTGATTTTTTTTGGTTGCTCTGTTATAAAGGCTCATAATTATACTAACAAAGAACCGCAAGATGCATTATTAACAGTGCTGGAGAATAAAGAAAGTAGATCCACTTTCATGGTGTGTTTGTAGGACCTCAGATAATGAGAGCCATTGTATCAATGGTATAGCGGTCGCTATTCCCTTCAAGTGAACTACAGGGGAACTGCAAAAATAAGGAATTGATTAAAAATGACCCAACTAGCCTGTCTTTCCAACTCAAGCTATTAAGTCTTGATTTATGCAGTTCAGATCACGTGTCAGTTCACTTGTAGTGCGTATCCCTGGTGACTGTTTACTAATTATAATTACTAATTGTTTACATGTAGACTTTTAATATTTTTTTTTACTACCATTTAACATTATCCTGTCTTTCTTTCAGACTATGAACTGGTTAGATCAATCCTATACCAGTAGGTCTAAATAGGTTATGTTACCTAAACTTTTATATATTTTATCTGCCCATTTTACCATGCTGTGTCATTATGCTGGTGTATTATAAATAAACAAATAATGAAAATATTAATAATGAATGCCTCATTGCATACCCTATCAATGACATCCTCTGGAACTTTATTAATACATGTATTGTCACTAGATTGTTCTAGCAGCAGTAAATGTTATTACCCTATGTTGTGATTCAGATCTCTTTTGAAAGGTTTGTATTATCTTCTGTATACATGTATCGCAGTGTCTTAACTATTCATTTTTAGCTGGAATGTTTTTTATGCATAGAAAAGAGAACAACAATAGAAAAATCTAAAATAATAATAATTATCTGAATAATTTGTTCATTTGCCATGGAAAAGAAAAATACAACTGGAAAGACTGCATGTTATGAAGTCCACAGTGTGAAATGCATTACAAGCACTCAGACCCAAGTGTCTTGAAGCTTATTTATAGATTTCATAGAGTATGTTTGCAGCACCGCTTCAATCAGTGAGATCCTGCATGTGTGTTTACACTGTACTGTATGAAGTGCAGAGGTGTCAGACTGTGGCCCTCTAGGTGCATAATGCTCTGTCAGCTAAGCTGTTGTCACGGAAGAGGCTGGCAGGGCATTATGGGTGATAGAGGCCTGTAGATTTTCAGCTCTGCCTATCAATTGATTCAATAAAGTGCATTAGACTTTTAAGTGGTAGATCTGAGCTGTAGATGGCAGAGGAAGTGAAAAAAAAAAAAAAAAAACACACGTTTTGTTTTTGTTGTTTTACCCATAATGCTTGGGACCAATAAAAATTGCTTTACTTGGGAGCAATAAAACACTTTCCTAAACGGCCATGATGTTTCCTCAGTAAAATTATTATATATTATATATCATATATACACCTGTACACATGTAGTGCTGTTTATTAGGCTTTCTAGCTTTAGAACATGCTTGTAATATGTTATTTGTTTGAAAATAAGGTCCTGTATTGGTAAACAGTATGCAATGGTGTATGTGTGAAATATTCAGCCATGGGGTTTCTAATCTGGACACCTATATGCATATATAATGTACACTGTAGTGATTTGTGTCAGTTTGCTAAAATGTAATGACTTTTTTTTTATAAAATTGAAGCATTTCACTTTGATGATACAGTCAATGTTTTCTGCAGGTAATTGTAGCTTCCAAAGCAATTGCCACTCGGGGACGGAGTCATCAGAAGGTACTATCGAACTCTTGCCTCCCTAAGGCCTGTCAAGATGATCAAGTTGATATAACCTGCAGTCTGAAAAGCTTCAGAGATGGATATTGAAGAGACATTACGTTAACTACATATTTACAGAAAAAGTACATGAAAGTAGGAACTTATTGTAGCCAGATTTCTTTTGTTTCTCATTAGAAGAACCTCAAACATGTCATGCATCACAGTTTTCATTTTTTGGATCAACAAAACTAGTAATGGTAGAGGCTGTCTACTACTAATTAGGTTATGTCAACTGGGGTCTTCCCATTCTACATGCTACTGGGACCTAAACATAACTGGAACCTTCACTTCAAGCTCTATAGAGCCTTCCATTTACACGTATACAATAAAATAATAGCAACCAAGAACTGTGTACTAATTGATTTATGTACTTGTGTATACATCCTTTCCTATAATAGTACAATGGGCCAAAGGCATACATGGGAATGTTTGTGGGTTTATATAATGGCTATGGACTGTGCAAACCTCCTGGTCAGAAACTGGCCTTTAACACATCTACACCCTAGCCCAACATAGTTTTAATATTTAAATATATATGATTAGTTATTTATAAGACTATTAACAAAATATCTATGTTAAATCACTGCAGATAAGATATATTACTGTATACAAAATGTATTAATATCATATATAATAAAAGAAAAAGAGAAAAAAAAAAGAATATACATGACATCACAAAAGAGTGAGACTCAAATGTCGACAGGAACCATGATGCCTCTAAAACAAAGATACATCACACTTCTTTAATCTTAGCAAGAACCGTTCACATGACATTTAGTTAATTCTATGTGTAAAAAGGTTTCTGTATAATGCAATGTGTGCGTGTCTGTGTGAGTGGCTGTAGCAAGAGAGAAAAGAGTGTATATACTGGTTTACATATATATTCTTGCAATGGTTCATTTGATTTCTTCAAACTATGTGCAGGTTCATCTGATCTTGTCCTGTTCTCTATTCTGTCAATCACAATATGACTGTAAGTAGTATGATTCTGTATGGTTAGCCTGTCAAGGTACGAATTTCCAGCCATGCTAGTGGAGATCACACGGGACTGCAGAAGACATAATGGGGATGAAAAGCATAAACTCTAAGCTTTTAAAAGAAAAGGAAATACGATGTGCCACTGAATCCCCAAGAGCTACTCTAGAGACACCTGCAGACTCCTGCCTGAATCCACAAGCATATCCTTTGAATCCCCTGGGTGATCTAGCAGAGATTGCTGCTATTGCACAGGTTACAGTGTGTGCAGAATTGTTTGCCATCTGTCTCTGGGTAAGGTGAGCCTGTAAATCATCAGGATTGCATCACAGGACCTTGGGTATGGATGAAAGTGCACTGGGAGAGATAGACCCATGTGGATGATTCTTCTACAAAGTCCCTGATGGATGCATTTTGTGCTTTTCAAAACTCATCAGGCTGGAGTAAGACAGGAGGCAGGAGACCCGATTATTCGTGATTCAGAAGTTCATGAAGGCAAACATTGTTCAACTTGTAGATGGAATCAGATTAGTGAAATAAAATAAAGTCTGGGATAAGGTATGCTAGCATCTAAAAAAAAATGGTTGGGGATAGAGCAAATCACCATCAAAAACAGTCCAGACATAGTAGTGATGGATTAAAACAATAAATACAAAATAGTGTGGAAGATGAATTTATACCTCAACACAATACCTGCCATTTTGTATTTAACACCTTGACTTAACATCAGACATTTTGTATGTGTCTTCTATGTTGTATGCAAGCGTTAATGGGTTCATGTGAATGATTGTCCTTCTTTTACTCTGAGAGATTTTAGAACATAGCCTGTCACAAGGGCCAAAATGGAGACCTGAAGATGGAGACTTAAACAAACTACAGTTGGTCTGCGGTTGTCTGGTTTATGGCCTGCCCTACTGTATAGTAAATAGCTTATCAGACATGACTTCTGTTTGAGAAAATTCCCCTGACCAAGATACCATAAGGGAGGGGGGCTTCCTGTCATGTCATGAGTTACTATATATGCCATTAGTGAACTTAAACCCATATTTTCTGTATTTCCTCTTTCTATTGTGTATGTGAATTAAAGAGTATAAAAAAGCGTGTATTTTCAAAAGGATAGAGCAGTCTGTGAACGGAGGCTCTCCTTGTGCTCACCCGTGTGCAATACACGGCTCTCACTATTCAACTCTGTGAATCAGAGTTTGTCCTGATTTTATCTGACATCCACAATAATATGTATATGTACAGATTCAGTATGATAGAGAAACAGAAAAACTATATAGATGTAGATTATTTTTTACCATTTCATTTTGGTGTTATTTACATTTCAGAAATATTTCAGTTACCTTCTCTGTTTCCTTGCAGTATTTGGGCCTACATTTTGCTAGTTTCAAGGTTTTATTTTCAGAGATCTTTAAGAAATAGTTTGAGAATTATTTGTGCTAGAACAGACATGGCTCATATCTCCTCAGCTGGTACATCAATAAACATATCTTTCTTCACTCTGTCCTTTTCCTCCATTACTCCCTTAGCTTCTCACTATCATCTCCAAGACTTCTCATGTGCTGCTCCTAGCCTATTGAATTCCCTACTCTAGAGTACACCATACATCTTAGCTGCAAAGATCCTAAAAATCATCTATTCGAGGATTTCCTGGAAACCCCTAGAACCATCAACAGTTCAACATACATCATGTACCAATCCCCCTTAACCTTATACCTCCTTTGTGCATTACTTTCTCACAAACAGGCATCTCATTGCCTGTTATTTGATGTATTGTGTACTGTATTTATTTATTTGCAACCCCATTAAGTTCTTTTACTCAGCAAAATATATGACACTTTATAAATCAAAACACTATAGAGCAATAACAATAAAAAAAACAATAAAATTATAGCAGTATTTAAGAGACAATCTAATAAAACAGTTTTGTAGCCAATATATTGAGTAATTTTTCTATGTGCCAAAAACACAGTTTAGACAACTTTAAGCATACTATAATATTTTTGAAGGTATGAAATGTATTACGCCTTCTAAATAGATTAATCATTTGAAGACCACTACAATGAACACATTGCAATGATTGCCATGCCTGTCTGAACAAGGAGGCAACATCTTTGGTTTGATTCTGTAAAGTCACTTTTTATGGAGTATACCTAGTAGTGCCTTTAGGGAAAAGAAAGACATGGGTTTTACATATTTGTAGCAAAAATCCTGAGATTCACTGTCTATGTCTATTATAGTGAACTGCCTCAAGAATGTCATTTAATGTTGCTGTTAAGAAATTCTGAAGAGATTTTGCCTGACAATAAGCATTGCAACAGTCTGTACAACGCTGTCACTCTATGTAGATATTTTGGGGGGGAAATAATTGTTTGGCTTGGAAGCCACATACTTTGGCAAACTATATTTTCTTAAAGATGTTAATTAAAATATGTTTATCTTGTAAGTAGCAAACAACTCCAGATCATTGCATTTACAGGTGATACATTACTTTACATCTCAAGAGTCAAGGTCCCAGCAGTGCTACAAATGCTTTCCCACTTTGGTGATGCAGCAGGTTTCAGGATAAACATATAGGCACTGCCCCTACACACAACTAAGAAACCTAGAGGGCTATAAAAGAAAAGCCTTCATAGTAACATAGTGACTAGGGACAGAATAATATCCTGGTGCAAAAACTATTTCTGTACCCCCACCCCACTTGTCAAATATGGCTACCTATTACTGTAATACTGTGTCTGTCATTGACGCCTGGGTGCATTGCACTGGTTTATTCTAAATTAACACTCATTTTAACCTCGGACCACTTGGAATCCCCTTCGAATGCCACGTTTCAACCTTGCAAAATGCTATTCACTGAGGCTACTTGAATAGTAGTAATAGTCTGATATTAAAAATGTGCGTCACATGACAGAATATTTATACAAATATACGCATTTATAAAGCCATTAATACAAAAGGCAAATAATACTATATTAAGACTCACAGGACCACCAATGAGACAATACACATAAATATGAACAGGTAAAAACAACAAAAAAATAATACCAATTACCAATAAATGCAACAAAAGATACAAGAAGTCTGACCACAGAGGTAAGGAATGGAACCATCTTTACTGACTGTGCCATGCACTGACAATCTCTCTCTTGAACTAAGTCAAGGGGGAATGTAAAGGGGGTAACATTTTGCCCATGTCTTTACACCTGCTTTATATAGAGCTGTGTGGCCAGATTCCTCTAGCTTTTCTTCAAACTGGGGGTAAAATCAGATGGAATATAGGCATAGATTGAGTGGATTGAGTGGATAAGGCAAATGAACACATATATTTTGCGACTTAGTATGAAACAGGACAAGTGCCAGAAATCCTGTGTGCAGACACACTATTACAACACAGTGGACTTCATATTATTCTTGTTAAAACAGTGACAGAATAAATTTATGCCAAAGATGTATCATTTTGAAATGAACCAGAAAGAGAAACTTCATCAAGCTGTCAGACTATATACATTTTACACTGTATGGAAATTTGACATTTCAGGGCATTTTGAGCATATCAGCATAATCACGTAGCTAGACATCTAAATGTATGAATATCCCTGTGCATGGCCCAAGAGTAACCTGCGTATGATACTGAATTATTATTAAAGCTGATTTTATTGTAATGAAAAAGACTGTTCTGTCTGTTGTTAAAGCTATTCATTTATTGTGTCACAGTGTTAATGACTAATAAACGCAGCCCTGAGCATTTTGAACAATCCTTGGAACATTTGAGGGGTGTATAGAAAAATGGAATGTGGTGATTTTTTTGCGTATCATTGTGATTTGCATGATTCACTGGTTGAATAGAATAAATATATGCCCCTTAATGTGGAAATGATAGACAAAATAAAGTACACAAATCTCATGGATCTGAAGATTCTTAATATTCAATATTTAATATTTCCAAAATTGTCACCACTTACAAACAAAGAAGCAATAGCAGACTTAATGCAATAACTTTATCTTTTTTCCAATTTAAAGGTCACAACTTTATTAAAATGTACAATTGTGCACTTTACTGTCAGCTCTATAGTATTGAGTGTCTCTTTTAATATAACACATTTTGCAGCCTTTATTTATTAGAGAGAGAGAAAAAGATGGCTAGAATCCTCCATTTTAGTTTCTCCAGTGCCTGATTCTAAAGTACAGCAAAGTGTTCTACTGTGCTGTTCTGCGTTGAACTTTTTATCGTTTACACAAAGGATTTTGAATGAAAACAACAGAACAGTAAGTTGTACAGCAACCCTTTATATGTAGTCAATAAAAAATACTTTTGTCTTGTCGTTGGCACAAGTAGAGTTGTTCTGGATTCTATCAACTGTATTCTTCAAATGCTAACATAAACTGGACAACTGAATGATTAATGTTATATCTGAAAACTGGAAAGAACATTTGCTAGTTAAACATGTAACCCGTCATAATAATAAAAAAAAAACACTATAGTCCTTAAAAACACATTAAAATTTAATATTTACTAAAGGATACATAATTATAATCTACACTAGTTCCACTGGATCACAAACAAAATAATTTTATATTAATCAAACCTACTATCTGTTTGTAACATCTTTTACAAAAATCTAAATTACAGCGGTCTGCTTTGTCATCTTTGACTGTATTGACTAATTCAATTTACCCGAATAAGCATGTATTTTTAGTGTTCACCATTTGGTAGATATAAGAATTGTTCAAAAGAATCTTTTTTTTTTTTTAATCTCAAATAAGTAACCCTCTCTCTCATATTACTTTTTGCACTTATTTCAAATGCTCCATGTTATTATCATTATTATTATGTAAAATACATAATCTAGCTAGGTCTATCACCCTGCTGGTAATTTTTTTTTTTTTTTTTTTTTTTAGAAAAATTGAGAACTTTAAATGTGGTATCATAATAAGCAGTGCTGTACAATAGTCAAAGCTAAACAAAAATCAATGGGATGTAGCATATTAGACATACTTCAACAACGGAGTTAGCACCCAGCCTCTAGGCCCTTAAAACAGTTGGCTTCAGGTCAATGACATGGACGGTATTTTTTGAAGAAAATGACAACCGTCTTCAACAATATTTGGCCCCGTGGGATGCAGGGTGGGAAGAATTGTTCAACTTCATATGGGTGAATTTAAACTTAACTGGAAAGCTTAACTTTGCCTACACTTCTCCCAACTTCACTAGCTATGGCTTCTAGTAATATTAGTATATTCAAATGTAAACAGCAGCACAAAAGGTTCTAACCAAAGACCTGTTTGAAAGATGCCAAGCATACTAATTCAAGATACCACAGTTGCTGTTGACGTGTGGAAAATATTTTGTCTCATGACTGGCACAAGTGGAAACTTAAGAGGATGTTCTGGATTGTATCAGCTAGTTCTATAAATACTGGAATAACACTACAGAATGACACATTTAATGCAAGGATGTATCCTTTCCTCAAACAACTGTACTATGTTTAATAAAAAAAATAAAATAATTGTAATGCTATATTTTAATAATTAAACCCCTCTCTAGCATGAGAATCTGCAAGGCATTAAATTAAACTAGAACTGAACAATAAATTAGATGTTGTGTGTTTACTATTACATACTTAGCATACATTTTTTAGACCATGTATGGGAGGTTTATAATGTAGGTTGTGGTTCCTTGGCTTGCCATGCATATAGTATGTGAGTGTGTTTATATTAAGAATACAAAGTGTATACAACGTCATTGAGTTATAAGCACTCTGTATATAATATAGATTTAGAAATACATATTACGCATTGCTGTACAATTGCCAAACAAAAGAATACAAATGATTGGTAATGTTTAGACAAAATGGAACAAAAGATGAGGAGGGGCAGGATTAAACACATTTACAGTCTAAAGCAAGTGGGGTTAAAGTTACACAAGAGGCACAATTGACGTTGGTTGAGGTGTCTGGCCACTCTTGGGAAACCAGAAGAGAGGATACAGTGTGAGGTAGACAATAGGCATCTAGCTGTAAGCACTGAATAGTCAAATGATGTGCCTACTAGTAAGAAACCTTTGGTAAAGAGCGACTATACAGTGGAAAATTCATCAGGGTGAGGCAACAAACTAGCTTATCAGTAAGTTGATAATCTTCCCTGAAGTAGTGTGTTTTTAAGGGATTGTTCTGAAGGTCTGAAAACAGGGAAGGGATTGGCAGATGTTGGCCCATTTGACCAAAAACAATTTAGGTGCTATCAGTGCCACTTCATCGGCCCACCTGATATCGTAAGAGATTTATACACATAGACAGATAAGGTACAGAGATTGATAAGCAGACAAGGGGATAGAAAGATCAAAAGTGTTGGTGACTAGGGCATTTAAAAGTGAAAAGTGGTGCACCCCCAGCCCATTGTGTGAGATTAGAGAACAGCCCGGGGGGGGGGGGGGCATATTTCTTCCTGCTCTCATTAGTAGTCCCTCCATATCCAAAAAGAAGAAGAAAGCCTAATAGTGATTCCATATAATATCTATATTTCAGTATATTATGCATACACAGACATACAGACAGTATACACAGATTTATGTGCCTACGTAATTCTAAAGTTTATCATAACATTCCAGTATTCTATATTAAGATGTATTATGTCTCATTATGCCATCTAAGATGGTTACTTGTAGTCTGAATGATTTCCACTAATATAATATAAATTATTAGTATTCCTCTTAAAAGAAAAATAAAATATTTCACTAATTATAAATCCTAATTATCAACTAATTAATGATACATTTTAATACTAACCAACTACCACTACAAATTATACTCATAATGATAATATTAAAAAAATAACACAGCAAATGACCATACTTTGTTTTCCCCATTACAGATTATGTGTTGATAATAAATGAAGACTTGGGCCTACGATCTGACTGTGTGACTGTTAAGGCATTCAAAGTAATAGAAGAATTTTGTTTGTTATTTTTTTATTTATGGAAATAATTAGGTATATTTTTTATGTTAACTGCACATTTAACAAAACAATTGTAATCATAGTTTTAAATAGAACCATAATGCAGGGAAAATAGAGTGTATAACTGGAAAAAAACGATTATTCCTTAAAATGGTTTAGTTCATTGTCTTCTGTGAAAACATGACTGGATGCAGATTAAGTTCGTTAGGAAAAAAACAATGTATGTGCTTTTTACAACAATGTTCCCAACCACTAATTCTAAAAGAGTTTGACAGACCATGTTCATTCACAATTTTCACACCTATTTCATAGTCATTTTCTTCTGACAAGAAAACCGCAGTCTAACTGAGGGATAAACTGTGGAGGAAAACAGTACAAGTATAACAATTTATTTCCAAAGTAGGCATTGTGAAAATTGAGCTTTTAAGCAGACAAAAGACCATTTAGGTTTTACAAGAAAATACAGCTAATGTCCGTCGTTTAGAAAGGGTAGTAAAATTAATTGTATGCTATAAACAGCACACTGTAAATATGTCTTTATGTAGTGGTGGACTTTATTTGGTTTGCAATGAAAAAGTTGTCCTCTTCCTCCATGGATTTGGGGCAGGAAGTTCAGTTAGATAGGTAGAGTACAGGTAAGAGCAGTAAGTGCATCGTTCTCATATGGGGAAGATATCAGGTATAATAATTATTTAATAACATGAAAATAAGATGTGAAACAGAGAACTCTTAAAACTTTAACAGGATTCCATTCCATTGCTTTCAGACCATATAGACCACTGATGGCCCAACTAGGGCTGCCACCTGGCTGCTATTTTACCAGCAGGCCAGTAAAAATCATCAGGCCAATGTTAAGTCTATGGAGACAATACCAAGGCTGGTATTTTTCTGATGAAAAGGTGGCAACCCTAGGCCCAACCTATGGCACAAGTGCCATATCTGGCACTGAGCATCTGACTGCATTGTCATGATAATTATACATGTAGAGGGGTGGATCAAATATGGACACTTAGATGGAGAAACTAAAGTAAAGTAAACAAAACAGAGAGAAAGGGAACCTAAAATGGAGAGTGTCTGCAAAAAAAGGGTAGCGTGAGAACATGATACTGGGGAAATGAAACTCTGAGATCTATTTCCTATAGAATAATTGGCACTTCTGCTCAGAATACTTCACCCTCACTTTTGTAAACAGTTCTTGGCTCAATAAATGAATGGGTGCCTTGTGCCCTGGATTCACTTCACTCTATCCTTCCAGGAAGTTGAAAATATTGTCTATGGTAAAGTATTATGTACTCTGGAGTGACAGGTGGGAATGCCATAACTGCCACTTTCGTTGGCTTTCTCTTGTCTTTATCTTTCAATAGCACATGCCAAGATTCACTGTAGAGGCTTAGGTGGGACTGCATACCCCAATGTCTTCAACTATTTGCAGCATGGACTGGGAAGGTATAGTGATATATTCCACCAGTGGAACACTGTTAAAAGGTTATCACAAAGGAATAAAATATAGATTTGGCCCTGACAACACTATAACAATTGGAAAAGATTAACACATCATCTGATATTCTTTAAAAAAATTGTCAATACTTTAAAATGTATGATAGTCTGATCTTTAAGAAAATGCCACAAAATAATATTAGACTATAGCCAAATAATAGGCTTAACGCAAATGTTACCAGCACACACATATGTCTAAAATGTATTCAGTTCTACAAACAATAACAACTAACAGGAATAATAAAGCCTATAATTCAAACTATATGGAAAATATAAAGAAATCAGAACAGTCACTATAAAAAATAGCATATGTTAATGTTTTCATATAACCTTTGTGGTGATATACTGCTCACCATGTTTATTATCGATTCAGAGAAATAAATAGCTTTTTCTGAAACTGAGCCAAACTAAATAAATAACACAAGCATTCTGTAAAGCGGGAACTCAATGATTGTGTTATTTAAAATGTCTAGATCCACAAGGGAGAAGGAGGGATTAGTAAGTCACTCAATGTTTTAAACACACTGCTATCTAAAATAAAGTTTAACTTCTGCCCATATTGGCTTATAAGATAAACCCCTGGTAAAGAGGAAACAGACATTTCTTCACAACCTCCAATGGGATATAGTTCACATCGCCCAATAATAAACATAAGCGAGGCATGTTTATCATTATAACAATATATTAATATAAAAATATATATTATACTTTTCATCTCAAACATCCACACAATGTAACAAAAAGAGTAATGGCACAGAAATTTGTGTAAAGAATATAAATAACAATAATATGGCATAGTACAAAATGTGTTTTACTAAACTGTTATTCATGGCAGGAAATGTACTTACAAACAACTGTAAATGAGCAGATGATAATCAGCTAACTTCTCTGCTCATAATAATACATTAGACTTACTTTACCAATCATTATTTATGTTGCTTTTACCACCATCACCTACAGGTTAATCCAGGTATCCACTGCACTTGCTGTATAACAATATTTGATTATGCTCAATGATATTTTGCACATAAGATTGGTGTGGCTGCACAATTACAAGCGCAGGTCAGTTCTAAAACAATGTACATTGCAAGAATGGAGACTGTATACCAATGACATTATATCCACAGATGTCTAATCATATTGACATGGGTTATGCCATGTCACCTGACTGTCCACATTGCATCATAGAGACTTGGCTTCCCCTCTTATAGCAATAGGTGTCAAATCCACATCTCTGATCTAAAGCAGATTTCACACTCCATGTTTTCCAAAAAGATGGATTTTGCTTGGCAAACCTGTCTTACTGAGAAACAAAAAAAAAAAGCTTATTTGGTTGTTTTTTTTTTTTAAATATTGAAGATATATATATATTTTCTTCCTAAGAAGCTATAACCATATATTTATATAAAGAACTCTTCAAACTTAAAAACATGCCATTTTTATTTACGGTATATTTAAACTGAATAACAACAACAATAAAATTTATAATACCCATGCACTTCTCGGTAGTAAAAGTGTCTGTAAAAGTATATGAGTCCCCCAAGAAATAACAATAGTGAGCTACATCTGTAAGGAACGCAGAGAGGCCAGCTTTCTCTAATTGTAGCCTGTACGTGACTTAATAAACCATTGGTAAAAGGCAGCATATTGAGAACAGGGAATCCTAACATTACTGCATATTTTTATTATTTATTACTGTAAGAACACATCCGATGCTTCGATTAACTGAAATGTACAAGAACAGCCGAGATCAGTTTGAAAACTGAAGAATAAATTAACATAACCAATTTAATTGTATGAAATGAAGCGGTCACATAGAATCCCGTGTTTGTTTAATTTGCATTGTTTATTGGCCCCTGAGGCCAATTGAAGGCAGTGACACAATCAGGTTGGAATTACCATGTATGAATCTGGATGACCAGACACTTTATAAATATGACAAAATAGAAAATGATTTATTATTCTGGCCAAAAAAATAAATATATATTTTATAAGGGTTAATGCGATGAACAATAAAAGTCTGCAAAGCAGAGGAAATGTTATAATGAGGTATTATACTCAGTTTTTCTCTTTTTTTATCTTTGGATGCAAATTGTGGCACATTTTTGTGCCTTTTTAAGCCGTTCATTGACCTGTCTTGTAGACAAAAAAAAAATAAACAATGAAGGAATTCTTTCTGAGCAGAGCTCTTTGATCATGAAAAAAACATAAATATAAAATAAATAACACTTCATAGGTTTGCTGACATATAATCAGTAGAGATATCTCTAGGGTCTGCCTTCCTCGGAGGCATGTTGCCAGTAATTTCTTCTATATCTAGATATTTCTTTACCAAGAAAACCTCCATAATGTTGGATTTTAAATGTTAAAGAGACACTCCCACCCAAAAATGAAAAGGGTTTTTTTTTTTTTTTGCATTTTTGACTTCAGATATGTCTATTGTTTTTGTTTTGTGAGTTTATTTTACTAAACAAGTGAGACTGTGTGCTGCCATTTTGTGAAATATGGCATTTTTGGGTGCCACCCCCCAGTGACTTTACAGCACTACTATCTCACTTTGGTGCTGGGGACACAGAATGCAGTCTATAAGTCCAAATTCTGATCATAGTCTTGCATTGAATGGGTGGCTAATGTAACTATTACTTCACAAGGGGGTGGAGTTATGATCCTATTTGATCAGGCCAGTCTCCTCCTTTTGTGTTGGAAGACTCTCAAAATGGATGCTCGAGACAAACACCTAATTTTATTTTTACTTTTATATGCAATAAATTCAAACACAGAGAAAAAAAAAAACAATGGCATATGTCTTATTTATGGGTTTGTTTTAAATGCACAGGTAATCTAGTTAAATATTATGTAAGTGGTAGTGTTCCTTTAAGCACTTCTGACTTTAATTTGAATTTACATGGGTTGCAAATTTCTTGCCATATTTCCCACGATTCTTAGTTGTTGATGTACATTGCAAAGTGGCGTGGCCTTGGTAGATGGTATATTGGTCAAATGCATATGTGTAGTTGGTTTAGAAGGAGTAAGGCAGTCCATGCAGGCACAACTGGGTTGCCAAGAAGTGTCCTAGACACCGTGTAACCACTGTGCTCATTTTGTGCCCTACAATTTTCAGAGAATTATGACACCGGAAGATGTAGTCAGGGCGGTGAGATATTTGGCAGGGCATACTCTACCTTGCCTTACTTCAGTATGCCATCTCAATTGGGTCTATTCACTAAAATTCGAGTTTTAGTTCGAGATGGATCGACTTTTATTTTGAGACAAAGTCAAATTCTGCACTCGAGTCAGATAGAAAAAAAAACAGGTTCGACTTTTCCCCACTGAAAGTAATGGGTGAAGGGAAGATTATCTGAGATTATCTGAGCTATCTAAGCCAATTTCGGCCTACTTGAGCGAAAACCTGAATTTTAGTAAATAGCCTTTTTTTTTATATTACCTGGATTCACTATCCTTCCTTTTCATCAAATACATCTCTATAAACCAATTAAAAAAAACATTAGAAAATATATTTACCTGGCCTCCTGGCACAGTTTACTCAACCCTAAAAAATAAACAACTCATGATAATTAACATTTCTTTAAAATCTAATATGAGCCTCGCATCACACCATGCCTACTTGCATATACCTTCAGCTAAATAAATTCTTAATAACTAATATACAATTGTGAAAAACAATCATTATGAAAAAAAAAAAATCTGTGTTATAAAGGATTTTTCTATGTAGTATAATAACAAATTACATTAAGAATTTTGTTAATTATGTTCCTATAATATTCAATGCAGTAAAATCTATATAGATATATATAACCTGTATCAGATGTACAATCCCCTATGTTTCAAAAGTGTATAATCCTCTGTATGGGTATCATAAAAAGCACTGCTACAAGCATTCCATTATTTGAGTATATTGTATGATTCAAGCAGGGGGCAAGCAGTGTATGAACACTTATCTTTTCTACTCTATCTTTTTCTTTTCTTGGCTTTTCCTCTGGTTCTTTCTGTCTGTTTTATGTATATGCCTATCCCATGCTGGCAGTGTATATCACATCTGAAAGTCAACACAACTCCTTACTGAAGATAGCCTCCGGTAACAGTGAGATTTCTGAAACATAACTGCTTTTCGCTTCTGTTCTTTACTTGGTAGGATAAATGCCAAAGGATTGCTGAAAGTGAGGGACTGTTTCTATTGTACAATTGTATTTATTAAAACAGTTGAAATGTAGAAGAAGCTCGAGGTTATAAAGCCATGTAATATGACGGGTTTTATTGTGGGTATGTAAATATTGACCTGGAGGGAAATTACAAAAAATCCGATAAGGTAATTTGAGATCTTGTAACACACATTCCTAGTAGGAGACTGAACCAAACGCCTATAGGTTCTGTGCAATAAAGAGAGAATTACAGGGGATTCAGAAGGGAATTTCAAACTTTAGGCCAATGAAGCCAAATTTTAAAAAATTCTCCAATGCAGATGAATGGGAGAATTTTTCCAACTCAGCTACTCTGGCCTTACGTTTGAAATCTCTCTCTCAATTCCCTGCAATTCTCTCTTCATTAAGTAGGCCCTTCTATGTTATCTGAGCTCAGGCTGTTACTGTGATTGATCTTTGGGTAAGTGTAAATAATTTAAAGGAGCCACACCATCTAGCTATGCTAGGATACCACCAATCATGTCTGGAAAAAATACAAAGTAGTGCCAAACACCTTTCCATTCTATGACCTCATCTCAATTGTTTAAAGCCTTTCATGCCATAATATATACAACAAGGGATCAGGCTGAACACAGTACATGCATTGCTCAATCCCAATCTATTTCACAGCAATGCCATGGTCTCTGGCTCTGGGTTCAATGAATGAGTGCATGATGGATGAGAAAATGTAATCAAATGTAAGCAACAGCTTTTATATGTCCCCAATCTCAAGAATGGGACTCTATTTCGGTTTATAGAAAGCCAATAGCATTACATGTATTCCATAAACCGAAAGTCTATAAACTGAAAGACATTCGGTTTATAGACTTTCGGTTTATAGAATAGCAATAGCATTACATGTATTCCATAAATTCTTATGAATGGGGACTCTATTTCGGTTTATAGAAAGCCAATGGCATTACATGTATTCCATAAACCGAAAGTCTATAAACCGAATGTCTTTCGGTTTATAGACTTTCGGTTTATGGAATACATGTAATGCTATTGGCTTTCTATAAACCAAAATAGAGTCCCCATTCATAAGAATAGGTCAATTGACCTATTCTTATGAATGGGGACACTCACCCACATTTTACTTCATTTTGCAGCCCTCTAGCCCTTTCCAGGACTTTTTTAGAGGCATTTTAGTGGCCAAAAGTTTTGGTCCCCATTGACTTCAATGGGGTTCAGGTTCGGGGTCAAGTTCGAGCACGGACCCGGACATTTTTTCGAAGTTCGGCCGAACCTGCTGAACTCGAACATCCAGGTTTCCGCTCAACTCTATTAGGAATCATAAAAATAAAGAAGCTAGACTGATAAAGAAAATAATTGAGCAGAATATCCATGTATGAATGTAAAAAAAAAGCCCAACACAAATGGCCCAAACATCTGAATATCTTGCAAAAGGTTTACCAGAACATAGACTTTTATTTGCTTACCTATTTCATTGATAAACAGATTTAAAAGACCAGCGAGTGTGCCATAAGTGTTTACGATTCTGTTTTATTAGCCATTTGTGGATTCCACTAAGGCTAATTAAATACATTTTCTTTAATGGTAAGTGCTTGGCTTTCTAATACGATAGAGGGGGATGTAGAGACAGACACACAAAGAATGAGACTGCAGGTAATAAATATATATACCAAGACAAAAAATTATAGCTAGATAGACACACACACACACACAGGAGTCCATTTACCCCAGCAAAACTCAGACCCTAGGAGTTAAGCTGGAATAAAAGGTGAATAAATGAAGTATAATTAGATAAACAGCAATATGTATGTGATTCTTTGATTGATGTCTTTGCATTCATCTTCTGCCTTGATCTATGAAGAACTGTAAATATGTGTTGTTACAAATGGTAGCTGGCACATATAGTACATAGACTGTCACGTAGATGTTTTTGTTATCGGTTTAATAACTTATCGAGAAAGAACAGGCATCTTGCAGTTCAGCACTAAGCTCTCTTGTTTACCGATTTGATAGAAATAAATAATCACTGCTACGTCTCACGATGGTATTTTATTTCTCAAAACCTCCTCAAACTATCTGCAGTCTATACTGAGACCGCCATGAAAAATCCCCAAATCAATTCAAATATATTCAGTCTCAACCACATTCACAGAAATTATTTATCATACACAAAGAACCATTTTACAATGTGAAATGTTCCATTTTTGTTTGAAGAAGCCAACTAGGTGTGATTGCACCAGACAGATGGATGTAATGTGTCCAAAGCATGTCAGCAGCTATCACATCCACGAAACGTTCGACACAGATATCAAAATAGTACACTGGACCTGTTAATACCTATCCAGAGATGCTCTAATAAAAAGACATATTAATCAGCTTGACTTTATCTCTTGTAGTTTAAGCATAACACTAATACAATCTTGAGATTACGGATGATATCTGAAGCAATGCAATTTGGTACTGCTCTTGTTAGCTATAGGAAGAGCACTGAAATCTCAACAGGGGTTTAATTTTGAGCCTACTTGAATGCTCTCTGTTACCATGCCCTGTCTCCACAGTCATAAATTACAATTCTATAATAAAGAGAACAAATGTACAGAATGACCAAATGTTGACACTTGGCTGATATAAAACTTTCCCTAAAAATAAGCTAGAATGAGAACGTTAATCAATTTGAATTCTGTGGCTTGTTATATTTTTTATTCAATGCACCCTAAATCTCTTTAATAAAGAACTGTACATTACAATTTATAGACTTTATCCAAAATGACTTTGTTGCGCAGGTTCCAATTTTTCTTGTTTTTCTGTACCTCTCCATGGGAGCCCTCTGATTGGCTCTGTGATATGCCTGAGGATTCCACTTTCAAGAGGAATCATCATGGTGAGGATCAATCCCCGGGAGAACACTTGCAATTTGTTACATTTTAAAGGTAAGTATTGCAAAATATATGCATATACAGATAGAAGCAAATGTCAAGAAATTATAAACAAGTGTAGTTTTTTAATGCAGCTTTAAAATGCATATATCAATGGTTATTTTAATGTAAATTAAAATACAGCTAACCCTGATTTTTAAGTTTTAAATTCCATCTATTCTGTAATGATTTTCTATCCTTGCTGATTCATTTATGTTTTGTTTTTGTTTTTTTATATTGAAAGGACATACTTGAAAACAAGAGACATTTCAATTTATTCTCCCTGGCAGAACATTATATAAATAAATAAATAATTGCCCACCCCAGTGCAAAAAGAATGGCTAGAAGCCAATGCTAGGAGCCACCTGTTTAAGAACATGATCATTAGGGGACCTTCGTTACATGAGTTTTGGTGGTAATCAGGCATGGTAATCTATTGAAATCTAGAGCAACAGCTGGAAAACTATATTATTGCTACAGAGAAGGAGTCACGAGAGAGGTTATCCAAATATAGGACTATGCTGCATAACACAAAACAAATTAATGACCTGTTTAATTCTCATTGATAACTCCAGAGACAGACACGTATGCTAAGTATGTAAGCAAATGAGAACAAATGTCCACTTTAGCTCTGTGGTCTCCCAGGAAGAGGGAGGGGTGTGTGTATATATGTAGAACTTGCACTAAGGTCTACTATTAATGAACTGGGATGTAAAAGCACTCTTAGAGAGCAGTACAGTAGCTGGGCATAGATGTATGCTATTAAACCACCAAATATTAGTACTGGAGGAGAAGATCAGCATTTCTTGGAAACTGAAAGGAAGGACTTCAATTCTAAGTTAAGCTTTCATCATGAGAGATTTTAACCCCTTAGTGACAAGACATTTTCACCTTGACTTTCCCTTGGTGACAATGGCTGTTTTGACATTTCTAGGGTGTTTGTGTTTAGCTGTAATTTTTTTCTCTCTCACATACAGTACCCACACAAATTATATGTTGTTTTTATCGTCATAAGAAGGGCTTTCATTAGATACCATTATGTTCATCATATCTTATAATTTACTACAAAAAAAATCATAAAATATGATGAAAAATGAAAAAAAAACCACTTTTTCTAACTTTGACCTAAAATATAATTTACACAAATAAAATCATTAAAAAAGACCCCGTCTAAATAGTTTCTAAATGTTGTCCCGAGTTCAAAAATATGCATGTTTCCATATTTTTCGGTATTTTTTTGTGAGCTATGGGGCAAAAACCAAAAATAGTGTTTTCATTTTTTTCCTATATTGATCTTTTGACCCCAACCCGAACCCAAAATTTAACCCTAACACTAAATTTAACCCCAACTCTAATCCTTATTATATCCTTAATATTGTTTTACTTTAATTTCATTTTAACCCTATCCCTTATGCTAAAAAATATTTAATTTTAACCCTATAGGCTAATATAGCTAAATAACCTGTTTTTATTTAATTAAATATGTATTTTAATTATTTTCCATTGCAATGCTACTAAACTACCACTAGGGGTAGTCAAGTAGCATATTCAGAGCGACGGAAGTGAAGTTACTTTCACTTCCGAAGCTCAGACCGGCAGAGGGCTTAGCCATATTGACGGAGCAGCATGCTCCGTCAATATGGCTCCCCACGATCGCTCCGTGGGGCGATCGTGGGGGTCCCAAAATAGAAATTTCGGTGCTGGCTATTGCCACGATGTCGAGGCAATAGACCAGCACTGTTAAAGCGGTTTTCGCGATCGTTGATCGCGAAAACCGCTTCATTAAATGCAGGACGTGCCAGGCACGTCCTTTGTCATTAAGGGAGATTCTCCCAGGACGTGCCTGGCACGTCCTTTGTCGGCAAGGGGTTAATTATCCACACATTTATTGTAATGTGTGATCAAGTAGTTTAACAATATGATTGCTTCATGTTTCAATTAGTGGAGTTACAGTGGCAGAACAAGACACAGAAAAACATTCTACCTCCTCCCATTAGGCCAATTTGACTAACTGTGGCTGTGATTCTGTCTTTCATAGACCCCCTTTGGGATGGGCTTCAGTGCACTGCACCTGCTTAGATCTGGTCATAACACTTAATGCAGAGATCTCTCAATCAATGTCGAGCTTGTGAAGTAAGGAAGTTCATACTTGTCTACATTCAGGGATAATAGCTTAAAGTGGATGGTGTTACAGGAGATTGAAATCCAACCTATCAGGAGCTCATTTATTTATGTTTATGTTATGTGTATCTAAAAGAAACACATAGTTTAAACAGAATGCTGTGCACGGTGAAAGTGTTGTGCATAGGTGGCATTGGTGTTGTACATAGTCATGCCATGACAGACCCAAACATGGCAGCACTGTTCCTAGCAGCCACGGACAAAGGTTTATAATGCAATATTGTGCAATATTGTGTCAAATGACATTCAGAAAACCAAATTGGCATAAGTGTCCCCTAGACTCACAGCTAACGTCACCACTGACTGCAGTAAACAAGTATGTGGTTCTTGCATTGGTGCCCCTTACAGTAATGTTACACCGCTGGCCCCTCAAAACATTGCATGTAGAGGGAAAAAAACACAGCTTCTGCAAATGAAATGGAAAGCATGTGGTTTTTCTACAAACCTTCATGTTGCGTTTCACCTCTAGGCCTTGTAGACAAGTGCGGGATCTACTCAGCTACTTATCTGTTCCAGCAATCATTGCATCGGCAGTGCGATTTTTATATACTTTTATTCCATTTTGCACAGAGGTAAAAATAAAGCTACATTTATCTTTGAAAATATCTTATTAAGAAAATAGCAATGTAATATTTTCAATTTCGTGAAAGACAAGACTAAAACACTGACATTTTTGGGGGAAATTGCAGTCCATTTAACAAACCTTCGGGAAGTGCAATCTATTTGAAATTCACTTGCTTCCGTTAGTCTATGAAGCAAAACTGGATTGTGTTTGGTTAGCTTGAAATCATGCACAAATGTCACTCTATAGTGTCTGGCTTTTCCTTTTTATTCTATTGGCCTTTGATAAAAGCACTGAATCCACTTCTCAAAATCAAACAAAATGTTGTCACAATGTTTTAAGGCAACCCAAACATAAAAACTCAAAGTACTTGCGTCAACACAAATAGAAACACTTTTCCCTTTTTATGTAAGGTAAATTGAACATATATTTGGTAACATAAGAGCAATATGAGCATTCAGAAAGACCAAAGCAATATAACAAGCAAAATGTATCCTTTTTACATTACTAAAAGGGGCATTCGGTCACCTAAACATTGTTTGTACTTTGAGTGTAGAGAATAAAAAAAAGAGGGAAGTAGGCCACAGGCAAACTGACGGGTTATTATAGAATGTGGGGTATTTAAATGATACAAATCATGCATGTTGAATTTAATATAGTTTATTGATGAGTGTGGGATAACTGAAAGACAGCAGTACCCAAAGAGAGTCTATATAGGTAGGCACTTACAAAACATAAAAGTGACAAAATCAGCATATATTATGCAAAAGTAGAAAAATTCATAAATTTATTGGGATCATGTGATCAACATTATATAAACATATCACAACCCACAATTACCACCCAAAGACAGAAAAATGCATACATAAAAACTAATACAAAAAAAATGATGCATACAATGCCCCTTATCAGCTGAGCCCTGCGTATGTTTATTGTACAAACATTTTGGATGCACTGACTTTCTGTTGCATGGTGATCAATTCCCCTCATATTCTGCTTGCTACAGAGCCTTGCTGGATGCATTTGTTTTTGGTCCCATTCTAATGCTTTTTGGGCTTTTAGGGTTTTTTATGGCTGATTCTTATATGCTTCATTTAGGATGTGGATGCACAGCTCTTTATTGGTTTAGGGTGCGCTTTAGTGGTGCACTCACTTTATTTCTATTTTTCAGTAGTGCACCACTTAAGGGTGTCCTTCCTTTTATGCACAACCTGCAGGATTTGTTGGTGATTTCGTCATTTTTTTGTGTTACTTTAGTATTTTGTATTCATGCATTTTTCTGTCTTTGGGTGGTTATTGTGGGTTGTGATATGTTTATACAATGTTGGTCACATGATCCCTACCCGAGGATTCCCAATAAATGTATGATTTTTTCTACTTTTGCATAATTTATGCTGATTTTTTCTCTTTTATGTTTTGTGAGTGCCAGCCTAATAGACTCTCTTTGAGTACTGCTGTCTTTCAGTTATCCTACTGTTCCATGAATATTGTGGGTCTATAGGCACCCACCCTTCCTGGTACATTTGTGTGGGTATACAGGAGGGTGAGTAGACTAGACACTCCCAAATTATAGTTGATGCAGGGTGGCATCTATGATATTGTTTTATCAATGAGTATGCTGGTATCCATGCTGTAGGTAATTGTTTAACCCCTTCGTGACGCATGGTGCTTGAGTCCCAAACGACACAAGCACCAAAACGTCACGATTTGTTCCTGGCCACCGATCACAAGGTGATCGGTAGCCAGGAACACTCTGGCAGAGACCCGATCAGGGTCTTAATAGACCCTGTGGGTCCCTGCCAAAAAATCGCGAGACCTCCGGACGTCACGTGTGACGTCACGGAGGCGTGCCCGAACCCGGAATTTGGGCACAGCGCGATTTAGCAAAATGTAGCCGGTGCTCGCTTTGAGCACCGGCTACATTTTCCCTGTCAGACTCAAAGTGGCCTCATCTGACAGGTGGTATCCCGCTGTAAGTGCCTGCAGCGGGATCCGAAAACAGCTCATCGCGGGGAGCCGCGATGAGCTGTTTAGTTCAAGACGTACTATGCCGTCCTAACAACTTTAAGGTACTTAAAGTCAGGACGGCATAGTACGTCCTAACGTCACGAAGGGGTTAATCATTGTAAAGAAGGTATTTTATAGTTACTGTATAACCATAACAATAGTTATTGTTATGGTTAAGTGTGTCTTGTTCTTTTGTATATGTGGTAATATGTCTATTTAATATTGAGTATGTATTGCGATTGTGCTAAATAAAATATTTTTTTTTAAAATGGTGGGAAATGGTCTATATATTGTGTTAGTTCAATTGCAAGCAAATGTATGAATTAAGACAAAAATGTGTCACAACTCAGCGAGACTCCCGTTAAAAAGGTTCAATAAAATCATCAAAATGGCATCATAAATACTCCAAAGGATTAGACACATCAGGCAGAACAACACATGTTACATGCCGGTTTGGAATCCCAACCCTAAAATCAAGACCAGGTGTTGAAAAACAAAGCACTTCCACTGTGTGAAAAAAACACATTTAAATACTTAATTACTATAGTCAAGCTAGAACATAAAGTTAATAAAATGCTGCAGCTTGTTAGTGATTTCAATTGTTGGTATCATACAAAAATATAATGGGGAGCCGTTATAAACATGGTGCACAAGCAGGTTGCGCCAAATACTGGCATAATCGGCGTGTGCGCCAATGTGTAAATTTCATGAGTCTGTGTTATCTACGCTAAATGCGCAGATGTAGGTTGTGTCGGCGCTCATTGCACCAACACAGCCAATGTAGAAATAAATCAGAGCCTGATTTGCCTCATGGAACCTCCACCACACATATATATATATACCAATCAACCATAGCATTATGACCACTGATAGGTGGCAAGCAGGCAAAGGCAGTGCGATGCTTTGGGCAATGTTCTGCTGGGAAACCTTGGGTCCTGCCATTCATGTGGATGTTACTGTAACATGTACCACCTACAAAGCATTGTTGCAGACCATGTACACCCTTTCATGGAAACGGCATTCCCTGATGGCATTTGCCTCTTTAAGCAGGATAATGCAACTAGCCACAAAACAAAAATGGTTCAGGAATGGTTTGAGGAATACAACAACGAGTTCAAGGTGTTGACTTGGCCTCCAAATTCTTCAGATCTGAATCCAATTGAGCATATGTGGGATGTGCTCAACAAACAAGTCCAATCCATGGAGGCCGCACATTGCAAATTACAGGACATGAAGGATCTGATGCAAATGTCTTGGTGCCAGATACCACAGCACACCTTCAGAGATGTAGTGTAGTCAATGCCTTGATAAATCAGGTCTGTGTGGCATCAAAGTATATTGCAGGTGGTCATATTCAGGGGCGTCACTAGGGTTGGGGTCACCCTTTGCGAAACTCATGGTGTCACCCCCCTGGATTTCCTCCATTACAATGCCAAACAGATTCCTTAGTAATGCCAGTTAGATGGACTATTAACTATGCCACACACAGGAGCCCCATAACTATGCCACACACAGGAGCCCCATAACTATGCCACACACAGACGCCCCATAAATTATGCCACACCAGAGCCCCATAAATTATGCCACACCAGAGCCCCACTATTTATGCCTCACCTCTGCCCAATTAATTATGCCACACACACAGGTGCCCCATAATTATGCCACACACACAGGTGCCCCATAATTATGCCAAACACACACAAGTGCCCCATAATTATGCCAAAAAAAAGTCCCTTAATTATGCCACACAAAAGAGTCCCTTAATTATGCCACACATGGGCCCAGTAAATATGCCACACACAAGCGCCCCATAATTATGCAAACATGGGACCGCCATTAATTATGCAACACACAGGAGCCCAACAAGGTGACAATTGTATAATTCTAAAACAATACATATCTATACATACAGACATCTCTCTCTCTCTCTATAACAGCTAATTTGCCCAATTATATGCCAGTATCATTTTGTCATTAATAAGCCACAGCCAATTTGCCCATTAATATGCCAGTATTATTTTGCCAGATGCCAATACCATTGTGCCATTAAGATGCCAGTATTATTGTGCCATTCATTTGCCAGTATTATTGTGCCATTCAGATACCAGGAATATTGTGACATTCAGATACCAGGAATATTGTGACATTCAGAGCCCAGTAATATTGTGCCAGTCAGAGCCTAGTAATATTGTGCCAGTCAGAGCCCAGTAATATTGTGCCATTCAGAGCCCAGGAATATTGTGCCATTCAGATACCAGTAATATTGTGCCAGTCAGATACCAGGAATATTGTGCCACTCAGAGCCCAGTAATATTGTGCCAGTCAGATACCAGTAATATTATGCCATTCAGATACCAGTAATATTGAGCCAGTCAGATACCAGGAATATTGTATCACTCAGAACCCAGTAATATTGTGCCAGTCAGATACCAGGAATATTGTGCCATTCCAGTGCTTGTTTTCTTCCTCCCTCCTCCCCCCTTCCCCATCACTTACCGAATGACTGCTGCTCCGTGTCCCCGGCCGGACGTCTCTGTGTAGTGCTCCCTCCCGCACAGAGGAGGGAAACACAGTCACCGGATGTGACATAACGTCACATCTGGTCACGGGGTTTTGTTTTTTTCCCGCCGGCCATAAAAAAAAAAAAGTTAGGCAGTGCGATGCGGGCGGGGGTGGGGGGGTGGGGGGGTTGGGCGCCGTCAGCACTGGTGTCACCGCCGCTGGAGGGGTCACCCGGTGCGGCCTGCACCCCCCGCACCCCCCTCGAGACGCCACTGGACATATTATTAAGGATGATCGGTGAATATATATATATATATATATATGTATACACACACACTCACTATGCAGCACAAAAAAGATGTGAACAGTGTATATAATACAAAATACAAAGATAGAAGTCTATTCAAAGGATAAATTAAAATATATTCCATTGTCTTTATATAGAAGAACAATATCTTGTTTTATATATATATATATATATATATATATATATATATAACTGATCAGACAGCTGTGGGTGCAGTTAAACTACACAATCGGGCACATATGGACCCAGTGAACTTGGGATATATTATGACAAGTAAAGTGCAGAAAACACTTAGATAATAACTGTAGCATAAGCGATGATACAATTAAAAGTTAACAAAATGGATAAAAATTTAACTAAATCATTAAATGAATATAGTGAAATGAACCAGAGATTTAATTATTATAGAAACTATGGACCATGCTATCTGTATTACAGTTAATATATTGACTAACATAATGTTTAACTATCACTGAGCGGTGCAATTAATTACCTACAAGAAGCCTTCTGCATATTTTATTTGGGTGACCACCACATTTATACTTGCCTAGATTCTTTAAACAATTGGCCCTTGTATTTGGCCTAGATAACAAAAAAGACTTGGAGAAGATGCAGATCCCAAAGTCTGAGCCCCTCTGACTACCATATGATGGCCTTTTTCATCACAAACAAGAGTCACCACATTCCCTCACAGTTGTGATCATTCTAAATTATAGTTGCAGTATAAATAATGTTTTGGCCACTGACCCTTTTTATGCTCATGATTGAGAGTTAAGGGAAAAAATGGAATACTGTAGATATTTTTTTTGTTAGCTTTTGTTACCCTAATGTTACTCAAACATCCAAGCCTGTGATTGACTATCATCATTGAAAGAAATAAAATATCAAACCTCCTTTGGAATAATAAACAGTTTTTCATACTTTATTTAACGTTTCTATTAACTTTGTAACCTTCTCCTATTCTGGTCCTTTTTTTTTTCTAAATTGCAAGGCACACACTTGATATTTTTTTTCTTTTATCAATTCTACCAATTTCTGCTAACACTCCATTATGAACACTCATTCTAGATAGGTAGTATCATATTTAAATACAGAGTGATTTTATTGTAATCACAGCGGTATCTAGCTGTCAGCAAGAAGGTGGCATAATGAATGGTAATCATTTTGCACAGAGTAAGGACAGGTCTTGCAGAAAGCATCTAATTCTACGTGATGGCCCATGCAGAGCCAGTAAAGGTCACATGCTAATAGGGAAGTGCAGAAAGGCGCTGTTGATGACACGCACATTGGAAAACAGCAAGCTCAGCGTACATACTGCAGCTAATAGAATCGTTACTGCCGCATGTCAGGCACTGAAAAATACCAAGGGACAGAGGCATTTGAGCAGAGTGAAGAGCAGATCACGTGCATATTAAAGCTGAACGATTTCTGCAGAGAAGAACCATCAGGACAACACAGATGTTTCTTCTTTATTCATTTTTTAAACTCTATTTCTAAACAGACCATTCTTTGCAAACTCTTTAGAAAAATAGATGAACAATTATGAATCTGACCCCCTTCTGAAATTAACAGATGCACCATAATTAGTATGATATGTAATCAACACTATTTAAAAAAAAATATGGATTCGGAGAAGGATGTAATGCAATATTCCAGGAGCTTTTTTTATATTTAATGCGGAAATGACATGGAAAAAAAACAAAACAACACATCATTTATTTCATTAGTCATGTATGAAAGCCTTTGCAAATATACAGAATGTAGTTCTGCATTCAAGTGTCTTAGTGGAAATGAAAATTCATTTTCCTCCTCCTCCCCAGCGGAAGTAAATTACCAAGTATGCTTGACAGTTGTCAGAGAACGGTGACCCCCTGTAATAGCTTTGTAGGATTTTGATTTTTTTTTCTCAGTGCAGCAGTAATGATAGAGATGTGGGAGATAGAGATGTGGGGGTGGTACACAAGCATAGCTGGCCACTAAAATCATTTCCTTGGCACCGAAGGGAAGATAATTAACCTCTTCAGGGATAATTAACCCTTCCGCAAACCCACAAGGGAAAATATATATATATATTTTTTTTTTGGAGAGAGAAAGTTCTTTTTTGAAAAGGTAGATTTTTACATGGATTCAAATTTTCTGTGTGCAACTACAGGTTGAGTATTCCTTATCCAAAATGCATGGGACCAGAAGTATTTTGGATAACTGATCATTTTAGATACAAAACACATGCACTAGTGGACAATGGAAAAAACGGATATAGATCTTGTTGTAATGCAAAAAAAAAGAGATTATGTTAATTGATAGTCCATAGACTTAAAAATCATTGGAAGTCACACAAAGAGACAGGCTACAGACCAGACACTTGGCGCGTTTCATGCGCTAGGTGCTGACTGGTTAGGAACATCTGGTCTGTAGCAGTCTCTTTGTGTGTCTGACTTGCAATGATTGTATAAATCTAAGGATTATCAATAAACATCTTTTTGATTTTTGCATTATAACAAGATCTACATCTGTTTTGTTCCAGTGTCCGCTGGTGTATTCGTTTTGTGTTTGCCTATTGAGGATGGGAGTTGGATTCCTGCTGCACTACAGCACCTGGTAACTATCAGTAAGAGATTGCATGGCACTTTACATGAAGGGATTGAGCTGGCAATTTGTATATTGTCTGGGTCATTTCAGATAACCGATCATTTCATCAACAAGATATATTGTAGCCTCTCGGAACTCATGAAATATAAAAGTGTCAAAGGAAATACTTGGGAACCTGCCGTAAGAGTGTCAGGCCTGCACGCAAGCCATTGTATTACCCTTTGTGGTTGTGGGGGAAACTGAGCATGCATGGAAAGGCTATATTGCAACTTAAGGGGGCTGGACACTGAATAAACTGTTTCTGTGTTTGCATTCTGACAGGTGTGTGTGTAATTTGCAACTTGTGGCAAAATCTGAAAAACAATTTGGATAACAGATTATTCTGGATAAGGGATACTCAATCTGTAATACAAAAAGATGTCCCTTAAGGTTTTCTATCACAGATAATGTATTGGTATGTTTGCGTCTTCCATGTCTATTTGAGATATAAGGGGGAGATAAGAGAAGGCCCATGAAAGAGGCAGAGAGAGCAGATATTGTTTCTGTAATATATTTTCTTCTTGTAATATGGCACTGGAAATGGATTTTAAATTCTTTAGAACAAGGCCCCACGTTATGTCACTAGGGGAGGCAGTTATATTTTCTCCTATGTTTAATAAATATTATCCTCTTTCCAAAGTGTTTTATTAAGATCAAATATCATAGCAAGAATCAAGTGTTATTTATAAATAGAAATTATTGGGCACAGTACAGGCTAAAAGTGGAGCAATCACTATGTAAACCAGTGGAATGCCACTGATGATTGCTCCATAGTTTGAATATTGGCCCCAAAATGATCTTTATAAATAACACCCATTGTATTAAGCGTTGAATTCAGTGGGTGGACATGGCAGGACTGCATATTTCATTTTGGTGAACAGTGGCATGACAGTGGTGACTAACAGGTAGTGACTGTTATGTTTTTTTCTCAAGATTGTGTGTAAGAGCTTCTCACTCCCTTTCAGAAGCCCTGCTGTTGAATTGAACGTAGAGACCGGTTATGATGTCATATCTCGCTAATTTTGTTTTCTATTTTGCAGTCCATCCCTGAGATTGGTAGACTACCATTACATACGTCAGAGAGCAGAGGGCTGAAAGAAACCCAAGTATAGAGTAAATGCAGAGTGAAAACAAATACAAAGGTTTTCAGATATGGCCACAGAAAAGAAGCCTTCCTAAATAATTGTGTCTACATCACTGTGTCAAGCATTTCAATGCAAGAAACACTTTGAAGGCAGAGAAAAATAACAATTCCAGCACTTTGGGGGTTAAACATATTTCCAAGACACACAATTTAAGTGGACTAAAATTTATTTCCAACAGAATATTAAAACTATTCCTGCCTGTACCATATTTAAGGGGGGGGGGGGGGGGGGTAGTCTAGTCCTTAATAATTCAGTAAAATTCTTATCTGCTGAACCTATAGTAACTGCTGTGATGTCATAATCCTCTCCTGAACATAGAGGGAAAATGCAATTTGTAAAAATCAAAGCTTGGAAGGAGCCTTTTAATTGAAACACCAGGGAATTGTTTTAGTGTGAGGCTAAAATGAAACTAATGGGTATATTTACTGTCTATGTTGTTGAGTATTTTCTTCACATCAAAACATTCAATGTTTCTAAATAACAATTTACATTAAGTAAATTATATATAAAATGGATTCATCTTGTGCAACCTCTATACAGTTTGGTTTTTCATTTGCATCTATTAAACATGTCACTGTATTTGGCAATGCAGCTGGGCCTTATGTTTCTGTCTATTAAGTCATCCAGAGTCTTTTGCTGATCTAAGCAGTTTTTTTTTTAATTCACTTTATGGTGCAGTACATAAGTAAATCACTGGATGCTGTAGGAGAAGATTAATGTAAGTCATGAATCTTGCACAATGCTAAGGTACAAAAAGAATATATTTCTTAGTGTATCTTAAAACGGATGTCTAACTGATAAAATAATTCCGAGAGCTCTTTGCGTATTCATTACATACGAACGACTTCATTTCTATTTTATCGTATTCTCAATGAAATTAATACTTTATGGCTAATAATATAATTTACTGAATGCAATGTGATGCATGGAACTGATGAGATTATTGTAAAATAGATACTTTAAAAAAAATTTTTTTTTACTATTCATTTATACTTGTTGCATCTTTATTATGCATTATATAGCCATAGCATGTTAAGCCCACTGCTACATAAAGGGTCTGCTACTCTAATATTGAGGGGTCCTAACACTAAACTGTTTGCTTCAATGACACTTAATCTCATGTACTAAATTACTTGCAAGGGACCAAAAACTTCTTTAAAATTTCTTTTTTTAAATATATTGAGACATTGGTGCATTTTATAGTTTTCTCTAGACACCATTTATGGTGCTCTTGTGATAGGAGAGGCAATTTTAACAGAACCCATTTCTATACATGCTGATATGCTTGTTTAACCCTTTAAGGACCAGGGATTTTCCTGGGCCAAGGACCAGAGCGTTTTTCAATTTTTAATACGCGGTTTTTGAAACACAAATTTCCTCTCTCTCATTTAACGTACCCATACAAGTTATATGTTGTTTTTTAGAGGACAGTTAGAGCTTTCTTTTGATACCCTATACATAAAAATGATTTACATTTTAGTATTAAAAAATACATATAAAAGAGGAAATTTTTGAGGAAAAAAAAAAGTTTTTCCCCATTATTTTCCCAATAATAAGCTACATAACTAGTGCAACACTAACCCACTTATCCCCCCTAATTAACTAACTAATAAAAAAGAAAAATATTGGTTCCCAAACCCCCCATAACAAAAAAGACAGAAAAAAACTCTGAAGAGTGCGATGTCAGATCAGTAAAAATCATGCAACAGGCATGCAGGGGTTAAAAGTTTATTAAATAAATATATTAAAATTACCTTTATTTATTCAAAAAAACTTTATAAATTGTAAAAATAAAAAAATCTGTTAAAAAAAAAACTAAATGAGGGCCATAAAGTGGAAGGAAACTGATCACAGTTAAAAACTGTGATCAGCAATGAAAGGGTTAATTTTTTTTTTTTTTTTTTACCTATGTGTGTATAATTAATTTCTTTTTACTTGCAGGTCACTCTCTGTGCTTCACTATAAGAATGTGAAGCACAGGGAGTGAATTAGAGGCAAAGTCAGTGTGTGAACACACTGACTTTGCCATCTAATTTGCATGTTATCGCGGTGATGACTAAATCACCGCGATCACATGCCCGGAAACTGACCGATCGGGTCCAGGAGCTTTGCCTCGGGTGCGAGGCTTAGTCCTGGACCCGTTGCAGACTAGCTGGCGGTGCCCACGGAGCGCACCGCCGGCTAGACTGCATGACGAGTTAACTCGTCATAAGGTCGCTAACGCTGCGGCTCTTATGACGAGTTAACTCGTCATAAGGTCGGGAAGGGGTTAAGGAGTACTTTATTTTTCTATCTGTTACTATTATTTCTAGTGAATACTAGTGCTATGAATGGTAGGAAAATAATAATTTTCAACATATAATCAATCTCACGTTTTTATGCCGATTATCACTACGTCATCTTTGGTCTTCAGCATCATGATCTGTTTTTAATGTTAAATTTCTGCTGTTATTTGCAGAAAACCCTTGAATGTCAGTGGCTCAATTACCAATGGATTGAAACAAAAGATGGATAATCTTTTAGTGGTACGGAACCTGTGGGCCTTCAGCTGCTGATGAACTACATCTCCCATATTGATCTGTCAGCTAAGAGGCTGGCAGAGGAGTATAGGAAATGTAGTCCTGCTACATCTAGAGGGCTCCCCAGCCGTGCTCCCCCCCCCCCCCCCCCCCCCCCCCCCCCCCCCGCTCTATGGAAACACTGAGAAAATGTACTTTAGCAACCACATTTCCAACTACAGTGCTAGTACACACCTTGGGCTGGAATGTCTGGTGTTATTCAGGAAAACCCCAATGGAAGAGTGCCCCTTGTGGGCACTTTCCACATGTAAAGATCTACCCCATTTCTGACTGAAGAAACTCAAGTTACAAGTTCTATCTCTTTCGGCTCAGCATTGAACATGATCAGTTGTAAATGTGATTTTACCTATTTTCAGATTATGCTAGCACCTCAATATTTAAGAGAGTTTAAAAACAAGATATGAAAATCAGATAAGGTGATGAATTGTCTCAGCAGTCATTGAGCCCCATTCATTACTGCTCTGGACAGGGGCATTTATAATTCATGCCTTTCAAAAATGTATCCTAGGATCAAATGCATTGGCAAACAACATTTTAGCATGCATCACTGCAGACTATGTAGGTGCTATATAAATAATATGTATAGTTACATACACAAAGAAGTATACTGTTATCTGAATACCGACTATGCATTTTGAAACCAAACATGTCCTGTTAAAATTAGTAAAATAAAAGGCCAATTGTAGGCAAAAAATGTACCAAGGTTTAATTGTAAGATTGCATTCAGGGTAAAGTACATTGTCGAGTTCTCGATGCTCAAACTAACTGTAACTGGAAGCAGACAAGTTGTTTAGAATCTTGGGGTAGATGGGTGAGATCATACTTCATCTTACCCAAACTGAATTACTATCTCATCCAACATTTTAAGAAACATGTCACCCCCTGGATATTCATGGACCTAATGGGACTCAATAAGTTACCTTATTTGTATTATTCCACTAAAGCATTTATGTTTAAATGATCTTTACTTGATTAACTTTTTTTATATCGACAGTTGATTGAAAAGCATAAAGGGAGCACTTTGTTTAACCATTGCTTCCTTGAAGGAAGCAAGGGTTAAACAAAACATGACCCTCAATAGATACACGCAGGTTTACTAACTGCTGTGTCTCACATGCGAGACACAGCAGTTCCTGGACGAACAAGCACAGCCGGCTCGTCCCATTCTGACTGAGGAACGCAAGGGTCTTTCGCTGTTAGTGCAGAGAGAAACCCTCATCCTATGGAAGCATGGCAGCTGTCGCTCAGAGGTTAAACTGGTGTGTACTATTAAAAGTACACGCCAGCTCATCCTCACTATAGGAACAACTAAATATAAGAAGCACTAGTGCAACAAAACGTTTAGTGTCCCTTTAATTGGCTAATAACTGATCACTAAAGGGGAGGAAAAAGGAAATAAAACCACAAAAACACAAAAACACACACACAGACCAGTTCTGTGTTGCCGTCTGGAAATAAATCACTAAAAGTCATATTACGCTATGCTGAATGACCACAAGCAATCAGGAATGAAACCCAAAATGAAAGCTGCTAACCTATTATTTGGTTTCACAATGTGCCAGCAAATAAAGATTCATTCACCAAGCAGGGCAAACTTCCTACGTGCAGCACATTGATAAACGCTTCATTTCACATCCCGACTTCTCGGCTAAGGAGATACTCAGATGTGATTTTTGTTGAAATCATCAGTTTATCAACAATTAATAAAAAATGAACATCCTGCATATTGCCGAATCCTTTGAATGATGCCTTTAAGCTACATGTTTCATCTCCTGCACTGTATGATTCCTATTACATCAGTATGCAGCAAGTCTTCCTGTAGGAGGTCCCTAGACAGTGCAAATTTGTTCAGAAGATTTCTCCATCCACCTGCTGTACAGAATCATTACATAAAATCCAAGAGCAGATTGCTGTATATCCATTAAAAGGGATCGTTTATCATGAGAAGATTCACAACATCAACCTGATACAACTGATGCATTCCCAGAATGGATGGCCCACAGACATTTGTGTATGTTATCTTGACATCAATATACAAAGCTTTCTATTGTCAGTTTGTAGACAGAGAGGTGGTGATCGGTACAGACATTCACAGCATATTGTTTCCTGCATAAAAAGCGCAGTTATTGCTTCCCTTCTGGGGCCGTGCAACCCGGATCACTCCTGCTGAGTGGACGGGGGCAACTCCCATGAGCCTCAGCCGGTTGCAGTCTGGCTGAGGGTCCTGTGAGTTGTAATCCAAAAGAGAGCTCCTGGCTTTGTTTTGCGTACCAATGAAAGGGTTTAATTTGACTTTGCATCTCGTTGGAAATCTTTCCTGCCATGACTTCAGTCTTGCATCATTAATAACAAAGGCTTGATGTCCAATCCATACTGGTATCGATTGATAAAAAATGCTAATAGAAGGTCTTGTGCAAAATCAATGGTACTGTAACTGCAAGTATTCTGCCGACTCGACATTTTTAAATGTGATTGGCTAGTTTTGGATTACACCGGAAATATAGTGAAACTCAACTTTACTATGTCCTTCAATAGGACCCAGGACCTACTTTATGCATTAGACAGAGTGTCAGGCAGAATAATGGCATATTCATTATTATATATGAGGCTCCAACATAACCTGCAGAGCTCAATCACAGAATTGGTGAAAACAATCATATGTAAAAAGACAACACTAGATATATAAACTGCTCAGCTGGTAACATTTTACTGATCAATATACTGAAGTATGATTGTCCAATTGATGGTAAGTCAGTCAGATGTCACTGCCTATGGCTTTTCAGTGTCTCCCAGCATGCATAAAACATTCACAGAGTTTATATTGTAATATTGATGTCATAGAAACTGACTCCCATTCCCAATATCCATTCAATATTTCTACAGTCTAGGCATCCAAAGGCTGTTTCTAGACTACAACGTACACCCATGCTGCCCTACATTAAATGGGGTGACATCATTTAGAAGGTTCCCAGTGGTAAATAGTTTACTACAAATCAAATAGGGGTTTACACGTGGCCATAACAGCTCTTGGGGTATACCAATACTGGTGATGTCATGACAACACATCACCAGTTATCATACAACATATATAACAGTACCATTCATGTCCACAGTGTGGATGGCAACATTTATTGTCAATGCACCAATGCCCCTGTGGATATTAAAGAGTACCTTAACACAGGTAAGTGCATTAGTCAGTGACATGAATTAAAAACCACTGTGCCACTGTGGTAAAATTGCCACATGGCCCTCTGACCACGTAGCACATCACAAATGAAGCCACCAATTCAATACACACACGGTCTACCGTACCAGTTTTGACCACACTTCACTAGTGGTTAACACAAAGAGAAGGCAAACACTGTAAAACTCCACTTGCTAAGCCAGTCTATGAAGTGTATATATATAGAAAATAGTGAAGAAATGGAGTAATTTTACTCAGTGATATATTCGGCTATTTATTGCTAGCACTAATGTAATGATTCCATCTATCCACAAAAAGCAAACTATTATGGCATTGAGATGGACAAATTGCCGGCTCTCTAATGTTTGCCAGATTGAGTCTGCCTGGAATTAAAGTAATATATTCATCGGAAGTAAAGTATAACTTGAACAGCATTACACAGTGTCCTGCTGATATCCTGTTATAAAATATACACTTTATTCATCCAAAGCTACAATGATCCTTTCTGAGATAATACTAATAATTCCAAAGGTCATGTACTAAAACTAAAAGTGCAGTAAAAAAAAAAAATTAAACAAATGGTAAAACCTAAGTTTGAAACAATGAGTGACTATTTCTTTTTGTTTCACCCATTCAATATATTTTTTTTAATGTAATGTACACTGTGTTTTAATATAGTCTGCTTATTATTGTGCATGCTAAATATTCTCACAAATGTATTTTGAAAAATAATTCTAATTACGCATGAAAAGAATGACACCAGTTCCTAAGAAGCGCAAATATAAACCGATCATATGTGGTAATCACAAATATAAACAATTTTTATTTGCAACTTGGGCATATTGAGTAACCAAATGTTAGACGATCAGCAAATGACAAAAGTAGCAAAACAAAGAACAAAAGGAGAGTTTCACATAAAATGCCCGTGCAATTTTGGTAGTGGTCAAAATGGCTGAACTAACCTAGCAAAGAATTGTAAACCTTTGAGTGTGAAACAAACTGTGCACATCTATGGAACAAAGATGAAATGGCATCAGAAATAGGAACTGGAAATGGCATTGACAAAGTATTCAATAAAAATAACTTTAAAAGTCCCCAGGGGATTCTGGGGGGACGCCATATGATCAGAAAGTCCAGAAGCTTGCAGCTGCTTGTAACAAATGACATCCCACACAGTTATAGCTTTACACGTCTATTTGCAGAAATGATGTGAGTGATTTTATGAGCAATATTTTAATTCAGTGTTTTAGAAAACAAACCTAGCATTATTGGCTGAAATGTTGTCAGGGGCACTAATGAAAAAAAGTGTGAATTTTAGTATAGGTGTTCTACATGTCATAACACTGAAACACTCACAAAAATTGTAGACATGAGTTGAATCCAAAACTGTCATTAACAAACTTTAGAAATAAGGAATGAAATCATATTTTCCCACAAAAGAAAATGGAAAACCACTTAAAGAACTTAAAGGGACAGTCTAGTCCCCAAACACCACTTTGTTGCAAGTTGAAGACTAGTACTTGTATAGTTTACAGGTTTTTTTTCCAGTGTGATTTGATACAGGCATTCTGCATAAATCACATTTTTAATATTTGACTCAAGCCCTCCCCCAGTGATTACTCTGCATGTTTACTGTAGGTGCAGCAGCACTGATTATATAGACACTGAGCATATAAAATGTAGTTTCATGCTGCTGGAATAGAATATATTGTGTGGCATGTAGTAAGCGTGCTCTTGTACATAGTAGGATCACTTAACAGTGCAACACACTGTCTGATGACATCACTAGAGAGATGGAAAATTCGATTCATTACAAAAAAAATGAAAGATTTACTTTCACTCACCTAGTGTGGGCAGTCCTGGCTTCTTCTTTTTCTTCACAAATTAATATAACTGTAACCATTTTTGAATATTTTAAGCAATGCCTAATGCAAAACATGCATTTTAAAGTACTTTGAATTTGGAAGATGCATTCTGGGCACCAGACAGGGCCTTTTATGTACTTTTTGTGCATTTTTGTACAATACATTTTATACTACTATTGTAAACATGTCTGGTATATAGTCTCATGTTTCTCGGATCTATTTGTATTTGATTATTATAATTGGATTTTCATAATATTTAATATACTGTTTTTGTATACACACTCTTCTAGATATATCTGTTGTTTCTCTAGTTTTGAACCTGCTCTCCAATTCTTCTTCAAGTATCTGTGCACTCTCTCTTCACGGTTTTGTTTGGGAACAACCTGTTGGAGTTGGCAGCTGCTGTCTTTTATTCTCTGTCTTGGAGCGCAGACTT
Organism: Pelodytes ibericus; assembly: GCA_036172795.1. Lineage (NCBI taxonomy): Eukaryota > Metazoa > Chordata > Amphibia > Anura > Pelodytidae > Pelodytes > Pelodytes ibericus. The sequence goes on from CM069863.1 coordinate 159,326,135, forward strand.
ATATTTATCCCAGGTATAGGCACAAAGGTAGAGCAACAATTTCTGTAACATTTCACCAGATAGTAAGTATATTTATAGATTCTTTTTATTGCACTGTGATCAATGGACACGTTCCAAGAAACTGATTTAAAGTCAATGTTTGGAAGAAACGAGTGTTCATATTTTTTTAGATTCAACCTACTCTACTATATTTTATTTATTAATTTAAGTGGAATATTGTAATTATGCCACTGTGAAATTTGTACGGACCTGTTTAACTTTATATTTATATACTTCTATTAAAAATATGTATTTCTATGTATTTATTTTTTATTTATATGGACCTGTATACCTTCATCAAGTAATTCTTGAATCTAGGGACAGCAACCAATGTTATGGCACTTAGTATAAAAGGGAACTAGATACTAAGTTAGATGAACAAGGGCGTATACATGAGGTAGAGAGCAAAGTTCGCAAGTTTATAATCTAGAGGGAGTAGGTGACATAAAACACATAAGGGAATGAAGAGGACAACGTGAAGGTGGTGGTGGTAGTAAAAGTATTTGGGATGGTTGGAGCTAGGTGGGTTTGGCCAGAAAATAATTATGTGTGTTCTAGTTGGATGAGTTTTAAGCTTCCTTATTCCTCACAGTGTTTGAGGACAGTGAGAGCTAGGCGGGATTGGCTAAAGGTTAATTAACAGATTTTCTAGCAGGATTAGTAGTAAGCTTCCTGAAAGAAGAATTTTTGAGACACGTTTTGAAGGTCGAGAATGAGGAGAAAGTGGGATGCTTTATGGAAGTGAGTTCAAGACAATTGGGGCATGAGTGTTAAGAGGTTTACAAGGTTGAAGGAGAGCCTAAGTCCATTTAAGGAGTGCAATGGTCAAACAGAGTAGTATTGGTGAATGAGGAAGGCAATGCAAGGAGGGGCTGAGGAGTGGAGGGCTTTGAAGGTTAAAGATAGAGTGTCACATCACCTATGTTGATCTAGAATAATCTGTTAAGTAGGTGGTGGCAGCAGAAAGATCTAAAAGATCTCCACCACAGGGTTGCAGAATGCAACATGGGCATGGCCTATTCAAGAGTGGGATTATGTGACGTTGAGCTAGGCCGCCCTGAAGGACCTCAACAACTTAAACTTTCCTTTTTAGAATTCCACTTGTGACTTGCAAAGGTGACGGACACTCTGAGCTTGACTAGGCGCCCTAACACCAGACTGTAAAGAAAACAAACTCTGGCATGATTTTCAGTGGTAGGCCATCCTTTATTTAGCCTGCTGGTATCAGAAACTCCCTACAACTGTTAGAACATTCATTTTATCAGACTTCTGCTGCCCACCACGTTAATGATGAGATTAGCCTTCGCTGCAGTATTAAAAAAGGAAATTTGACAGCAGATGGGAAGCACTTGGCACACCCACTATGCCCAGTGTTCCCGCATTCTCTTGGAACAAACTCTAAATGTTATCTTAAAGCACCAGAAGAATTGCAATTAAATTCATACACTGTTTGTCCAACTAGCAAAAAAAAAATGAAAAGTAGAAGGGGCAAAATGAATTGGCTGTGTGATTACACTTTACAGAATTGGAACATTTGATCATTGAAACAAAACCTTGGATTCCCAGTGTCCACTTGTCTCTTTGTTGTGTGCAACAGGACATACTTTTTTAAAATATATTTTTGCTCCAGTGTGCCAAATTCAAAATTTTTAAAGTGGGCAAATTCCCAAACCATTCTTTTTAAATTCCATATGTATATAGCTTTAGAACAAGGTCTTTATCCATATGCTTAGTTATAAACCCTTTTGCATGGATATTCCTGTACTACAGTGCTATCTGAGCACAAACCTTTGAAATTAGATGTTTTGATTTTTTTTTCAAAGGGTTTCATAGGAGGCATGAAAAGGTATGAAAGTCTTGTAATAATCTCTGTTTATTTTTTTTTCCCCTAGAGTTTTTGTCCTACTCGGCATAGCGAATATACCATAAGATATCACATAACAGTATTCATAGGAAACCTAACCTCCGTTGCAAATCAACTTTTTTCCTAGTTGCAAAGCTCACAGTTTTCTAAACAGTTTTAATGTGCATTATTCTGCTGTAGAAAGTGTGACCAGCTGAAATGCACTTACATATTTATGCACTTACATATACAATGATCTATTTTGGTTTCATTACCTCGGGCACTCATGCTGGGTGGAATTTAAACTCTTATAAACACAAGGAAATGTCTACTTGAGCACAGGCAAATATTTAGCAACTAGCTAAGATAATAGATATTGTATGTTAAGTATCACTCGGATAACAAAAGTGTTAGATCTTCATATGATAATGAAGAGTGAATATGGATCTCTGTGCCAACTGGTAATGTTGAAGGACCGTTGTGACAAATGTAGAAAAATTCTAATATTTTAGCTACAATCTGTAGGAAATTAAATTTCCATTTAATTCTGTACTCGTTAGTCGTCATCAGGGTGAGGCAAAAGTGTGTCTGTGGCAAGGTCAGTGATGGTCAGTACAACATTATTGAATTATCCAAATCTCAACTATGTTGGGGCCTGCCTCTAGTCCCATCATTTGCTCCTATTTTTTCAAGATAACTATTGAAAATTCTAACCATAGCAAACAAAGTTCTCCATGATTCTTTTCTACAGAACCTTAAGCCCTTTCAGGTATCATTACGTTCCTCAAAACTCACTTGTTTAGAATGCTTCTCCTGTGACCAAAGTTTGCTGCATCCATAGTGTTTAACCTGTACAGAGTAAAAGCTTTTTTAATTCAGATTCATGCAAGGATTAAATCTGACCCTAACAAACAAAGTTCTCTGTGATTCTCATATTGAATATTTGGCAAAAAATAACAATATTTAGTACATGTGTCATAAGTATTACTTTTTAAGTATCTGTATCAGCAAACATACCAACGTATAGCAGTTGCTTTAAACTATATGCTCTATGGGCCAGCACTTTTTATTTGTGAGTCAGCAAGGGGAAGCATGTATCCCTTGCATTATTTAATAGGCCTCGTGGTTGAGCACGGCCCTATATCTCTACAAGTATACTCAGCACTAGATTCCTGCTACATTCTATGGGTCACTACACACATCTTCTCTTACTTCAGTCTTATCACTGCAGGATTATACTCTACCTTCTGTGAGTCACATCTATTCTGTCTGACGATGTAACCCTAGATTTGTGAGGCCTGTGGGTCAGAACATCCTTCTCAAATCACTTCTTTCTCCCTTTCTCTGTAGTATTTGATGTTAAGCCCTGTCCATCAGCACACGACTCTCACCTCACTTCATGTATCAAAAATTTAAAAAAGCAAAAGCAGCTTCATTATATAGCAATTGCACTGTGACAGAGCCATTCAGTCTGTGTTTTATTCCCTAGATAAAATCTCAGAGAGAAACCGTGACCAAGTCACACACTAATTAGAACATTTTCCACAATAGCAGGACTTGTTTCTCTGCATTACATATATTATTGTTACCAGGTGTTCACAGACTGCTGTGCCTCTGGATACATCTTTAAGGTATTGTGCTGCAATAAAAGCAATCAAAATATATCTACATATTAAACGTTCTTCCTTCAGTGCATTTGTGCATATCTATCTATCTATCTATCTATCTATCTATCTATCTATATATATATATACATACATACATACATGCATACGCAAACATACACTGAATGAAGAACGTTTAATATATATACGGATATATATATATATATATATATATATATATATATATATATATATATATATATATATATACATACACTGAGTACATTACACCAGTATGCTGAGTATGGGGAAACATGTACATATATATGCCAAAACTATATTAAATAATAATACTATTCTTCATTCATTTTTTAAATAAGTAAGGATGGACCAGTACTGTTTGTAATGCAGGATAAGAAATTCTGATCTAGAGAACCATGCATTATATTTCTGTGGCACACTCTAATACAGCAAATGATTGACAGAGTATTAGTCCATGAGATATCATTATTTAAGGAAACATTACAGTAAAATTATATGTTCGACTTATAAAGTAAAGTCAGTAACCTGGCTTAAACAGAAACCACACAATATAAAACAAAGGTCATTGCTTACAAATGTGGAGGGTAGATAAAATAATAGACCTGTAAAATACTAAAAATATAAAATGACAACAATAGAATGTAACAGGCGGAAAGGCCTTGAATTGTATCATGTATGAACTGATACTTTAAAGGAAAATTAAGACCCTGCTACAGACTCCATGACTGTTACATCCAAATTGCATTGCTGACAATTGTGTCGGCAATGAAATTCGAAAGATGCCCGACTACTATGTACTTGCGATTGGGTGCACACGCATAACAAACGCGATTGCGCCTTTTTATATAGCAGGAATTTTTATACATGTGCACAAGACATTGAGAATGAACAACACTTTATACATAGGAAAACAGAATGTGTCATCAGCCTTAACAACCAAGCACCCTTCTACCATTTCCTTCAAATGTTGTGGTTAGTCCAGTCACCAATATACTATATATTGTAACAAAATGGCTATTCAGAAATAATACATTAAAGCATGTGTAAATGCCAGTACATTTGTGCACATATTCGTCTAAGTGAATAAAATAGTTTATTCTTGTTCCACATGAGTTATTCGGTTATGTAAAGTACAACTTAGTGACCAAGTTACCTAAATATTTTTAATTAACCCCAGTCAATATATCACTTCATGTAAAAGAAAAAACATGCTTTTCTGACCATTTTAAATGGAAAATAGTCCCCAAAATCACTTTGGTGCAAGATGAAGATTACTGCTTGTATAGTGCACAGGCTTTTTCCAGTGTGATTTGATGCAGACATTTTGCATAAATCACATTTGTAATATTTGACTCAAGCCATCCCCAGTAAACAGCATGTTTACTGCAGGTGCGACAGCACTGATTATGTAGACACTGATCATATAAAGTTTTGTTTCATTTAGTCACTCCCTGTGCTGCTGCAATAGAATACATTGTGTAGACTGTAATAGACTTGCTCTTGTACACAATAGGCTCTCTTAACAGTGCAACACATTGTTTGATGACATCACTAGAGACACAGGAAATTTCATTCATTTGAATTAAATTATTTTCATTGGCTCCTTCAGAACAAAAAAGGAAATTTACTTTTACTCAGCTAGTGTGGGCAGTCCTGGTTTCTTGCAAACTGTTGTAATTTCAAATTATCATCTATCTGTAAGTATTTTATATTTTAAGCAATGCAAAATGTAATACATGCATTTTAAAGTACTTTGAAAGCACATTAATATGCATTACCATTTGGAAGATGCATTTGTGCACCAAACAAACCATTTAAGGCCTAGGTAATATTAAAAATGACCAGAGTAACCAAATAAAAGTACAAGTAACTTCAACACGACTAAATGTATTTTATCTGGTATGAAAAGTGCCCGAACACAAGACAAGTCTATCATAGAATATCTGTCACTTACTGTACATAACCACAAATGCATGTACCAGCAAGAAAATCTAATTGGCCTAACTGAAATTAGATACTAAATAGATTACAGATAAGATACTAAAGTACTTCACTTAAGTAAGTTACACAGATAGGCAATGCCATGAAGAAGATTGATGGGTAAGCACCAATAACTCACTGAGAATAATCAGAAGAAGTCCATCCTTTAATTCTTTTCCAATTAAAGTGACAATGTGTGCAGGTTTTACAGCATTATTCTGACCAATCTATTCAATTTTACCACCATTTGATATTACATATAGTCAAACAAATAATATTAATGTTTGTGCATTCATATATAATCACTGTAAAGTCACACTCCATATGCAAAAAAAGACTAATTTTTTATGAAACAATTTCAAGGAATAGCCAGTATTTTAAAACCAATTCCCCATATCAGTAAAAATGGCTCCTTACATGTGCGGGCTATGCTCTCGCTCGAAAATTGAATGCACTCCTCTCTGCCTGTGGGGGGAGAACTCTAGATCTAGGTAATGCACTCCACTGTTCTTGTGGTGGGAGCACTCTTGCAATAGGTAATGCTCTCATCTCTTCCTGTGGGGTGGTACTTTTGTTCCAGATAGTGTCCTCCTCTATGCCTGTGGAGGGAGCACTCTTGCTCCAGATAATGTACATATCATCTTACCAATTTTGATATACCTTGTGCAGGGACAGACCTGGTGAGCTAACCTAGTGAGGGGAACTCACCATGTTTGTCCCTGCAAAATGTAGCTAAACTGGTGAGACTTCACTTATTAGTAAATAACCCCCTTTTTGCAATTTAACAGCTGTGGAGTGTGTTCTGTGTCTGCAGCACAATGGAGGACATTATATAGGATTATCTAAAACACCTAAGATTGTATACTTCTGGGGCTGTCAGTCACTTCTTTTGTTTTAAACCACCTGTTTGTATACAGGTATGTACCTGATAGAAGAGAAGGGGCAGTGAAAAGTATTTTTTTTTACCTGCTCTTTCTCCTCTTTAATACTCTTTATGAATTTGTTCATCATCCCTATATCATTCATAAGATCCGTGGACTGAAGTGATTACTGGGTATTTGCTAGACAACTCATTTTGAAGCACCATATGCATGATTGATGGCCAGGATCTAGGTCTTGATTTATTGTCAAAAGCCACTGAGGGCAATATTACTTCTATAGATCTGTGTACACATCTGGACTTCATTCTCAATTTAAGAGATGAAACTTCTTGGTTATTGGAAAATTGCTAGTACAAATTGTTAGTATCTGGATTCCAGCAAGAGCTGTTCTTCAGTTGTAGTCTGTTGACTCCTGCTGTGCTAGTGAACCGATCAATATATCATTGGATGCATTAAAAAGCTTTGTGACGATGACAATTTCTGTGCTAAGCCCATAGATAGAGATGTCCTAGAACAAGATGTTTGGAAAGCTACATATGCAATTTTCTGATTCTATTGCGCTGTCCACAGCAGAGCAGTGAGGTTTTTCAGGGCACATGACCATCTTATCATATACTTATTATTACAATTAGCAGATGTCTTATAATTTGTTGAGAATAGAAAACCTAGAAATTCCATTGTCAGTCCATTGGAATTCACGACATGAGTGACACAAATCTGGGCAATGCTCTGTAGAACTCCATCCATTCCAAATTAATGCTGCTTATAAAGACCAACACATTGCTCTTTGAATGCTCAAACCACGTGCCTATTATTTGATTCAAATAAGTGTTAGAAAGAGGAACGCATTTAGCATGCTTCATTGACACATCAAGCACATTTCTGGTTCATTTTGACTCTGACATTTGAAATCTTCAATTGATTCGAACCAAGGTTTCTGAACCTGAAATTTGTTTATTGTGAAAGTTGTCACCATACACTATACAGGGCTAGACAAAGGCCGGGACCCACGGTGCTATGGTTTCTGAGAGCCCCACTGCTGATCCTAACTATTCTAATAGCTTTAAATAGCTACGCTATAGTCACGCTGGTTAATGAATTGGGTTACCTGACTTCTAAAATCTACAAATATTTGCTGACCCCCTACTCTTCACTTAATGGTAACCAATGCAAATTGTGATGTAATTACACATTGTATACTGATGTTGGTACTGGTGAATCTTGGTGGTAGTTGTAATCCAGCCACAAATAGAGGGCCACTTTCGACAACACCTAGAGTACAAATTATGAAGAGGAAGCCCTCTGTAATATAACTGCTTTCATTATATTTTTATATTCATTATATTTTAGGTGTAAAGTATCACACCAGTTAGTCATACAAAGATGAGTTAGGCTTTTAAACCATATTGTTCCTATGTTTTCACAATATAACAATATAAATATCAGTGAGATTCACAGCAGGGAGTATTCCTAAGGGATGTCAGAAGATAGATGCAGAATAAATAACTACTGCAGTAATTAGTAATACTTTCTTATTTATAGTTTAATAACAAAAAAATTGCAGTATTTGTAATTACCGCAATATTAATTTATTCTGCTTTTGAGCAACTGAACTAACGAGGCCACAAGAAACTAACTTAATAAGATAGAGGATTGCATCTAGATCAGCTATAAATATATATTCGATTATACTCATTTGTTATGAGGATTGAATAGCATTACTTTCTGCATTTGTGGATCTGTGCAAGCTCAGCATACTGGCAGCAGATAATATGTATCCGTAGTACTCAGATGATTTAGCTTTCCCGTGTTCAGCCATGGCATGAGAAGTTCTAGTGAACATGGAAATGTTTTATAAGAAAAAATGGCATCAGCCCTATGCGGAGTGTAAAGAAGTGGTCACATGCCAGTGAAAGACAAAGTTATGCTGTGCTTGGGTCCTGCTACTATATAGCCTTCTTGTTTATGTATAATGTGTGTTTTTTTTTGTTCCCCGACAATAACCTGTACCGCGGGTAGCAGCTCAGTTGGTCAATGCAAATTTCAGGGTTGCTGGACTTAATCTCAGCTGGGTCAATTTACCTCTTCATTTGATGATAAATAATGACAATTCTTTTTTGTAATAATAACATCTGTTCAGCGGCCGACTGGTTTATTCTGAGAGTGTATTCTATAAGTGCTTTGAACCCCATGAGGACAAATGTGTTACATAAAAACGAGTAAATATGTTTAACTCATTTAGTGCTACAGATTGCACTACTATCTTAGGATACCATTACTTTTAACGTTTGTTGAGAGTGATAGGTCACATCATTCTATAGAACAGAGAACTGGCAAATTGCGGCTTGGGAAGGGAGTGGGGGGGCATAAACTATTTAGTGGTTCATGCTGCAACACAAATAGCCAGGCAAGACAGGTATGTTGACATACAAGGTCCAGATACTGATAGATGGGCAAGACAATTAGACAAAAAGATATATAGTGTTAAGATATTGTCAGTCCCAACCCACGATTCTCCCTAGTAGTTCAAAGTTGGCATGATGTTTTCATGTTGGTATGTGGTGCTATTTTTATGGCAAACGTCGTGCTGCACCTGCTTTCTGACATATTCATTATGGTCAAGAACAATACAGTAATGTGTGTGTTATTAAATAAAACAAATTTTGTTTGTTCCTTATTGAAACTTAGATGTAGATTATACCATATTAAAAGACAAATTGATATATAAATGTTGGTTATTCCAAAAGGGTTCACTTATTTTTGTTTTCCACTGTACACCCTGTTTCCCAATAATCTATTCTCCTATTGGAACATTTTCCTTTTCCCATCTGCAAAATAGGAGAAGGAGCACACGGTAAACAAGTCATGTCCAAGTTGCTGACGTCAATGTGGGCACACATGATTGCGCCTTCCTTCTAGATTAGCGGGTATTCCCAAACCACTAGGGAAAAGTTACACAACTAAAGCTACACAAGTGGTGTCACTAATCTAAAAAATATGGTCACTGCACCACCCTCATTCCCAAAATAATAATCTATGGCTTTAAATACAAAACAACGATTTATATTCTCTTATTTACAACATGCTTCACCCACTAAGCCACATGCAGAACTGTAAGTTAATTGTAATGCATTAACAAAAGATATGTAGCGATCCTACTTTCTAAGAAGATGCTACTTCCATTATAACATTTCCAAATCACTTAAAAGTTAAAAATCCTTTCCCTTGAGTTTAATCCATAAATCAGAGTTACTTTAAAGGGTTGGCAAAGGACAGACTGTTTATTGGGTTACTATTCAATAAATAAAAAATAAAAAAAAAACTTTCTCTTAATGAGGAGGGTTGTCTGCAGGCAATTTAATTTCTCACTTCACTGCAATTCAACTGAGACGTACTTTTATTTGATCTGGGAGAACTCAAGAGGACCTTCACTAACACAATTTTAAAGTCTTGAAATTCTTCCTCCTTCTTAAAGGCTTTCACTTATTGTCACCGGGAGGAAGGCAGCAAAGACTTACCCAGTTTTAAACAAATAATTGTTGGCTTTTGTTTTAGTTCCTTATGTTATACTTAGGCCATCCATGCACTTAAAGGCAGAAGAAGCAAACAATCATACCATTCAATGCATGAGAGGTGTTGTATCAGCTAATCTTCTCATTATACAAGTATATGACAAAATTGTGTCATTAATAGTTGATGCAAAAACAAGACATTTTAGAAAACCGCTAAATAATTGATATTGTTCATGGAATTAACTTTACATCAACTATTATTGATATGCTTGATGTCAGCTGTGTGTTACCTTAGAGATATGCAATGTCATTGCTTACTCTTGGCTGGTTTATTCACTAACTATTGGTTAATTGTAAAACTCAGGCCATAATCCTCCAACTCAGCTATTTTGGTCTAGGTTTTGCAAATAGAATGTTAACACAATAGAACTAACTAGTTAGTGACTAAAGTCCTACTAAAAGAGAATCACTGGGGAGCCCCAGTCTCCAAGTTGTGTCAGAGGTATAATTGCACATAAACTAAGTCTGGCATTTATTTAAAAATACCTCTAATTAAAAATCTGGGGAATCCTAGACATTCGTAAGTTATGATCCATGAAGGTGTATATGAGCTCATTACATTATATGTTCTGAATTAGACTCAGTGACCAGAAACTGGAAAATACAAACATGAAAATAAATGAAAATAAAACCATTATATTGTCACTGAACAAGACCACTATATTAAATCTGGGAGTTTCAAACTGGTAAACTTAACATATTTCTATAAAGGTTAATTATAAAGGACAACTGTAGGCAAAAAAAACTTGTTTGATTGAAAGATTGCATTCTGTAAACATCTTAAATATACATTGTGCAACTAAAGAATACAAAAAAGTACCTTACTGCGCAATCTGTATAGCGCTATCATAACTCTAGCAGTGGGTGGAATGTTTAGAATATTGGGGAAGATCTCCATATTGAATCTGATGAAAGAAGATCTAACCAGTTATTCTGAACAATATGTCAGCCCCCTTATGGAGCTATACAGAGTGAGGCACTTTCTTTGTAATCTTTAATTAAAGCATTTCTTTTTAAAATGTCTACACATGATGCGATACTTCAATTAAATGAAAGTGAATGTTGTGCCTAAAGCTGTCTTTAAAGTGTAAATATATTCCATGCATTTCTAAAAGAGGTCAAGTGAAAATCCAAGAACTTGCACTACAGTAGAATAAGGCGTTTTAGCAACAATAATCTGATGCAAAGAAATAACAATGCAATACTTAACAGAAACATAGAAACATAGAATGTGTCGGCAGATAAGAACCATTCGGCCCATCTAGTCTGCCCAATTTTTCTGAATACTTTTATTAGTCCCCCGTTCCCATAGCTAGGATAGCCTTGTGTCTATCCCACGCATGCTTAAAATCCTTGACTGTGTTTACCTCTACCACTTCTGCTGGAAGGCTATTCCATACATCCACTACCCTCTCAGTAAAGGAATACTTCCTGATATTACTTTTAAATCGTTGCCCCTCTAATTTAAGACTATGTCCTCTAGTTGTGGTAGTTTTTCTTCTTTTAAATATACTAATAAAGCCCATTTATACATCATAATGTTTGCACTTATGCTGTGCCTGCATAATTCATGTTGACCTGTCATGTATTAATGTGCGTGCTGCAAAATGAATGATTGTGTTGGATGCGTTTAGTTATATTATTTTTACACTTAAAATAAGTGTTCTTTGCTGGTGGATCCCATTTTTGTTTTGGCTCGGGGATTCACTGCTTCTGAATAAGAAGGCCATACTACCGTGAAAAACACAGAAGTGTTTTATTCAGAGACACTTTAAAAACTGTACATTCATTAGTGTAATCAGTAAAGCAGTCCGTTTTATTACCAGTGCAGACGTTAAGTATATATTTGTTTTATTGATATCACTGAAAAAAAATGTCTCCCTGCATTTCGAACCTTAAATCACGTTATGTTTGGAAAGGACAGGAAACCACACAGTAGTACCTGTGCACTATGGTGAACATAGAGCCATAATATATGGGATTATTTACCATGACCTACTCTAATACATGGTTAAGTTAGCAGCCACTGGGAATTTTATTATTTGAGTATAGTACAGCAAGCGTCTGTATAATGTTATAGATGTGACTGGGTAGAATGAACACTGCAGACTGTCTGCATTTCACAGAGTACCTCTGTGCTTATACCTGTACATTCATGAATAAAAGTGATCTGTTGGTCATCCTAGCTTACACACCTGTATATATATTTCGTTGGGAATTTTAATTGATTAGTTGCTCGTTTTACAGGTATAGAACTGACATCTAACTATTCACCATGACCAGTGGGGAGATTTTTGATTGGTTGTGAAATATCTTCAGGTTATTCTTTTCTGCTCTCAGAATGTTGCACTCTTAATTATAATATATATATATATATATATATATATATATATATATATATATATATATATATATATATATAAATCCTACTGCCACTTCAGTGTCAGTCTGCTTTTTACCTCTAGGGTGATGCATTCCAGTTCTCAGTTTAGCAAACAATGTAGAATATTGTGTTATTTGTTTGATTTTAAGTTATCCAGAGACTTCCTAAATAATTGGCTGGATTTGCTCATGAAATGTGAAAGCTGCTTTATACACAATAACAATCCAATGTCTGTTTTCTGGCACCAGTGTTGGTGTTTTCAGAAACCTACTGAAAGATGTTTGTGCTTTACATTTGGTGGGTCTGATTAATGGTTGTTGCTTTGAATAAAAGCATGTTAGTCACCAAATAATTCCCTGCCTATTGCTATTACCCACTGAGGATGCCATATCAGACATGTTTTAATTGAACATGTCATTTTTATGAGCTGGCCAGACGAATGTACAGAGTGGGGGTTAATCACTAAAAGGTGAGTTGCACGTGAGTTGAGGTGACATGAACATTTCATATGTCTGAAGTGAATTCAATAAATATATCAAGAAGGCAAAATATCATCTACAATATAGGATTAACTAATAACCTTCTGGCCACACATATTGCATGGAATGTGATATACGGTTTAGTGACTGCAGTGAATTGTAGTGATTTGACAACCAACTTACAAAATGTATGTCAAAATAGTAAGAGTTAAGCAAATGTGTCAGCTCAAAAAAAAATGGCTTGAACCAGCATTTGTGGGTTGGCTAAGCATTACGGGAAAAGTTTTTGATTTGTGTGACTTCTATATAAGCATAAATAGGGACCTAAATTCTTTTAGTTGCCTGCATGTTATCTAACTCAATTTTCTTTTGAAATAGGCAGCCTTTTCATAATTAAATCCCCATTGTAATAATAAAAAAAATAAATTGATATTATATTGTTATTATAAACTATTAATGGGTTAAATTTTTTTATGGCACCAGTCTGTCTAGGTGAAGCACTGGTTCAGAGTCTGGTTTTTGAGCATTAGTGTAAGAAATTTACAAATTAGCTAGTTACGTAGAGCAAGTGACATTGACCTAATTACTAGTAAAGACATAAAACCACAACACTCTGCCCTGGCTGAGTAATTATAACAAAAGGGCAGAGTAATAAAAAAATAAACTGGAAATGAATCTTCCAATCTGTTCAATGGAAAGGCACCAGAAGGTTTTTTTTTTTTTTTTTAATTCAATTTCCCTTTGTACTGCTAATTTATTCTGCAACAGAAATGTCATGTTGTTTTATTAAACACATGCACTCCACCCAAAATATCATTACAGGAACGACAAAGTGTATTGTAAATGATTGTCTCTCTACCAGAATGGTATATTATATATGTATCATAAATACAATCTCTCAATGTAGTTTGGCCAAGCAAATGGCTGGATTAAAAAAAAAAAAAAAAGTTTTTTATTTCAATGGCAAAAAAATATGGATGGGATAATTTAATTAAGTAACTAATATAAAAAATATGTGAATGCTACCATCAGTGGAATTTAATTAGGAAGTAATAACATTCTCTCTGTCAGTGAGAAATCTACAGCTTAATATTTATGTATTTTGCTCAACTATTAAAATGTGCAGTTAAGCACAGATGATAAATAACTCAAAGACCTGTGTGAATTAAACACTGCAGGGCTTTATTTGTCATATAATAAAATTGGGTACAAAAAGACAAAAAAAAAAACAGGTTATGCAGACACATTTACTGGTTCAATAAGCACCACATATTTAACCACTGATGCACTATTTGATACTGAAAGCTATAGGACAGGGATGTCAAGCTGTGGCCCTCCAGCTGCTGATGTTCTACATCTTTATTAATGCTCTGTCATCAGAGAGACTGGCACGGAGAGTATGGGAGATGTTTTTATTTTTTGCACCAGTGTCACAGCTGTAGAAATATTGGTACTTACAGTCTATTTTTACTGTGTAATACACTACCTTGTGCCTTGTTGTGTCAGCTAAGCCAATGCTGCAGAATTCTGCTTTTATCTTCTAATTTTTCCTTCTGAAGATATCCACCGATCAGCTATAGCATTATGACCACCTGCTTAATGTTGTGGGGGTCCTTTTCTTGCCGCCAAAACAGTCCTGACCTCTCAAGGCAAGGACTCCACTAGACCTCTAAAGGTGTGCTGTGGTATCTGGCACCAAGATGTCAGCAGCAGGTTCTTTAAGTCTTGCAAGTTGCGAGGTGGGGCCTCCATGGATCAGACTCATTAGTCCAGCACATCCCACAGATGTTCGATTGGATTGAGATCTGCAGAATTTGGAGGCCAAGTCACCACCTTGAACTAATTGTTGTATTCCTCAAACCATTGGTGAACTATTTTTTCTTTGTTGCAGGGCACATTATCCTGCTGAAAAAGGTCACTGTCATCAGGGAGTACCATTTCCATGAAAGGGTGTACATGGTCTGCAGTAATGCTTAGATAGATGGTACATGCCAAAGTAACATCCACATGAATGGCATAACCCAAGGTTTCCCAGCAGAACATTGCCCAAAGCATTGCACGGCCAGCTTGCCAGTGATTGGTCATAATGTTATGGCTGATCAGTGTATCATCTTCCACACAAGGTATGTTGACTGTATAAGTATTGCACTCTACAGGACAATTTTGAATTTTCCGTTTTCATAATCTTTTTTTTTTCCCTAAACACTTTAAAAGTGACACCTGCAATTTTAGAAGAAAGTATTGAAAATGTGTTTCTGTAAAAAAAAAATACCCTAATATGAAATCTAAGGATGTAAACCTTCACCGGATGAAATTATCATGTATAGTTTATTTGCCTATTAGAGACCATATAATACACAGGATTATGGGAATTGAAAGTCAATAAAAATTAATAACAGATTAATATAGTAATTAAATTGTCCATTCGTACTGGTTTATTTATTTGTACGTGTAACAACAGTTTCCCACAAAAAAATTGAAGTATACCCTTTGTGGGTCAATTATATTAGTAAGGTGGAGCAGAATCAATATCTGTGGACACAATTGCATGCTTTTTCATACAAAGAGATTTCTGGAATGGTTTCTTCTAACTTAAGCAAATCCTTAAGCACAAAACAAAAAGGTACTCTAAACAACTAAACATTTTTATATTTTTTGTGAATGTAGAGAATGAAAAATTAGCTATACCTTGTGTTTACGGAATTGTAAGCAAATGCAAAGAATTAGAGAAAATGTGTTTTAATTAAATGTAACTTTTTAAAACATAATTCTGTGGCACAAAATGAAAATTACCTTCCCCCATTGAAAGCAATTCATTGGCATACTGGGGCATACTGGGGCACAAAGTGATGTAATGAACAAGAGTCACCACTGCTAATAAAAAGTACAGATGCTCTTTTATTTTCTATGTTCCCAGATGGAGTTCCTATAAGTAGTATCGTGGCTTCTGGCTGGAGTAAAATGCCAAACATAGTCATGGCATCTTGTGCTTCACTAAATCAGTGGCTAATCCAATCATCCGCTTGATCCACAAAACAGACGTTTAGATGGAGAGAACTTGTTTTCCTTTTATTGTCTATATCTATTTTCTTGGTCATATCTTTGAGGTATTGACTACACTTCCACGGACTGCCAATACAATACAAACTACTTTTTGTAGTTATGTTTGACGTGTTGGGATGTATTGCATGGTCTGTGCATACGAAAATAGTATGAGTGGCATATTTAACGGAAAAGCCAATAGTTATTTATAGGAACAGATACTTGAATGTAAATTATATTTTGATCTGTGCCCATTCATTCCGATAAAGCAAGGTTTTTGTGCCACATTGGAAGGGATCTGAAACATCTACTGGACACTGTAACAGACAATTTACTGATAAATGCCAGTGGCAACTGGCATTTAATGTGGACAAGTGCAAGATTATGCACCTTGGGGGTAAAAACCCAAAAGCAGAATATAGACTATTTGGTACAGTCCTAACCTCAACATCTGAGGAAAGGGATTTAGGAGTAATAATTTCAGAGAACTTGAAGGTAGGTAGGCAATGCAATAGAGCAGCAGGAAATGCTAGCAGAATGCTTGGTTGCATAGGGAGAGGTATTAGCAGTAGGAAGAGGGAAGTGCTCATGCCATTGTACAGAGCACTGGTGAGACCTCACTTGGAGTATTGTACGCAGTACTGGAGACCGTATCTCCAGAAGGATATTTTTTATTTTTTTTTTATTTTTTTACATATACTTTTTTTATTATAAAAATACAAAATTTAGACAGTACCAAAACATTAACACAGTGAGACATTACAATACAGTAACATGGATTTAAGATGATAGTACTATAAATATGGATCATCCTCCTCCTTCATATCAACACAATTTCAAGCAGCCAAAGAAGTTATAATAAAGTGGACACTAATGAGGAGGAGAGATTAAAGACCAAAAAGAAAGAAAAAAAAAGCTTAGCTTAGCTATAGCTTAGCCTCACTAATCAATTTTAATATTAGTCACATTCCCCCCTGTAGCTCACTTACACTTGGCCACCAGATAAAGCACAGTTCCACTATCGCACTACATCAGTTATTCTTTCCACTTTATTATTTTTTCACTCTCACTCCTATTTACTCGAGATCACTAATATTCCACTAGTTAATTAGGTTTTTTTTTTTTTTTTCTTTATTCTCCTTTTTATTCCAAAGATTATGGCTTAATGTTAAGGATGAAAATTACGGATTTGCCTTACTGACAGTGGGTTTCTGTATGCCCCCAGATTGGCTCTTAGTAGAGCCAAAATTGTGTCTGTATGTGGAGAGGAGATAGACACACCAACAAGAGATGTGCCGGACGCGATAAATTATTGTGTTCGACATATCTTAAATGTCTAGTGTTTTCTTTTGTTGTCTGTATTCTGTTTGTGATTAATTTAGTATGTCGCACGAGCTGTAGCTGTTTGACCGGGCAGAGGGGGACAGAGGTAGAGGTGAACTTGATTTCAGAATTATAACATTAAATGTCCAGGGGTTGAACTCCCCCCAGAAACGCCAACTCTTGGTCAATTGTTTAAGAGAAAATAAAGTGGAGGTCGCCTATATACAAGAAACCCATTGGAAATTAGGAGACCCTCCATTAAGGAACTCGCTCTTCCCGCATGTCATTTCATCAAACTATAAAACTAAAAAGAGAGGGGCAGCAATAATAATATCTAGGGATTTAGGATACCGTGAAATTTACAAAAAAATAGATAGAAGTGGAAGATATCTTTTTCTGATTTGTGAGCTACAAGGCCAGACCTATTCCCTACTTAATATATACGCACCTAATAAAAAACCTCACGTATTTATTAATAAAATACTCAGTGAAATCGAGAGCCTGGTTCAGGGAACTTTGTTAATAGGGGGTGACTTCAATGGTATCATGGATATAGATTTAGATAAAAAAGTGGCAAGAGGAGTTAAAATTGATTCTCAGGTTGGGAGATCGGCTCGACAGCTCCAAAACACAATTTCAAAATATGACTTATATGATGTTTGGTGATCACTGCATCCAGACGAAAAAGATTATACATTCTATTCTAAACCATATATGTCTTATTCTCGTCTGGACTATTTTTTGGTCAAACCATATATTATCCAATGTTGTCAGAGTATAATAATAAAAAATATCCCTTGGTCTGACCATTCGGCCATCATCCTAAATTGGTCAAAAACTAAAAAAGAGGGATCCCGTCCAACATGGAGGCTGAATGAGAAACTTTTACTAGATACCCGTAACATTGAGTATTTATCACCACTGCTCAGATTTTACTTTGAAGAAAATAACACAAGTGAGCTCTCCAAATCAACAATTTGGTGCGCTTTTAAATGCGTTATAAGGGGATATTTAATAAAATTAGGATCAGAAAATATGAAGAGACGGGGATTACCCCTTAACCAACTCTATCTGGAATTATATAAACTAAACAATCAGAATAAGTCCTCTCCCTCACGAATTGTTGCTCTACACATAGCTCAAATAACAGAGAAAATCAACCTGATACTAATGTCTAGAGTGAACTCTGCACTCTTAAAACTAAACCAGAAATGGTATCAGAAGGGAAATAGAGCAGATAAAATGTAAAACAAGAAATACACTGCGCCAAAATGTGATGGTAATAGCAGCAACTAAATCAACCAGTGTTCCACTCCTGGTTCGGTACAATAAATAACAAAAATGGTGAAAAAGTGCGCTTGAACCAACACTTAAATACAACAAAAGAAAGGGGATTACCCTTAATGTGGTAGTAATCCTCTTGGTGAATACATGGAGGGAAAAATCAAAATAATGATAATATAGTGTAGTATTTCAGTGCAAAACCAGGGAATGTGAAAAAGTGAAAATACACTCACATATCCCTGAGCAGTATACTGCTCAGTATATCAAGCCTCGTGGGAGCCCATGTAGGGTAGATGTTCCACACGTATCCCAGAAGATGAGAGAGCAGAGGAGAGACGTTAGTGCGGGTATAAAATTTATTGTAGAAAAAATATAAAAGATCTTACATTAAAAGTAAATAGGATCCAACAGGAACATATAAAATACAATCAGTCCCAATGTCCTCAGATAGTCCCAGCAGGTCTCCTCCTCTCCACTCTGGAGATTTTGGAATAAAAAGTGTGAGTTCTCCCATGTGGACAAAAGCATGTTATGTTGG
The DNA here is from genome assembly GCA_036172795.1 of Pelodytes ibericus. NCBI lineage: Eukaryota > Metazoa > Chordata > Amphibia > Anura > Pelodytidae > Pelodytes > Pelodytes ibericus. The sequence continues at coordinate 159,345,145 of CM069863.1, forward strand.
TCATATCTGATCAACACTACAACCAACTCTTACAAACACGGTCCTGGACGGTACCCTGACGAGGGCTGGCTTTGATGGTCCGATTAAATCTGCTATCATGGCCCTTTACGGCAACCCGACGGTGGGTCCTGGTATCTCTGCGGATTGGTTTCCGATAAGAAATGGCACTAGGCAAGGTTGCCCATTGGCACCTATGCTATATATCCTAACTCTGGAGCCTTTCGCCGCAAGGATAAGAAACAATGACTATATAAAGGGTATAGTACTGGGTCGGTCTGAATATAAAATCTCGATGTATGCGGATGACACTATACTGACACTGTCTGAACCGAGGGACTCATTGGAAGCTCTTATGTCAGAAATTAGGAAATATTCTGTAGTCTCCAACTACAAACTAAATATGAATAAATCTCAGATCATGCCAATTAATATGCATAGTGAAATTATACAAGAACTATCCCTAGAATACCCCTTTGACTGGTCTCCAGAGGGGTTCCAATATTTAGGTATATTTATCACGCCAGCTGTATTGGATATAATGCCAAAAAATTTAGATCTCCTATATAAATATTCCACTGGGAAACTTCTTAATGATTGGAGTAACATAGGTATTTCATGGCTAGGAAGAATTAACATCATTAAATCCTATTTGATGCCTAAGTGGTCATATGCTTTAAGAATGATCCCTCTAGCTACACAAAAATCCCAACTAAAAAAAATCCAGAAGCTATTTATGAACTATGTTTTGAACAACAAAAAGCCAAGAATATCTATGTCCCATATTATGAAACACTCTAAAAGGGGAGGCCTATCCATTCCAAACCTGATTAAACATTATGAGGCCTATCGGATTCACCATCTGCAGAGATGGCAGGACCCGCTGTCCCAGAGAGAGCCGTGGTATGCCATTGAGTCCTTTTTAATGGGGCTAGAGGATCTATCAACCGCAATTTGGATGAATTCAAGATCAAGTAGGACCTTCCTAGCTGGGATTGACTGTCATCACATAAGAGATCTACTAACTGATTGGTTCCGGTTTAGAGGTTCACATTCCCTAATGGAAAAAATATCGCCATATACCCCGTTGAGAACAATTGAACTTAATGTAGAAGATCTGAGCTTAGGGAGTTGGACAAAACTAAATCCCGTTAAAATCTATGACTTATTAGAGGGAAAAAATATCAAACCCTTTCCACAGATACAAAAACAACTGAAACATAAAATATCAGTAATAATGAAACATCCGATTGTGGGGGATCCCTCGATAGCCTTGTTACACTTCAACACTCCCGATCTCACATGTAAAGAGAGACACATCGTTGTCCAAATTCTGATGGCTACCAAGACTCTTATATCGAGAAACTGGTTACAAAAGACAGCCCCCTACTGGAGTCAGATTCAGTCCCAAGTGAGCTATCAATATAATATGGAAAGGGGTCTTTCCTATCAGTTGGACAATAACATCCAATTTGAGAATAAGTGGCTCCCCTGGACTAGATGGATAGCGACAGGGAGTAGAGGTAATCCAACAATAAGGTGACAATTTTGGAATAAAAAGTGTGAGTTCTCCCATGTGGACAAAAGCATGTTATGTTGGTCATATCTGATCAACACTACAACCAACTCTTACAAACACGGTCTAATATAACCTCGCCCGGTCAACGGCACAGCTCAATGCTCGTTTTTTTTTTTTTTTCTCCAGAAGGATATTGATACTTTGGAGAGAGTTCAGAGAAGGGCTACTAAACTGGTTCATGGGTTGAAGGATAAAACTTACCAGGAAAGGTTAAAGCATCTTAACATGTATAGCTTGGAGGAAAGACGTAACAGGGGGGATATGATAGAAACATTTAAATACATAAAGGGAATCAACACAGTAAAGGAAGAGAGTATATTTAAAAGAAGAAAAACTACCACAACTAGAGGACATAGTCTTAAATTAGAGGGGCAACGATTTAAAAGTAATATCAGGAAGTATTACTTTACTGAGAGGGTAGTGGATGTATGGAATAGCCTGCCAGCAGAAGTGGTAGAGGTAAACACAGTCAAGGATTTTAAGCATGCGTGGGATAGACACAAGGCTATCCTAGCTATAAGACCGGGAATGGGGGACTAATAAAAGTACTCAAAAAAAAAATTGGGCAGACTAGATGGACCGAATGGTTCTTTTCTGCCGACACATTCTATGTTTCTATATTCTATAGACCTTTACAGACCTTGCAATGGACACATTCTCTGGTCACCCTATAAAATATAGGACACTCTTCTCTCTCTGTCACACTGGACTCTTTAAATGAACTTGCATCCACCAGCAAAAGCAAAAAAGATAACTATTCTTACAGAGAGGAAAAAATATCTTTTACTATCATTTTATAATGCAAATACGCAGAGAAGTCATATGGAGATCAAAGTAGCACATAGATCAAGGCACATAGTGCAGTGTTTATTATATTTGTACAAATTGACCCAAATAGGGAACTCATAAAATCACCTGATCATATCAGGGTATAAATAGTGCACTTCTATTTTCTGTTTGCAGCTTCTTTGGTATTGATTTGGGACAGTCACTTTAATACCTGCATGAACAGGACAATGTCACTTCCTTATATATTTGTTTGGACTTTTAGAGTTTTATTTGTATTTTGTATTATGATAATCTGAGGATTTACTGTTTATTCTGTTATTTGTAGACATGTTTATTAGCTTTGGTGGTTTGGTTATATTTAAAAATATTCCAATTATGTATATGTTTTATGGTGTGCATGTAGAACACACCATCCATTTCTTGATGAGCACTTACTATAACAAGTATGCAAAAATGCATCACAAAGTTGACATTCTTTTAATGTTTCAGTAGAAATGACAGCTTCCAAATATATGACTGATAGGTAAACATTATAGACATATGGTTAAGATATGCTCAGTTTGATTCTGGTTTCAAGAAGAATTTTATATTTTTGTGCATTTATAATAGGGTGCAGCAAGACAAAGACAATAAACATATATTAACCCCCGAGACACTAGGTTGTATATGTGCATCCTGCATCTTTCAGACCATCGAAGGCAATCAGTAATTGCCTTCAGTGACCAGACAGTGTTGCCATGATGCCTCCACTGAAAAAATCCCTCCAGCGCACATACGATTGCTCCTAGGAGTGAAAATATGTGCAAAACTGGAAGAGCAGTGCCATACAATCGCTCTATTGTAGTTGGTAGACTGTCTCTAGTGGATGTCAGCAATATTACAAAAACGAAAATAATATCTTGGATTAAGATCTAGGGTCTTAAGTTGATCTTCGGGGTTGGGGTCAAAAGGTCAGTTCAGGGAAAAATTGTTATGGGAAAAAAACGCTACCTTACATTGCTGCCCTATACCTTGTAATACAAGGCATATTTCTAAACTTGGGCCCAAATTTTTAAACTATTTAGACAGGGTATTTTTTACTGTTTGTAATTGTGTAAAAGATGTTCCGGGGGAAAATGAGAGAAAAGTGTTTGTTTTTTTAATTTTTCATCATAGTTTACTATTTGTTTTATAGTAAATTATGAGATATGATGAAAATAATAAAAATAAATATATTAAGAAAGCCCATTTTATTGCAATAAAAACAGTATATAATGAGTGGTTACAATAAAGATTAAAAATGAAAATTACAGTTCAGCACAAAAAATGCAGAAATGGAAAAACAGCCTGTGCCATGAAGGGGTTAAAATATATCTACAGTCAGCAAGTTCAAGGAGAGAGCAAACCAATACCAGTCGGGATTAAGAGAGTAGCTTGCAAAACATAAAAAAAAAAATCATTTTATTCTTCATGCAAATCTGCACAAAATCAATAATCACGCAATAAATCAATAAAAAAAATGTTTAGAATCCAATTTTAGGGATCGCCAACAGGTTGCTCGAAAGCACCTGAACTACAACTCCCATGACCCTCTACCAGAATTTAGTTGAGCACACTGACAAAAAAAATCTTATTTTTATAAAATATATCGTTATAAAAGATTCTTGTTTTTTTTTTATTAGTAGTAAGCGAGAATAAAAAACTTTAACTAAAGCCATAGATAAAGACAAACTTTAAAAACCAAATGATGATTTCCCCTTTTAGAGTATTTTCCTAGTTCTAATTACGAAAACTAAATGAGACGAATCCCCCTCACTCCACTGCCGAGGGAATTGACTTTCTATCTGGAAACCCATGAGGTGTTTCTAAACAAAGCACTGTAAACAAATTCCAGCTCTTTTTTTTTTTTTTTTTTACCGATAATAATCCTTACTTTCAATATGTTTTAAAACATAACTTTAATTATTTGTTCTTTTTTGCTTGTTTTAATTTCAGTCATTAACTATCATCACTGCTACTTCTATTATCCAGCTCTATGCATTTTTTTTTCCCGCTACGTCTTTTATCGATAGCAGTTGTTACACAGTTCTTACTTCAACTGCTTAATGCACAGATGGAATTATAGTGTCCAGAGCCTTTGAAGCCTCCTTAGTCTCACACTGTAGGTAAGAAGAGGCCTGTAATCTTGTACAGTAGTATGAATTCTCCTGTCGGTCTATTAACTGGTATTACAATCTATGACAAATTTGTTCTACCTAAGGAGCAGCTACACTTTGTTCTATGCACTGGTACAGAGATTGATTGCTCTTTAATTCTTAGTGCTGCATAACATTCCCAGTTGTTTCTTATCTTGTTTTTTTTTTTTTTTAGATACAAGTTCTTCCTGTTTACAACCATCTTCCTGACTTAAGTCCTCTTTGGGGGTTATTCACAAGTTAAAATGAATTTACCAAAGTGTACATGTCATTACTGTCATTCAGTAACCTTGATGTTCTCTAATGATACCTAAATTTTGAGAACTGACACACACAACTATGTTTATTGAGAAATGACACTTTGGGGGTCATGGACTAAACAAGTGCAGTGTGGAAAAAAGTATGAGTAAAACATGAGTAAAGAGCAATTTGCGACTATTTGTTACAATTTGCACTTTTTTTCCCTGATTTGCACCTCTTCTGTTTATTTTTCTTTAGCGTGCATTTTTCCGGTTGCGCTAATAAATTGTGCTTAGATTTGCGCATGCTAAAGAGCTTTGTGAATATGTTGTGAAAAATAATTCTTACTTGCGTGTGAAAATTACACCAGCTTTTAGCAAGTGCTATCAAAAGAGGTAGAAAAAATATTCACAAAATTGCCCGTTGTTATTCGCAATTTGCTCGTATTTACTATTTGAGTGTTAAATGTTTAGTACATTGCAATAGGAGCAAAGAGCAAAAATTGTTTTGCACATAAAATATATTTGTGTTTTTTTAGTACATGCCCCTCTTTATCTTCTATTTTGCATTTTTTTATTTTTTTTAATTGGATAGTTTTATTAAAACATTTTTTTAAACAAAATACAACCACTAATGGATTCACATCAATGAATACATTACTGGTAATCATCAGATAGTACATAAAATCTATTACTATTATGTAATATCTTCGCTATCTGCATCTTTAAAATAAAACTTTGCATCTTTAAAATATAGGTGCAGATTGAAACAAAGATTTGGTAGATCTGTCAACATTATAGCTTTTCTTACTTTAGCTTCAAGTAATTTAGATTTCCCAGCCATGTCCAGCTTATCTAGCAGGCAAAAAAAAAAAAAAAAGTTGGCCAGAAAATGGGTTTATCATTCTAAAGTCTATTAAAAATCCTAACAAATCTTGTAGAGAGAGAACGAGGCAATTCACATCCACTGTGCACTGCTCATGAAATTTTGATCATTTTTAATGTTAGCAGACTTCAGGCAGGCACACAGCGGAATGGAAAGCATTTGATTCCAGGTAAAAAATAACCTTCACATAAGGAAGCTTTTGAATTAGTATCAGGATCCAGCAGATATTTTAGTAGAAAGAAAACAATAGATGCTTTTTTTCGGTATTTCGAGGGGAGAAAAAAAAAAAAAAAAGAGCAACGAAGGATAAAATGAACTCCTGAAGAGTGTGATTAAATGATGGGGTGGTATAAGTGTATAAAAAAAGATTCATTCTCAGCTGCTTGTTCTGAACTATACTTGGTAGGAGAATTCCGTAGGCTTGATGGAGCATAAATTTCCAATATATGTGAAATTAAGTATTCATTTTCCTCTTCGCTGCGCTTTCTTGGACATTTTCTCTGAATCTTGATAGATAATAGATAGATGACTAACTAATTTAGCTTAGATTCGAGCTTCTTATCATCTTTTCCCATATCTTGCTGTTTAATATTATAATGATAACTAAACCTTACCTCTTGAGTGCATAGTTTTGAATCTCATTTAAAAGGCAAAGCAGATTTTAGAGTCATAACACTTCCTCCTTTCACTTGAGTGAAATAGAGACTGCAATTCACTTAAGCAGTTAATGATTGAACGTGACTCCTGTGTTGTTAAAGTGAACACCAGTCTGAAATTGGTCATTACCACATTAACTATTTCAATGGTGTTTACATTGCATGTCGATAAATGCAAGTAATGTACCATGGGGAAGGAGGGCACCCTACTCAAATTTTTTAAACGTTTAATCCCATAAAGGGCCAAGTGGTTTGCTAACCACTGGCACTAACATACCTTTTGACAACAATTCCCAGAATGCTCAACCAGCCGCTGAAGTATATGGGGAATTATCATACACAAAAATCAGAATGACCTGAGAGTGACAATGAGTAAGAAAATGGATAGGCACAACAATGTTCATTTCTTTACAGCTAAAATGAATATGCTTTAAGGGGCTTTGACTCACTTGCAATATTTAATGGGGCAGTCTAGTCCCCAAATTTACTTTGGTGCAAGATGAAGATCACTGCTTGTATATTTCACAGGCTTTTTTTCCAGTGTGATTTGATGCAGGCATTCTGCATGAATCACATTTTTAATATTTGACTCAAGTCCTCCCCAGTGATTACTCTGCATGTTTACTGCAGGTGCGGCAGCACTGATTCTATAGACACTGAGGATATCAAGTTTTTGTTTCATTTAGTTATTTCCTGTGCTCTGGAATTTAATACATTCTGTGGACTGTGATGCTCATGTACACAGTGGGAATTCTTAAAAGTGCAACACATTACTAGATAGACAGAAAATTCCATTCATTTGAATGAAATTATTCTCATTGGTTCCTGCAGCAAAAAAAAAAATGAAATTACTTTTACTCTGCTAGTGTGGGCAGTCCTGTTTGCTTGCAAACTGCTGTAATTTCACAATTTCATCTAGCTGTAAATATTTTATATTTTAAGAAATGTAAAATGAAAATCATGCATTTTAAAGTACTTTGAAAGCACATTAATATGCATTAATATTTGGAAGATGCATTTTGGGAACTAGACAGTCCCTTTAAGGGATAACCTGGATTCACTGCACATATGTCAAACTACCAGTTAACCATGCAGTGCTTGCTCAATAAAATATGAGTGCAATACTATATTATTATGCATGTTATTTTATTTACCATTCCATTGTGCTTTTTATTTGTGTCTTTCATTTTATGACATTTAAGATGTATGTTTATATATATATATATATATATATATATATATATGAACCTAACTCCACTTTTATACAGTAATACCGTTCTATTAACATGCGGACAAGTGTACTGTGTCACGTTTTTTGTTTGTGCCTTAATTAATTTAGTGGTGAATAACTAGTCTGAGTGTTGCAATTGTCGTTTGACAGTTTGGCACTGTACACATATGGTTTCTACTGTTAGGTTACAACTGCTGCCTAGAGTCCTGGCAATATAATCAAAAGCACTTAGTCTAATGTAAAATATGTGTCTCCCATGTGATACACAGCAGTTCCTGATTGACGCAACCCCGTCAGACAGCCAAATGCAAGGGTCTCTCGCTGCTACTGCAGAGAGAGACCCACGTTTTTTGCATGGGATCAGGAGGGGGGGCCTAGTTAAGGTCTTCCCTATGGAAGCATGGCAGCTGTCGGTCAGAGGGTAAACTGGCGTGTACTATCAAAAGTACACGCCAGTTCATCCTCACAACAGGAAAAATTTACATTTCACTTGTGCATCTATATTAGAAGCACAAGTGAAAAAAAAAACGTTTAGTGTCCCTTTAACGTGAGTATACAATTTCTTTTATTTACAATATTTAATGCAGTGTAAATAAATGCTTATCATCTGTTACCTTAATGGTTAAAACCTCTCTAACACATTCCTCAACACAGAGAAATGAGAGTATCCAAGTCTAAATGCACACAGCTCAGGCAATACTGGATGTGTCTGATCCAAACATGTATTCTTACTATCATCAAAAGCTAAGGCTAGTCTCCTGTGTAAATTGATAGAATTATCACTGGTTGTTTCTATATACTATTACAATGTAGAATATGTGGTATATAACAAATCGTTTCTACTATGAAAGTAGAGAACCAGAGGTATCAAAAATGATCTACAAATTATGTTTGCAGAATCCCAAGCTAATGGGTAAATTGAGAGACAAATATATCTGTGGTGTCTCATGTTTTTGACATCACCCGGTGGCTTGATATGCAAATCATGCGTTTCTAACTGAAAGCAGTTCCTTTTGCATGTCTATCTACAGATGATATAATAAACAGCACGGGCACATTTAAAAAAAAACTTTTTTCTTAAATTAGGAATTTGATTCTGATTCTGCTAACACAATGTATAGATAATTTCTGATCATTTTTAATTTTACACTCTAGATATAAAAGATAATTATGTGATACCCCTTTAAGACCCATTAATATAATCGGTAAAATAATGGATTATTTCTAACTAGCATAACTAGAATCTTTTTCTTTGTAGCTTGTTTCTATACTTCAATTTTAGAAATATACAATATATATCCACATCAGTTTTCCAGCCTTAGGCTTCTTCATCGCCCACACTGATTTTAACATATTTGTAATTTTTCTCTCTGTTTCTCATGAATGGTCGCAGTAAAGTGCATTACTGAGGTCACTAAGAGCTCAGCGTTATCACCATTGTGTGAAACCAAGTCTCACAGTAAGCATTTACCATTTATTTCTGGTTTGTGTATTATGTGTATTATTTCATCATTAATGCTACAGCCAAGTTTTTTTTAACATAAACATAAATTAACTGCAATTACAGTAAATCCGATACAAACAGAAAAAGAAAGATTTTTTTTTGTAGGTTTGTTTATGTAGCAATTAAAGTTGAGTAAAATCACATACATCACGAAATGATACTAATGAAAAGTGTGCGAGCCTATCCTGATGAATATATTGGTAATTTACAATTATTAGACCAGACAAGTCGAATTGTTCATTATATTCTATATATATCCATATATTTCAAGGCTTTCAGTAATCAATATATCACTGAACAATGCACTAAATATTATTTAAGTAGCCTTTCAGGACTAGAGTTTAAAGGTCAGGACTAGGGTTTAAAGGGACTTGAGCAGAAGTGTAAATTATGACTAGAGTAAGCCCCATGTTAATGTCTGTGGTGTGTCCTGTTTATGACATCACCTTGCAGCTTGATATGCAAATGGACTAATTTATAACCATAATATTTCTCTGACTGGATGCATCTGTCAAATTTGTCAAAACAATGTATAGATTATGTTATTGTCTATGATCCTGGTGTATGATCCTTGGTGTATTGTCTATGATCCTGGTGTAAATAATATTTAATAAAATATCCAAAAATTACCATGGGAACAAAAACTGCATTTCCACTTGCTTGACACTAAAGAGGATTTGGGGAAAAAATAATATAATTTTTCATTGTAAATAATTTATTGTTGAGCTTATTCCCGTTTACAAGAGATGTTGATATTTAATTGGGAAGACATATCCCATCAAGTTGCTGATTAAACCTACAGATTGCTTATATTTCACTTGATTATTTCTAACAGATTGGTGAATTTTAAATTGCCAATCTAATAAATAATATATTGCATATATACTTATAAATAAATCCCAAATAAGAAGATAATTGTTTGAGAAAGTCTCCCATCCACAAATAAGAGTTGCAAATGCTCAAAATTCAATTTAGTTATTATTCAGTTCTGATATCATGTGAATATGTCATTAAACTATTTCATTGCTTGGGAAGCTAAACAGTAAATTCCCCAAAAAATCCAATTAAATAAAAATAGCTAAAATTATATATAACCGTGTAAACAAAAAATATGATTTAAAAAAAATATATATATCTAAAATACTAAAATCTGGAACATTTCAAGCCCATGCTAAATTATATTCCAAATATGTCTTTTCCAAGTGCCCTTCAAAATGTATATTTTTATTGCAGTCCATGTACATAAGTATTCATGTCAGTCAAATGTGTTCTTCCACAGAAACCTGCCACTTCTGAGGCATGGGCTGGGTGCTTTGACTATTAGAAGCATGACAGGTCCTGCTGAGCACACTGTATTGTAGTGAAGGGTAATTCTCCATTAATCCAGTTCATCCTAAGAATTGGCAAGCTAAACTAAAACAAACACAGATAACTTGACTTGTTGTAAAGGCATTTGCTAATTCAGTCTGCCAAGTGCCAACTTATCTTGAGAGGCACCACTTGTAGTCACTAGTGAATAAATAGTTGGCACCATCTCTAACACTTTCTGATATTAGATTTTTCTTTACAGAGTATTATAAATGATATGTGCAAACAAATGATATAGTGCAATACCTGTATGGTATATTAACATAGTGAAAAAGAATTGTGGATTATCAGCTAGGAGAACTCCAGGTGTCAGCAGGGCACATGTCCCTTCATTCACCAATTTGGAATGTTGCCTCCAGCAATTGTCCAATGTTACACAATGACACATATGCTTAAGGGTGCAAAGATTTACACCCAGTATTTGACTTATCACTCAGATTGCATCTTTGCCCCAAGCTGGGGATTTTTCACATTCATGTCTCAATTCATTCCTTTATTACTTAATAATGACTGATTCCTAGGTGGGTGCTCAGGGTGAGGTAGAGACATTGGGATGGTAAGAGAGATCTCTCTAACTGATCTAGCAATGAATGCTGTGCAACAGAGTCAGGTTGCCCTCACTGGTACAGACTTCCTCACTTGGTTATCTTGTACTTTATTGCATTTCAGAGCACCATTTTGTCATGTTCTGACTCAATAACCACATATTACATTTCTGTGCAGGTGTGTATGGTTCTGTGTGGATGACTGCGTGGCACATACAGACATTGCACCTAATATCATTGTGTGCAAATGTATTAAACTAGAACCCAACAAAAGTCATGAGCTCGCCTAAAACTGGACTGGAAGTCACTCCACCTGCAAGTGGAGGCTCAAAAAACTGTTGTGATGTATAAAACAGATGCAATGGCTGTATATATAACAGCAACTGCACCTTTGTTCACTCTCCCGACACTTGCGACTGCCCCTCCATTTTTTTTTTTGCTATGTTAATTTTGGACTCACTGTATTACTGAAGATATGAAAAATAAGAACATGCTGTCTAATATTTATAGTTTAGTAGGTAGTTGTAAACAATAAGAATATAAGGTTAAGTGTGTGTTCAAAAATAATATAAAAAATAATGAATGTGTTTAAACACATTATTTTTCTTACTCCAAGATTCATGTTGACACACAAACACATGCACAGTGCACCTGAGTCTACCAAATAATTGTCTAGATAAATATATCTCTTTTGTATCACATTGTTTTTCACTTTCTTCACTCATATACCTATTTCATTTTGTGTATTTATTTGTAATTATACAAATGTTTGCTGCAGTTTTATTTTAATTCCTTTATAATTTTTATTTTTATTTAGCGCCTGTCCCTCTCTTGTGATTACATGCATACAGTGAATTTCAAGCTGTTGGTGCCGTTATACTTGTTAAAATGCTTATTTACTATTTTTGATAATTCCATCAAATAAAAGCCAGGAGATGAAGCTTGCATTATACATTCAATGACTCCGTAGAGTAAGATTTAAAGACCGAGTCACCTAAATATGGTTTCTACTGTGCATTTAGAGCATAACAAATTATTGAAAATGATCTATACATTGTGTTCACAAAACTGCAAGCAAATGCTGAATTAAACGAAAAATACCTTTAAATGTGTCTTTGGAGTCTGCCGCTAATGCAATTGAAAACTATCTATACATTGTGTGAGCAGAATTGCAAGCAAATGCATATCTGTGGGGTTATGCTTATGACATCACCTGTGGCATGATATGCAAATTACATTTTAAGACAAGCACCGATATAACATAGCTGTTGGAAACTTGTGGCAGGGAGGCCACATTAAGGACTGTCCAGAAAAACATGGGACAGTTGGCAGATATGAAACAGGTTATGCTAAATTAACTGTCTATAACAAACATCTATTTACAAAGATGAGAATAGATAATAATGTTGCAGAGATAGCATGGCTCAATGGGTTAGTTGTTTGTTTGTTTCTTTTCTTTAGCCATATTCCACTTATGTAATACCCCCATGCCATTACTTTTATAAATTAAAAGGCAAATGGGGTTATTTTCACTTCCTGCACTTCCTGTCATTTCTCTATGCAGGGGTTTAAATCTGATTAAAACATAAATAAAATATGTGCGACACATGCCAGGGTGGCGATTTTTTTCTCATACATAACATCTGTTGAAGTAAGACAGCCGTATAAATAAATTAAACAGCACCACACCCAAAACTTGCCTCCAACTCAGATTGAAACCATTGAGGCTGCTCAAATAGTCACCAAATTCACCAATTAATAATTAATTAATAATAATAATAATTATAAAATGAAAATAGTGCTATATTGTGATATACAATATTATTCATTGTATGCATTATTACATAGGCATGTACTAATCTTGTCCTATTCATAGGCATGTACTAATCTCGTCCTATTGTTGTTTGGTTTTGTTCTCTGAAGTATCATGCTGAATTTAAGTTTTATTTTGCAATTATTGGTGACTATGCACATAATATTGCTATAATTTCACCATGCCATGTTTCCGTTTAAAAAAAACACATCATAATTGACTTCCAGAATGATTCAGAGATGATATATACAAGTGAATATAGTGAAAGGTGCAGCAAAACACTAGTGCAGCTCCCCCAGAACAAACACAAATACAGTGAATACAAAAAATGGTAAAGTGTTGCGCAAAAAAATAAATAGGATTAATACTTATCCTACTAATAACGTGCTTTTCAGACAGAGTATATGTAAAAGACAAAAAGATAAACAAAACAAATGTGTAGTATAATTAAACAAAAAACTGGATATAAAACATATCCCCCCATGGAAACAAATATATACAAGTGTTGCTTCTAGGGTTGCCACTTCCATTTTTTGCCGGTCACATTTAACTTTTGCAGTATGTAGACGTCATATGCGACCAGATGAAAATAAATTAACTAATCCTTCTGGTCACGCATGATTTCTACATACTGCAAAGCATCCTGCAAAAGTTAAATATGGCTGGTACAAAATGGCTGAGTTGACAACCCTAGTTGCTTCACTTAATGCCATGAATGTGCAAGTAATGGTTTAAAGAAACCATACAGTTAAATTAACCCCTTAAGGACAGAGCCTTTGAAACATTTTTGTCCTTTCTGGACAATGGCTATTTTAACATTTCTGTGCTGTTTGTGTTTAGCAGTAATTTTCTTCTTCGTCATTTGCTGTACCCACACATATTATATATTGTTTTTATCGGGACAAAAAGGGCTTTCTATGGATGCCATATTTTTGATCATATCTTATCATATTATTAAAAAAAAATAATAAAATATGGTAAAAAAAAAAAAAATACACAAATTTCTTTGTTTTTATTTGAAACAACTTCTCCTCATCGACAATAGCGAACGAAAAAACATGCTAAATAGATTCTACTATTTCTCCTGAGTACAGGGATACCACCCATGCATAGGTTTGTTGGGTTGTTTGGGGGCTAAAATGCCAAATTTGTGAGGTGCAGTTTTTTGTTTTCCAACTTGAAATTTTGACATGCAGACAGCCTGCACCCATGTCCCATTTGGGACATATTTGAAACCAGCCAGTGTATTTTACCCCATCAACCCATATATTTTTTAAAAGTAGACACCCTAGGCTATCTCAAATGGTGGTATTTTAACACTTTCCATGCACTAATTCTACCACCAGCCTTTGTCAAAGTTTGTGGTAGTAATTTTTTTGTGTTTTTTTTTCACAAACCTTGTACTTCAGACATGAATTTACAGATTTTGGTATGTGTCACTGCCAAATAACACCCCAATAAGTGTTCAGCAACATCTCTTGAGTACAGGGATACCCCCCATGCATAGGTTTGTTGGATTGTTTGGGGGGTAAAAGGCCAAATTTGGGAGGTGAAGTTTTTGGTTTTCCAATTTGAAATTTTGACATGCAGACAGCCTGCACCCATGTCCCATTTGGGACATATTTGAAACCAGCCAGTGTATTTTACCACATCAACCCATATATTTTTTTAAAGTAGACACCCTAGGCTATCTCAAATGGTGGTATTTTTACACTTTCCATGCACTAATTCTACCACCAGCCTTTGTCAAAGTTTGTGGTAGTCATTTTTTTGTGTTTTTTTTTCACAAACCTTGTACTTCAGACATGAATTTACAGATTTTGGTATGTGTCACTGCCAAATAACACCCCAATAAGTGTTCAGCAACATCTCTTGAGTACAGGGATACCACCCATGCATAGGTTTGTTGGGTTGTTTGGGGGCTAAAAGGGCCACATTGTGAAGGTGCGCATTTTCAACTTGGAATATTGACGTGTAGCCAGCCTGAGCCCATCTTTCATTTGGGACTTTTTTTTAAAGTAGGACAGTGTATTTTACCCCAAAAAGTATATATTTTGTAAAAGTAGACACCCTAGGCTATTTTAAATGGTGTTATTTTAACACTTTCCATGCACCAATTCTACCACCAGCCTTTGTCAAAGTTTGTGGTAGTCATTTTATTGTGTATTTTTTCCCACATACATTGTACTTTAGACACAAATTCACATATTTCGGTATGTGTCACTGACAAACAATACCACAATATATGTTCAGCAACATCTCCCGAGCACAGGGATACCACCCATGCATAGCTTTGTCAGCTTTGTTGGGTGTTGAAAGGCTACATTTGAGAGGTGCGCTTTTTGATTTTCAAACTTGGAATTTGAACATGTAGAGCAAGGAAGGGGTTAATAGCTCTTATAAGAGCCTTTGTAGTACTGTACAAAAAAAATTAACCCCTAAAAATGCACAGACAAGAAAAAAATGTTCTGCTGTGCAGTGATCAGTGGCAGGGAAGGGGTTAATACACTACACTATACAAAGGGTATGGCTTTTATAAAAGCCCTTGGGACTCACAATTTTTTTAACATTTTATTTAATTTATTACAATTAAAAAATTATGTTATACAGATCTGTCTCTTTCCCTCACTAAAACTCAATTGAGGAGAGGGAGGCAGATCCATATGGGTCAGAATAATATTTACCAATATTGATCGAACCAGACGAATGGTGATGCTCATCTGAGAAATCACCAAACCACCTTTGCCACTGATCGGCTGTTACTGATCGCTATACACGTGTTCAGACAGCTTCAAAAGGAATACACGTAATCCCCTAGTGGGTATAATTAACCCCTAGCGAGTCTGACAAAAAAAATGCTGATAGCAAAAAAATAATCCTTCTGCGACTAGATTGCTCCATATGCGCTGTTTAGGCAGTGACCATATGCACTGCTTAGGCAGTGACCATATGTGCTGCTTAGGAAGTGATATACGGCAAGGAAGGGGTTAATAGCTCTTATTTAAAAAAAAAATTACGTTAAACGTAGTCCCCTAGCGGGTATAATTAACACGTGACGGGTGTAATAAAAAAGTTTTAAAAAAATTAAAAATGCTTCTGCAGCAAGATTGCTGCATTTGCGTCAGATCTCTGCTTAGGCAGTGATCTACAGCAAGAAAGGGGTTAATCTCTCTTAAAAGAGCTTTTTTTTATACTGTAATGAATTACAGTAAAAAAAAATTAACCCCTAAAAAATGCACAGACAGCAAAAAATGTGCTGCTGTGTATGATCACTGCGTACACAGCGATCAATGGCAGGGAAGGGGTTAAATGGCTTTTATAAAAGCCCTTGGTGTTTAAAATTTTATTAAATATTTGTTTTATTATTTTATTTTATTTTTTTACTTTATCTGATCTGTCTCTCTCCCTTACTAAAACTAGTAAGGTGAGGGAGGCAGATCAATACTTGTCAAAGGCAATATTTGCTAATATTGCCTTTGACAGTATGATAAGTGCTCATCAGAGCACTTACCATACATGCCTGCACACAGATCACATAGATCTGTTGTGCAGGCATCGATTGGCTCCCCCTAGAGCATCGGAAGTGAAATACTTTCACTTCCGATGCTCTTGCCATTAGAAGGGAAGCGCTGCCTGTATAGGCAGCGTTCCCTTCTACTGAGCCGATGGGGTCGCTCAGGAGAGCGACCACCATCGGTTCTGGGGAGCATCAAGGTGTTGTTAAGTGCCTCGCTGGCGAGGCACTTTAACAACACCGGAGATGCTTAGAAAGCGAACGATCGTTCGCTTTCTAAGCACATGTGTGCAGCCGGCGCAGCCATTTTTAAATGGCTGCTACGATCACTCCGTGGAGTGATCGTAGCGCGCCCCTGCACATTTGGGGGGTGTTGCACAATGCCTCTACCTAGAGGCATTGTAGCAACACCGTTAGAGTAAAGAAAGCGACCGCTGGTCGCTTTCTTTACTCAGTTTAGTGCATGACGTGCCAGGCACGTCACCTGTCGGCAAGTCCTCGATTTGCCGTGACGTGCCTGGCACGTCATCTGTCGTTAAGGGGTTAAATGGCTGGTAAAAGAATATCATCTACCTTTTCAATACAAGATTTATTGTGAGCTTCACAGCCCCTTCAGAGTCTGCAGTTCTCATTTGGTGAGTGGAGTTCTGACATGTTTATTGTTTGTATACCTAGTGATATGTAGGGCATCTACAGTGCAGTAATCAGTAAAGATTAGTCCAGTCTGTAGTCTTCCTTTTACCCAGTGTATGCATAAAAAATGCATTTTTCAAAAGTGGCTCTGAATAAAAAGGTAATGTGATCATCCTAGTATATAGGGTGAACACATTGCAGGGATAAAAGATAAATGCACATTGCATTTACGATAAATGCATATTCCAAGGTTATGTTCACTAAGATACACACTGGTTTGAAATCTGTATTCTGCCCAGTGCAGTCCTGGAGTCTGTGTTTTCAAATGGCCTCCTTGAACAAAAGGCTGATATGGTCACTAGAAGAAAGGAGTATCTGTCTCCCACAGAGGTCTCCTTTAATGGGAATTCTTATGCATGGTCCAGAGTTGCTAAAATGATTGCTGATCTACAGGGTTTTTTTTTAGAACCATTCCTAGTTAAAGAGACAGTCTAGTCCCCAAACTCACTTTGGTGCAAGATGAATATATTCTGAGCACCAGGCAGTCTCTTTAAGCAGGAAATCTAGTCATATTATGTGTAAATGTAATTTTTATTTTGAGTTTTGCATCGATTTAAAAACAAATAACAATTGAGCTTGACTGTTCCTTTAAGGTCTCTTTTAGAGCATGTCTCCACTTTAAAGCGATACAGTCCACATGCTAGTATTTGAGTATCCCTTTAAAGTCTAATTATCTGCTTACGTTATTGTGTTGGTTCTCCACCCAAGCAACTCAGACATTTTCCACATCTTTAGTCATGCAAAACCCTGCGTCTGGATAAACATTGCCTTTAAGGGACATGCAAATTGCTGCTAAACTCCAGCCACAAGATCTATTATCTCCCAGACTAGAAAGAAAATGCTGGGTGGATTCTAACATGCATCTTAAAAAGCAGTTGTTAAATGTAGTCAGGTAATTGTTTTCTTTTTATAATCCATTATAAAGAGAGTGTGGGGGGGGGGGGGGGACCTACTTTGAAGATATTATTTCCATACTACATGACTGTTTGCAAAAACCCTACACAATTTAAAACCAATTCCTTTGCTGGTTTAAATTCATGTTTATTCTGCATATTTGGAGAACTAACACATAAAGTAATGTTACAGTTTTACAGTGCGAAACATAAAAGCAAATGCAGAAGTATTTAACAAACACACATACAGAAAGCCAAATGGTGCAAAAGAAGTATAGATTGAAGCAGATTGCATCATATAGTTCACATGCAACATCCCAGACGTAGAGGATGTATACGTCAGCTAACTGTCTCATTTTCATGAGCCACTGGAGGAAAGACTAACATCATAATAGATCCATGGGATGGGCATTTAAAATAGTTCCTCTGCGGTTTCCTAGTAAATAGAAGGGTAATTATATTTTTAATTATAAACTGGCATGGTGAAGTCAAAGAAGCCTATTGCATTATATGCATGACTGAATTATTCTTTTTTTTTACATCATCTCAATAGTTTAAAGGGACTCTGTCAACCTAAACATTATTTTTATTGTGACTGTATACAATCCTAAATTACAAAAAATTATCTATACATTGTGCTGCAAGCAGATATATAAATTAAGAGAAAAAATATGTTTTTAAATGCGTCTGTGGTGTCGCCTGTTTATGACATCACCTGTCTTGACATGCAAATGAACTTGTTTATGTGTAACTTGTATACCAAGTCACAAGGTGATGTCATAAGCAGGAGTCACCACAGACACTTTTAAAATATATATTTCTCTTATATGCATTTGAATGTCATTTTGCTAACACAATGTATAGATCACTTTTATAGATCGTTTTATTTTTAAATTCTTTACATTCACAGTAATAATGACGTAATGTTGATGCAAGAGCCCATAAGCATAGATAAACTTTAAGCAAGAGCTAATTATATGCATGAGAAATATTCACACTATTGGGAACATTTGTGATAAAGGTTTTGCTGTGAAAAAAGAACCAGCTTGACAGTGTATTGTAGAATACAATAGGAGATGTGAAAATAGATTATTATTATTATTCGAAAAGTTTAGTGCACAATATATGAGAAGGCTGAAAAAATGTTACACATTTGTGTTTACTTTCTAGTTTGAGGTCAATGTATATTATCCATGGGGTCTTTACTTGCCATAGTTTGTTCTTTTTCTTCACAGATACATAATGATTTCTAAACCATGTCTACAAAGCGCACTGAGGCAAATTAGTAATTAGAGAGGTAACAATAAGGATTTGAGGTTCACATGCAGAATAAATGACACTCACTGTTAATGCTTTGTAGTTTTGCCTGGGGCTGCATCCCATACATCTCATAACCTTTAAGGTGACCACAAAGCTGTTTTATTGGGGGATGTGTATGATAACCCCTTATGCACATTCATATGTCTCTTTAATACATCTATATACACTGTATATGTACGGTTATGGCAATGATTAAATCCAAATGGGGCTGGTATAATGATGCTATGCTAAGTGGCTGGTATACAGTTGCCTCCAGGACTGTTTTTTTATGCTCAGCCCAGCCCTTTTCTGAAGTATGCAGAACCTGCATACAAGCAGGTACATGCTTGTCCCTGAATAGAATGGCACTGTGGTCACCCTAGCCTAGTCCCTTACATCTGTTTTGATAATGTAGGTTTATGCAGGTTTTGGGGCAGTCCCACTGACCTGTACCTTACATGTGTGGGGAGGTCTTGCTTACATCTTTCAAGTGCTTAGTTATATCAAGTGCAGGTCCCCTGGGCTCTGTCTGGAGAAAACTACCAGTCTGTGTAGTATAGACTGAAACTGCTGGAATATCTTCATCAGCATGGCAACTATAAAATATAGTATCATCTGTTTGTCACTGAGCCATAGGGACCTGGATGTTTAGTGTCATATAATAGGGGGAAAGGGATATTGGACCTTGCGCAGGTGTCTCTATAACTGTATGAGTATAATTTGCAGGTTAACCCTTTGTGAATCAGAGAGCGTGCAATACAGTTCTTCTTTGACACCTTTGTATGCAAGAAGCAGCTGCAAGGTTTGAATTGCATAGGTGCCCTCAAGATATAAAATGTGTGGTGGCTACTAGAGCTGCCAATATGCCAGGTGCACTTAGATCATTTAAATAAAGCCACCTGCCAGCCTGAGTGACATGTTGAACATGCTTATAGATGTATATGTATATGCAATGTCATTGCTGGATATTGGCACAGCGTCCAATGTCATCATTGCAGAAGTACGTCCTAGGTGTGTGTTCACTACTGTGCCCAGACTGTGTGTAAAACTTTGCTCAAATTGCCCAAATTCGGTTTGTAGGCAATAAAATGGAAAATATTTAAAACACTCCTTTCTGTCTTTGTATTATTTTCCTAATTGGATACAGGTTTAAACAAATAAAATAGAAAATAAAGAAATACACACACAAACAATCCATTTGGCTTTGTTTGGAAAATAATTATTCATGAGCAAAGAAGACTGCCTTGATGTAATAGTAATAAATATTATGTGATTGAAGGTTTTTACAAAACATCTGTTAAGCATTTCACTGAGAAAAAATACCAATAGATTATGATCTTAACGTCATTAAAAATCACAGAATTTCCTTTGATCCCTTGATCAGTATGTAAGGTCACAATTAGTCGGACTTCACTAATCTGAGCCAATTTCTTCTCATATGTCCCTTTCTCCCCATATAATCATTTACTTATCAATGTCTGTTTCCAGGTGATCCTTTAAGCCTATCATTGCAGCTTTCAGAACCTTCACCCCACATCATATATTTCAAGCTGAGAAATAAGGAGACCTTTAATGTTAGATGACTTCTGTTTCTATTCAACATGACAAGAAGCTGATGGCTCCATATTTATAAGGAATTGGCTAAGATTTGTGTTTAATTGAAAAGGTCTGAGATCAGCCAACGAAGGGAAAAGACAAATCAGAAAGATAAATCTAAACTTTGAATCATTTCCCATAAGTGGGATATTTATGTGGCTTTACATGGCATTTCACATAACTGGGGCATTTGTGTGAACTTACAAAGAGGGAGAAAAAGTGTCTTTGGAATTATGGCTGCTGGAAGAAGGATAAATCCAACCCAGTATAGACCCCTACGCCAAGTTATGGTGGGAACAGCCGCAACCATACCTTGCCATACCCAACTTTGATATCAAAGCATTTAAACCTGTAATAA
Organism: Pelodytes ibericus; assembly: GCA_036172795.1. Lineage (NCBI taxonomy): Eukaryota > Metazoa > Chordata > Amphibia > Anura > Pelodytidae > Pelodytes > Pelodytes ibericus. Next base: position 159,366,279 of record CM069863.1, read on the forward strand.
CATTCCATGTATATTTACATTTACAAATAATTACAAACATTAAATACAATCATAAAAAACAGAAACTCCACACCAATAAGTATGTAATAAAATAACATTTTTTATATATATTTATATATATATATATATATATATATATATATATATATATATATAAAATACAGACAAGACATCAATATATAAATGGACACAATGAATATTGCAATATACTGAATTGATCATTAGGCAACTGAATTTAAAATTACCCAAAAAAACTGTAAATAACCATATGAGGCTAATACAATAATGAACTATAAAGAATCAAAATGGGATACAATCGATATCATACACACCTTTGTTGCCCAAAATGTGCTGAAACTCAGAAGCGAAATAAAAACCTGGCCAGGTTCAAGACAATAGTACAACAAAAAAGGCGTCCGTGAACCTGGCCAGGTTTTTCGCTTCTGAGTTTCATCAAATTTTGGGCTATCCTTATAAAGACAATTTTTCTACAAGATGCCTTGGTGTTAACCGTGGATTCCATCCAGAAATATTTTCTCCCGTTAGGCATTTTTCATATTTTGCTGAGGTTTGTATTAGATGATGTCACCTACATGGTGATGGGAGTGCCCATCTTGCAGGTGCATGGAGGAGACAGCAGAGATAATGCAAATAAAATAAAGAATATTTTCTAATTTGAGTTAATATACTGTACATTAATTATTTTATTGGTGAGGTATAGGGGGGTGACTTGGAGTGACCCTTTACATATATATAGTCCATTCCGATTGAAATGGATTCATATCAGCTGGGTATGATGATGACATTAGCAGGAAGTAACATACAGTGATTCTATTAACCGCCTTTAAATGATGAGGTGATCATCCTGAAGCCTGCATCAGAGTCATACTCATGTGGGTCAATGTTGGGGAAGCAGAATTGACATTTCCACACTTCATCCACCCTCTGAATAAAAATAAAAGGAGGACAAAGCAGAATAAAAGCATCTAAGTATGGCATGTTGTGAAGCTGTAGCAGCCACTTTGTATCTGCACCATTACTTTCTATTAATTGATGCCATACTGGGATTTCTCTGACTTTTTATTATGGACTGTTAAACTGGATAAAATGAATTGAACTGATATGATATAATCAATAGTAACAAAGTTATTCTCATTACTTCTGAAAGTGAACCTTCCAATAAAATGTAATTTGGATAGTGTCACTGGGCTCATGGGACATAGTGCCTCTTGCTATCTGATCAGAGAAAACCCATTTACTAAGACACAACACATAAAAGTCACCTTTCATATATTGTGAGTTGCTTGTCATAACCTCCCAAATGCATTATGCCAGTGATGGCTGACCTTGGCACTGCAGATGTTTGAGAGCTATATATTCTATAATGCTAAGCCAGCTAGAGGATGTCTGCCAAGGTTACCCTACCGAAGTGCCAAGGTTATGGTTAAGCCTGCATTATGCCTTGCTTACCTAGTCTGAAAATTACATAAGTCTGAATTTATAATTATTTTTTTACGGTTAATGCTTTTACTATTTTCAGGGAATTTTATTTTTTATAGAGAGGTCTACTTATGCATTTTCCAAAATGGACCTACTGAGATGCATTTTTTAAATCTCCATTAATAGCCAAACAGCAAATTATCATATGTTAATCAAACTCCTGTAGTATTTAATTTCTAGACTCACAGTAGGCTAAAATCACAGGAAAGGAAAACAAAGGAAATCATGCAAATTATAAATTTAAGTGAAAATAGAATAAGGCCTGATTTAGGAATAGGCATACGTATTAATGCAAAAAAAAAAAAAATCAGGCCTTATTCTATTTTCACTTAAATTTATAATTTATAATTTAAGCCTAAGCCAAATAGGAAATATTCATTTCAGTAAACACTCTAGATTTGTTAGCTGTATTGAAATTGTGATTCTGGCAAACTGCCCTTTCATAAGTGTTAGAAAAAGTGAGTTATAATACTCCTAATATATTCACAATCTTATTGTGTAGCCTTCAAAATCAAAGACAGGACTCCAACAAAATGCCTAATAACACAAGTTGGATTATCTGTTTTACGATGGCCAATTCACTTGGTAGTTATTATAATTAGAGTGCAACCACTAGCTAAGAGAGGATTTGCCTCAACATGTTGGTCTGCTATTAATTGTAGGTGTTTCTGACACTGAGAGGATTAATAAAGATACTTAATGTCAAAGTAAATAAAAAAAAGAAAGGTACAAAAATATTGTGACTGGTCTTTCACAGTTAAATAAGATGTTGCCATCACAACTTTAAAAAAAATTGTATTGTATTTATAGATTGTTTGATATCCAGTATCAACATAGTTACATAATGTTGCTCACTACCATAATTAATTTGTGTAGAACTGCATGCACAGTGTCCATTTTTACTCAGAACTGTACAGATTGAGTAGTCACACGCTTATGGGTATATTCACAATTTGGAGGTTTCATTTTGAGAGAAAATCTAATTCGGAACCCGAGTTTGACTTATACAGAAAAAAAAACAGGTTTGAATCTTCCCCAGTTTAGTCTATTCACTAAAATGGTGGGAAAATGAAGCTATTTTTTGAGACTAAATCAAAATCAGGTGTCGAATTTGACTTAGTCTCAAAAATAGCTTTAATCATTTTGCCTCCATTTTAGTGAATAGACCCAACAGTTGCAAATAATGATTATGAATAACGAATGGTACACATGCATTAGCAAATGGTGAAGGGATCCAACCAAGCACAAATCTGACTGATTCCTCCTACTGTAACATACAAGATGGTGTAGCGTAAGCGGCTGTTTATATAATTTACAACAGGTATCAATCGATATGGCCTGCATTACACTATTCATGGCGCCTGCCCCAATCCTCCCTTCGTCTATCATACCTCTATACCACACCACATTGGTTCCACCACAATTCATGACATTGGAACAATTCACAAAAAGGCGAACTGATAAGCGATTGGCATAAATGAGCCATTTACAATTAGAAAGATAGGTAAGCTGGGGACTTTTCCCAAGCCTGTTCACCACAGCTCACTATTAGTGAATAGACCCCGTTATATACAATGTGTAATATATAAAAGTTTAAAAGTCCAACTGTGAGACCGAAACACTGATATCTATTATCCATTTAAATATTAAATAAATCCATACTCCATCTTATACTATGAAGTCCTGCAGGAGCTAGGAGTCTTTTTGGATTTAGCATTCCGAAGCACCAAGACTGTTTTTGGAAAGTATTAGTTGATTGACTGTTTGGATATATAGGTCTATATACATATACAGGTATACTTAAACAAACATTTTAATGAGTTCATAAGAGATTATTAACCAAATGCACGAAACAACTAAACATGCAATGCTAGAGGCATGCGTGACATAAACTTTATACGAATACATAAAGATATTCCTAGGTCATAATTACTACTAATATGTCATTTGTGATTTAATCAGGAGGAATCGTTCCATTTTCATCAACAACTGAACTGCTGAGATTATGTTTACATCAAAGTGGTTATTACGCTATATGTAAAGAATGCAACTGGTGAGCATGTAATCAGAGCTCTCTGCCAAATGATGTGGGTGAGAATGTTATTTGTGATGCAGCACAGTACTTGATTTCCACTGACATATGTTCATTTCCAGAGGGATTGACAGTGACTCAATTATGCTGCACGAAAGGGGCATTATGTGGCGCCACATGCAAAATTGGTCAAACAATTCAGGAATTCTCAGCAGTATTACTACGAGTGCAGAAATGATTATAATACCCAAAGTGCTAGCCTCTGATCATAAGTATCAGCATGGTAAAATAACAGGGACCAGTTGCTCTGTGTCAAGCTATTCCCATGTGGTAGTGTTTCTTTTGGGTCATGGAAATGTTATGAATAATAATCAAACAAGGTTTTGCATGCTGTTACGGAGGAACTAAACCTTTTTATTCTGTTAACCGGACAGTCTAGTCCCCAAACTCACTTTGGTGCAAGATGAAGATCACTGCTTGTATAGTGTACAGGATTTTTTTCCAGTGTGATTTGATGCAGGCCTTCTGCATAAATCCAATTTTTAAGGGTTTTGGGTCCAACAATTCTTGCCATATGAACTGAGGAGGGGATGTCTCTGACTGGGTGGTGATTTGTAAATTGAATAAAATAGCATAGATTACAATCTTTTTTTCAAAGATTTTTTTGCTTTTAAATGCAATTTATTTTAATTAAGAATAAATATGTGTTTCTCCTTAGAATTGTTAGATATGTTTAAGGAATCTTTTGGGGGGGTTCACAATGGTTTTGTAAAGAATAATTGAAGTAGCAGACTTGTGTGCACTAAATGTTCGCTTATCTTGTATGAAAAATTACAGATCCACAAATCTGTACATCTGAAACTCAGCCTTTTATAGCTCAGTTGGAATAGATGGAAAAACCCGAGGTTACAGGTCAGTGTATCATGCAACATAATTGTTCAGAGAAATCTTGGATTTCAGATCAGCAAGATAACAAAAAGCCTTTGCTAATTCCTCTTTAAGGCCAATTATATCAGCTACCAACAGCATTACTAATCATACAGCTGCATTTCTAGGTCATTATCTGAAATCCATTGTTAAGACTACCTGGTTATCTGTATGCCACACACTTTTTTCCCCTCATACAGCTCTGGGCAGTAGAAAAATAGGAAATTGATTACTTACAGATAGTGTGTGATATAATGTCACTAGATACAAATAACACTCCTGATGCAGAATTACATACCTTGAGATACGAAAACACTCTTGTAATCTACTCAATGAGTACGTATTGACACTCGTACACACTTGGTATCAGTCTGATTTAAATAAGGTATTGCAGTGAATGTCCTCAAGGGGACGCTGAGACTCTCATTAAATATGTAAAAGTTTGTGTTTGTTCTAATATTGTGTAGTTATAGAGTCTTAGGTAAAGTAGTAAAGGGAAATGGTCCTGTAAATTTCTGTATTCATTAAAAAAACACTATATATAGAAAAGGCATTGAAAGAAATTCTTAAGCACAAGGGTCAGCAGAGACAGGTAAATGGTATTCTAATACAAACAGAGCTATTCAGGATGGAGCGAAGATTAAATGAATCCCAATGGCCTATTTTGTTAAGTGTGTTGTTTTTAAATGGTTTAGTTGTTGGAGGCACACTAATGATCAGTAAGTGAAATGTGTGAAAGTGTTTGGGGACTGAGGAAGGGTACATATCAATTACTTCCTTAAATGGTCAGGCTGACATACAATAAGTGTTTGAGCTTTCTTCTATTGGTCTAACAGTGTGTCAATCTGGCAGACCACTCCCACAAGCAGACACAGGAGAAAGATAATTGTTAGAGAGCTTGATTGCCAACCTGCTATATCAGTGATATCTTGTAAAGAAAACAAGATATAAATTCAATTTAGAGAGTAAGAAAGTCAGCAAAACAGGGCCAGTGTAATGATAGTTTAATAGAAAAGAATTAAATTAACATAAAAAAGACTATAAAAACCCTGATAAATTATTTTGCAACATAATATTAGATTTATCTTAAAAAGCAGAGGGCTAAATATGCAATGTTCAATTTTCTCCAAGGGAAAGAATCTGTTGAGGTCTAGAATTATTATGATTATTTCCTAGCACCATAACTTTTTTTCAGTCTTGCATGGTTCATGTTTCTTTGAAACACAACACCTCTTTCATTAAAACATCTGTTTAATCTGTACATTTAAAAATTGTTACTTTTAAAATGTAGTTCTACAGTCTGTGCCAATGCTTCATTAAGGCAAGCTTGCTACCTTTTCTAAACCAAATACAGTTGCAGTTTAAAACAAAAAAACGGTGCTACATCCTTCTACTGCTTAAAAGGAGAGAATGATGTAATATGCTTGCAGGCCCCGATGAGAAAAAAAGTGACAGAAACAAAATTGTTAGAGGCCTCATTTCACTCATTTTTAGTGAAAAAAAAAATGATTAAGAAAAAATGAAAGTGCCCTATGATGGGGCAAAGTACATTTGTGATGACACATAGAATATTTATGTGCATGACACCATGCCTAGGGAGAGATCGCAGAATTCAATATACAGATAAGGAAACATGCATTGAATGGGTGTATTATTTAATCTGAACATTTGCTTCTGATTTATCCCTGGAAATGTGTGCTTTTGTTTTGCTTGGCCCTTTCCACTTCCTCTTAGGTCAGGAAAGAGGTGATCAATCTGAAAATAAAATGAATTGAGGTTCCTGACAACGATGTGTGTCGATAGCTTAAAGGGACCTAAACATTGTTAATACTGTGCATATAGAGAATAATACAATCTAAACAAATATATATATATATATATATATATATATATATATATATATATTGTGTTAGCAGAATTGCAAGAAAATGCACATTATAAAAAGTGTGTTTTAAGGTATCTCCTGTTTGTGCCATCAGCTGTGACTTGATGTGCAAATTACATATTTCCTATTGAAAAAAAGTACTTCTTTTGCATATCAAGTCACAAAAAATACAAACATTAGCATGCTAGCCAAGCGATTACCACCATAGACTTAACATTGTCCTGAAGTCATTTTTTTACCAGCCCGCTTCTAAAATAATGCCTGGGTGACAGCCCAATAGAGAGAGATCCTAGATGCACTTATAAAAAAAAATTGGGCTTAATCCATGCGTTTGCTTGCTGCTCTGTTAACGCAATGCATATATATATTTTCTATCATTTATATCATTTTTGATATTTTTTTCTTCTTTGCAATCATAATATAAACAATATTTAGGCGGCGAAATACATTTAAATGCTGTTCATCCTGTCAGGAGAAGACTATTATGACAAAGAGTCATACCCACATACCCAATTAGCTGCCACACCTAGGTTTTCTGGGTTAAGCCATTCAAGTTTTCAAATATGCCTACCTGACTGGTATTAACCAGAAAAGGATGACTACAGACTATATAAAAGCAAGACACTATATAAAAGCTAGTCCCTAGATTAAAATTAAAGTAATTATAAAACGCACTTTATGTATTTGATCCCTTATTTTCCAGACCATTTGTGAATCAACTATGTGTTTTTCTTGACATACAGTCATTTAATATTCAGTATTTAATTACTGGATTAGTTGAGTTCCAGAGTAGTAGGAGTGGTGGTAACGTCACACATAGAGAACAATATTAAGAGAAAATGTGATCTGATTTGACACGTTCTATGTTTATATTGTTCATTTTCACTGAGGAAGACCTGTTATTTATGGTTCGGAACATGGACATTCTTTTTTGAACAAAGAACTTTTCTGCTCATTTTTATTTAATATTCGGTAGTTTGTGTAAACACAACAGTTTCCAGCTGAACCTTGGAATGAAAAAAGAATTTCAACTTTACCCTGCCCATGAGAAGATGACATCAAGTATGAAAAAGTTAGAGAGAAGGGAAAACTTTTTTGACAACTCATATTTGACTCATCCTTTTAAATATATAGCTGAGGGGGCTATATATTTGTGTGTGTGTATATTACAATAACAATTACCGTATTTATCGGCGTATAACAGGCACTTTTTCTCCCTGAAAATAGGGGGAAAATGGTGTGTGCGTGTTATACGCCGAAAGAAAAAAAAAATCTAAAACTTACCTCGTTCCTGCTGTCCCCCGGTGCTCTGAAGGTGCGTGGCTGTGAGGGAAGCGTTGTGAGCTTCCCTCCAGCCGCGCGGTCAATAAAGTGTGTTTTTTTTTAAACAAACTTTATTGTTCCGCGCGGCTGGAGGGAAGCTCACAACGCTTCCCTCACAGCCACGCAGCTTCAGAGCACCGGGGGACAGAGCAGGAACAAGGTAAGTGCTGGGCTCTGGGGAAGGGGGGGGGGGAGGGTGGCATAACGAGCATACTAAGGGGCAATATCCTGGCATATTGGGGGCAATATCATGGCATATTAAATGGCATATTGGGGGCAATATCCTGCCATATTAAAATGGCATATTGGGGTCAATATCCTGGCATATTAAAATGGCATATTGGGGGCAATATCCTGGCATATTAAAATGGCATATTGGGGGCAATATCTGGCATATTAAAATGGCATATTGGGGCAATATCCTGGCATATTAAATGGCATATTGGGGGCAATATCCTGCATATTAAATGGCATATTGGGGGCAATATCCTGGCATATTAAAATGGCATATTGTGGTTCAAAGTTCTTTATTTGAAATTTAAGTTTTTTTTCCTGAAATTTCCTTCTTAAAATGAGGTGCGTGTTATACGCCGATAAATACGGTATTTATATAGTGCCACCAATTTACATAGAGCTAGGTACTCACACACACGCATGTGTATATATATATATATATATATATACTTCCCAATATTGCCCCTTGGCGAATTGGGAAGCTGAGGGGTGGAGTATGGCGAGGTGTTTCTGGGTGTGGAAGCGCCGTCACTGTCAAGCTGAAACTGCCAACTGAAGACTAACGCATTACTGCACATGTGCACTGCGCTGCTCATGCACAATAGGCATTCTCTGGTGGCGGGACAGCAGGACAGACCTCACAGATCAGGACTGTCCCACTCAAAGCAGGACAGTTGGGAGGTATGTGTGTGTATATATATATTTATATATATATATATATATATATATACACACACACACACACATATATATATAAATATATATATAAGTGTGTGTGTGTGTGTTTGTACTTAGCAATTTAAAAATAATATGCCTATTTACAAAAACTACCTTAAGATTCCACATTAAATGACAAAAATATATCAACTGTCTTTTCCTGACAACACACCCACACATGCCAGACGCATACTCACATGCACAAATGCTTTAATTACAGTTTAGGTCTTGATATGCAATTATAAAAAAACAGGCCAGATCGTCAAATAGACAACCAAAAAAAATCCTGCTAAATAACTTACTACTTCTTAGTACATTCCCCTCTTTTAAACACTAACCAAAACATATATACTGACTATATAGAGACCCAAAATAAAACCGGCAACCCAGGGAGCAAAAACATCCCTTTCAGCTCATCTCCAATTTGAGCGTGTTTATTGAGGTTCAGGCTTTTGATGAATTTCAATATTATACACATTTACAATCTCATGCATTATTTATCTCCTTCTGTTCTAGAGTTCATGATGATTCTCTAGGTCCCCATTAAGCAACAATTTCAACACAGTCAGTTTCTGTAAATTGTCTCTAAATATCTTTTGAGTGGAACAGAAGAGAAAATAGTCATTGAAAATCTGTCTCTCTTTTTCTGACTCAAAATATTTCCCTCCAAAATAAATCAGTGGCTGTTTTTTTTTTAACAATGTACATTTGACTTGTAACAAAACTTCTATTAACCATTACAGAGTGTCCTAGAGAAAGCTATTCATTCAGAAGTGCCTTAAAATTAAATGTGTGCAGTGAAGACTTCGAGAACATAACCCACTAAACACTTACACAGGCCCTTCACTTATATGTTTTGCATAATAGTGAACACAGACAGCTATGAATGAACAATAGTATGAATAATATACCATCTGCAAGTTACACAATAATACGATGTTAGTTGCTAATGGTATGCATATATTAACCCATGCTAGAGGTCGTCACTTGACGATGGAAACAAAATGTATCATACATAAATCTGTCTCAGAGAAACAAAGCGGCACAAAAACATAATTGTTTTAATAGTTCCAGCAATAATTTAAAAGGGAAACCATAATCGTTTCTCTATTTTCATATCCAACTGCAACGCCGTAAATTAGGCAAGAATTTTCATGTGGATGTGAAAAAACTGGTATGGAACACACACACTGCTTTAGTAAGAGTTTTAAAATAAATAGGACTAATCAAGTTATGGCGTGGGGTCATTTTTTTCTACCAATGGGGCAATTGAACTGAATTGAGAGAATAAAACCATAGGTCCTAGAATGGGTTTCGGTCGCATGCTGCAGTCAAACCCACTAAACTTAAAAAGCATTGTTCGAAACCAGTAACACATCATATAGACATTCTGATTTGACTAAACTGTCCACAATTCTAAGGTAATAATTTAAGAATTAATGTCCCACAGAAGCAAATAAGGTCCATTTGACGTAAACTTAGAAGGATATTTTGGCTCTTACACATGATTCTGTTAAGTTAGAATAAAATAATTATTTACAATGTTTATATCGTATTGCACAGTAAAAGTGTTGGGGTTTTTTTCACACAAAGGACATAAAATTAAAGTTAATCGTAGTCACATGGTTGATTCTGGTCTGATGGCAGCTTTAACAAGTGACGTTTGTTTTCGATCAATACAGATAGATTGAACTTTGAGCATTGTCTTTGAGTTATACCAACTAATCAGGAGTCATTTCGCAAGAAGCTGTATAATTTATGACCTTAGTGATTTTCCCTAAAGCCACTGCCCTAATTACCAGTTTCTCCTGTTTTGTATTAGTAAACATACCAAAGAATGGTTGAGACACAATTTTACACGTTTATGGAATTTTACTGTAGGGAACAAAAATAATTTTAAAGTTTGAAATACTATGGTCTAGTCACTAAAGAGCTAAACTGATTTGCAAATATAAAACCATATTAGCCGAGTGAGAAAAACATCTGAACTAACAAACTAGCTATTTTGTTTTTCACTATTCAACAGTTCACACTTTAGTGAATCGACACAAACATTATATATTTAAAATCAAAATAAATTAATTTTTTGTAATTGTTTATAAGAAACAATAGACAAGTGACACTAGAGATCCCATAATGTGTATAGGGAATGAATAAACTGCCTAAATTAGCATATACTTATTACATACATATCATATAGCAAACTAGCTACGGTGTAGTTGAATTTTGTATATCTTGAGTGTATAATGATATAATATTTTTGTGAATATAAGGATTTAATCTTAGAGATATATTTCACTGACCGAACAAGGTATAAGAAAATGAATAACATGTTTCCTGCAACTATAGTAGTAACAAACCATTTCTACTTGTCCAAACACACAAACCATAAAAATAAGTTGTGAGTGACTTTATAGTGTTCATATGCTAGTAGCTATACCAGCCTAACAATCTCAGCCACATATTCTTCTCTTACATGATATACACATACTGATGATCATTATTTTGAAAATACTATGTTCTCTAAAATAGAATCTTCTGAAAGGTCACATTCCATTCTCGAACCTTCGACAATCTTATATTTAGCCTTGTAAAAAAGAAAAAATCTTTTATTTCCGATGGAGAGTTTGAATGAACACATTGTAGGCCTCAGTCTACCAAATAATTAACTCTTCCACTTAATCTGTAATGCATTATTTGTTTATAAGTGGCAGATCTTATATATTATGTTATTCAAATGAACTACTTGGCCCACTAGATCCTATTTCCATTGCATGTGATAGTGACAGTATTTGGGGAAAGTAAGAGATTTCTAAATATATATAAAAAAAAAAGGGGTCAGAACTGAAAAAGGCTTGACGTTCTTTTCTTACAATATTATTGTCTCCCCACATGTTGCCTTGAAGCCATTAAGATGTGTGAGCTTGATAGTAAAAATTCAGCAGAGGTCTTTATTTGCTTTTATTATAATCAAAACAATGCTTATTGGAGCTCATTTAAAGATATGTTGAGAAAGCTTTTTTTTTTTTTACGTTTTTGATAAATATCCCCCCTCCGGCCTTCTATTATTGCGTATTTCATGTGCAAAAAATATTTCCCACAAACACGATGTCTTTTTAGCTAAACTCAAACACTTGCATATTCATAAACCCAGCGTTTGCCTTCTGAGCGCCAATTATTGCTCATTAAAGTATCTGCTGATTTCCACTGTCAACAACGTTCAACATGTCTCGGTCTTTGCAAAGTCACCTTTCCAGTAAGGGAGACAGCCTGCAGCAACACTTCAATTTTCTGTTTAGATAGGTCTACACAGATAACCCTTAAATCGACCTAAGGCGGCGTCCATTATGCTTTTTATCTCCATGTGGTTTATAACTATGTCCATCCATTCCAAATTACTTCACAAGACTGTGAGTTAAGACAATATGTGACTAATCAACATTGATAACATAATGGCAAAATTAATGTAATGTGCGTTATTCTTGGTTCTTTCATTTAGAAAGAGAACAATGTGCTCTTTGTATGTAAAAGTGAAAGGTGCAGCCATTTTTATAAAAATGCATTGTACTCTGACAATAGAAAATGAGAAAGTAGTGACTAAATAGATACTTGGCTTATACAGCAAAGCTAACTTTAACAAAAGTATAATAAAAACAACATTGAAAAACAAATACACTGATATATGTAAGTAGCTACATGATATCATTACATTACATTAACATATATTTGTATAGCACCAAATATTTATGCAGAGCTTAGTAAAGAGCATAGAAGGTAACTACATACTCCATTAGATGAAAAGAGACACCGTGATACATGAGGTAGAGGGCCCTGCTCGCATGCTTACAATCTAGAAGGAGTGGGGGACAGGAGACACATGAGCCGAGTGAAGAGATCAAAGAGGAAGATAACGTTTGTAGCAGTATTTGGGGACAGTGAGAGCTATATGGTTCTGGCCAGAGGTTAACAAATGGGTGTTCTAATGGGATGAATAGTAGGTTCCTTAAAGAGGTGAGATTGAGAATGAGGAAGAGAGCTCGATGGTCTGTTGAAATAGGTTCTAGAGAAAGGGGGCAACTCAGGTAAAGATTTGCCAGCGGGAAGTAGTGATGAGGTTAGAGGAGAGCCGTAATCCAGTTCAAGAACAAAGCAGTTGCACAGGGTAGTATTGGTTCATGGAGAAGGCAATATAGGGAAATACCAAAGTGTTAAGGGCTTTGTAGGCTCCATATAGAATTGTAAATTATATGCCATTGTAGAAGGGAAGCCAATTTTCATTAGGTGCAAACAACAAGATTAGGCCAGGGACTGAACATGGGGGACGAAGGAAAGATCCAACTCAAAGATAACCCCAAGATAACTGGCTCGGTTAGCACGTACAATTGTAGCATTTTTGTTGGTAATGGTTAAGTCAGATACTGGGACTGAGCTTGAGGGAGGGAAGATTATCAGCTTAGTTTCAGAAATCAATCAGATATACAGGTAGAGATGGCTGATAGACAGTCCCCAACATGGGAGTTTGGTTTGGGGAAGAGCGGTAGTACTGAGTGTCATCTGCATACAGGTGGCATTGGAAGCCAAAAGAATTGCTGAGTTTACCTACAGAGGAGGTACACAGGGAAAACAGCAGAGGACCAAGATCACCAACAGAAAGTGAAACGGGCAATGATGTCACACCAGGAAGCAACATAGTGAAGGATAGATGTGACTCAATACCACCTATGCCGATTGAGGTTAATCTATTAATCAACCGTTTTAAAGTCTAAGCAATTCAGCACGGAGAAGTGGCCTCTTGATCTAGTAAGTAATTTGACATTTTAGTGAGGGCTGTTTTAGTAGAGTCTAGGGGTTTGTAACCAGATTAAATAGGATCAGGAGGTCATTACGGATAGAAAGGCAGTTAAATGTGAATGCACAATCCTCAGCAGGTTGAACGTAAATGGGAGAAGGCAGATAGGACAGTAGTTTGACGGAAATGTGGGTTCTAAGGAAAATTCTTTTAGTATAGGTATGATTTGTCTTGAATGCTGATGGTTCAATTCCAGGGGACAGAGAGAGATTAATGAGTTGGGTTAGGGTTGGTCGGAGGATAGCGGATAGAGAGCATGCAAGGTGAAACAAGATGGGATCTAGTGAGCAAGAAGTAGGTCGCGAAGTGGAGAGTAGAATATTTAATTCTTTCTCAGTTAGAGGTGAGAAAATATTCAGATAGAATTGTAAAGATTTCAAGAGAAAGAAGCAGAAGGTAATTGTGGTAAGTTGTGGGTAAAGTTTTATCTGATTGTGTCAACGGACTTGAGTGGATAGCCTACCATAACAATACCCATCCATTTAAATATTTCTAATTATGGTGGCGTGTGAGAGGCAACCTGACAGAGCAATTTTTGTTCGGTGGTAAATTAAATCTTAAATTACCTGTTAAGTATTGCTTGTGACATTGCATAATTTGCTGTCTATGTGTAAATAATAATTTCACCTTCTTTTGTCGACACATTAGGCCTTAGGCAACCAAGTGTGCTCCTCTGCAATCCTCCTTTTTTTTTTTTGAATGGTAGAGTATCTGTAGTAAAGAAACAGCTGAAGACCTACACCTGTGTGTGCATAAATAAATTGGACAAATTGGGCAGGCAAATGGCAAATGAGATTCAATATAGGTAAATAACAGTTAATCACTTAGGGTATAATAATAAAGAATATTATTCTGCCTCTTTACAGATGCATGGGAAGAAAGCACTTTTATTATGCAATTCAATTCTGGTTGCCTGAAAAGGTATATTAAACTGAGGAAAGTGGAGAGGAGGACTACAAAATTAATAAAGGGAATGGATAAACTACTATGTATGTAACTATATAGACATTTATCAGGCTTTGAGCCCAATAACTTGGGGCACACACATTGGGTTCTATTTTCCAGCATCTGCTCCCGTGTGAGGTCTATGGTTTCTTCATTCTGAATTATGTCCCTATATGGACTGATCTCTCAGCTGTGACCTTTAGTATTGAACTTTGACTTAACCTTTTACCTTCAATAAGGTTTACATTGCCTAGAATGAGATAACAGTGGTTCAATATCATATCCCCATTACCTTTCTGTAACAGTGCAACATTTCTATTTTCAAAACATGCCCAACTAACAATAAGCATTTAAATTGTGATTATTTGAGCTACCCTTAATCCAAACTAACCGTACTTCTGACTTTAAATGTAATTTCAACAGAGAACAAGTTTATTTATCCCACTGGGATAATTATTGTATTCTTACTAGAAAAAATAAATCTAAATTAAATGTAATAAATATGTACATTCTTAAATAGCCATATGGCAGCTCCATACAGTTAGTGATTAATGCATTAAAAATATCATGAACATTGGAAACTTTTGAAACAACAGTTATATCCGTAAACTGGGGGTTGTGAGACGTCAGGAGATTGTCTACACAGGTGGTTTAAAAAAAGCTATTATCCTTTTTTTCAAGACAGTCACACGCTATAAAAAGAATTAAAGGAGCCAGAAAATTAATTTTGGCAGGCTATTAACCCCTTCCCAGCGCTAGGACGTTCTATGTGTCCTAATTTTACAGGTCACAAAAGATGCTAGGATGGTATAGAACGTCCAGCGTTAAACAGTTCATCGCGGCTCCACTTTGAGTGGCCTCAGTCTGACAGGGAAAATGTAGGTGATGCTCAAAGTGAGAACCACTACATTTCACTACATCGCGCCATGCCCAAATTTCCGGGTTCAGGCACGCCTATGTAACTTCAAACATGATGTCGGGAGGTCTTGCGATCTTTTGGCAGGGACCCACAGGGTCTAGTAAGACTCTAATCGGGTCTCTGCCATTGTGTTCCTGACTACTGATCAAGTGACCAAGAACAAAACGTGGCGTTTTGGTGCTTGCGTCGTCGGGGACGAAAGTATTATGGGTCACAAAGGGGTTAAAGGACAACTGTTATGTTTAATTGAAAGATAGCATCAAGTGTAGTCATTTCAAATGAAAGACTTCAAATAGAACACCTTATTGTTCCAACGGGATCAGATGGGTCAGATTTTCCTTTATCTGAGTCAAGATTTTAAACAACATGTCTGCCCTCTGGTAGCAGTATATAGAGCAAAGAGGGCTTTATTGATGCAATCTTTCAATTAAATGTAGATTATTTTCTGGTTTACAGAAATTTA
Source organism: Pelodytes ibericus (assembly GCA_036172795.1). Taxonomy (NCBI): domain Eukaryota; kingdom Metazoa; phylum Chordata; class Amphibia; order Anura; family Pelodytidae; genus Pelodytes; species Pelodytes ibericus. The sequence goes on from CM069863.1 coordinate 159,382,073, forward strand.
AAACAGCAACAAGGTCTCTAAACAATTACATGAATTGGTCATAGTGCATTTTGTGTGAACATTTATATTTGAAGCAAGATTTAATAGAAACCCAAAAATTATAGGAAATGTACAGGTTAAACTAATAAAAAAAACAAGTTTTATCTGGAAACAACTGTGTCTGAATGTTTTTATATTGTGCACTAAAGTTAAAGGTTAACCATAATTTATAGGCAATAATTTGCAGTTAAAGACAGCTGAGGAATAATGGCAAGCCGGTAGCCATGTACATGTATACAATGCTACAAGATCTCCTGGACTATCCATTACTATATAGCAGTCTGCTTTACTGGCAGGTTTTGTGATAAAGTGCCACACCGCTAGAAATCAGCTGTTGGCTGAAGGCTATAGCGTGCTATGTTACTTAGGGTAGTTGCTTTCTATATTTTGACTGGTTTTAGACAACAGAGCAGTTCAAAGAGATTTATCAGATCATGATGCAACCACTTCAACTGTTTATGTGTTAATTTAGTTCATATTCATTATCAATGGCACACTTAACATATGCCCTTTCCCCTTAGTGACATTACTTTTTGGCCCTGAATTACCGTTGGTGACATGGGTGTTTTAACATTTCTGTGGTGTTTGTGTTTAGCTGTACTTTTCTTCTTTCTCATTTACTTCATTTTTCTTCACCCACACAAACTATCTATTGTTTTAAAGGTATAAGAAGGGCTTTATTAAGATACCAAAATTTTCATCATATCATAAAATTTTCTACAAAGAAAACTTTGACATGAAAAATCTTTTACACAATTAAAATGGTAACAAAGACCCTATATTAATTTAAAGTTTAAAATGTTTGTTCTGAGTTTCAAAATATGCCATGTTTACATGTTTTTCTGGGGATTTTTTGCATGTTATAGCACCACAACCAAATGTAACGTTTTTTGCTTCCTAACCATTTTCTCCTACAGTGACCTTTTGTCCCTAACCCCAGCACTAACCCTAATGTCATTCCAACCCTAACCCTTATGCTATCTATAACTCTAATGGAACTCTAACCCTAACACGTAAATGCTAACCATAACCTTATAAGGTCATTTAGCCCTTTTTTTAAAATTCCAATAGTAGCGCCATATTAAATGAGCATGCTGCTCTCCAACATGGTGTTCGCTCCGTGGAGCACTCACGGGTGCCTTCGCCAACTCAGTTTGCTGTTGTTTAAGGCATTATAGCAACACTACTTAAGCAGTGTTAGAAAACATTGATTGCTAAGACCGCTCATTCCACCGGGACGAACTAGGTCCATCTTATGTTGGAAACGGAGTTCCAGTCAGCAAATCCATATTATTTGCCCTGGAAGCCTAGATAGAGATCTACAGAAAATGTATTTGCTACATATTTCACAACTTAGCAGAGTATTTGAAAAACAACCTAACCCTTTATGTGTCAATATCCCTGCAATTGATCCACAGTACCATGTAAAAAAAAAAAAAAAAAAGCAGCAATAAAATACAGGGGTTTCGAATGCAGTGTCACAAATGAAAATACTATTTTCAGCCCTTTGAGTACTGGAGGATGAGTAGTGCACTTGGCTCAGGGGTGATACATTTACAGTGACACATCTCTATATTTACTTTTTTGTAAGCACCTTGTTAAAGATATTGTCCATATTATTTTGAAGAATACCCGAGACTGCTGAATGATTTTCAGGATCACTCTGACGGTGTGTATCTCTGCAATATATGAAGAGTCAACCTCTTAGTTAATTAAATGAAAACTAAAGTAGTTCAAGTTATCCTACATTATAAAATGATACTATAACCTCTATTTCTCATTAACCTCTTTTTTATTTTTTGCTCAGCACAGAATGGCTTGTATTATGCATATGATTACTGGATTTAAAAAAGTCAACAGATGGCCTCAGACAAGGTATATTTAAACTGATATTAATCTCGGATGAAGACAACTTATGATTAAGGCTATAACTAAATCGGAGCTATATATTTGGTCAAGGCCCAGACATAATTCAAGATTGATCTTCTAAGTTACCATATGGAGGACATTCCTCTCTCGTATGAAGAGTAGATTACCGAGAGGACTAAAGCTACTTATGATATTACAGACTCAACCCTTACTAATTTGAATAAGATCATAGAGCAGAGAAAGCAGACTGGCACACTGCCTAGATCGACAGTATGTGCCCATTCTTTTAGAATATGAATGAATTAGCAAAAAAAAACAAAAAACACTAAATGTTCTGTAATGAATGTAATGTCTTTAAACATTTACACAATGGAAAGCTGTGTGTAGGGATATCTGCATTTATATATATTAATATGGTAGTGTAATAAAGAAGATCCTATATTTTTATTTATATAATTTCAAATAATAAAATGTGATCGAGCCCAATTGTTGGCAAACGTATAGATAAAAAACCATTCTACATGGTAGCTTGCAGCTTCTGTCTTTATGCTGTGGATTTGCCAAGCATTGTGTGACTGTGCAGCCCAGTCCATAGCAAAAAGAAACTTTTTTTTTTATTTTATGTCCAGTAGTTCACAACCTGTCTAACCTCAGGACCCACATTTGGCTTTAAGTCATGACCCAAAAATAAAATTTGTTTCCGAAATATAATTTATTCAATCAAAACATTTGTACAGAGTTCCACAATGTTTAGGTGCACTGGGCTTCTTCTCAAAAAAAAAAAAAAAATGAATAGTGGAGAAATCATAGTGCAAGTGAAAATGGGAGTACTATTGAGCTAAAAACTCACTCAAATAAAAAAGCATTCAAACATATGAGACTAATTCGAATTAAAGATGGGGATAAGTGTCTCAGAATCTGTGGTGGTGGTAGATAAAGCAACTGTGAGGACATGTTCAATGTCTATTCTTTCAATATTTTGTCTTCAGCTGGACCAGAGCTGAGAAGTCACTCTCACAAAGATATCTCAATTAAACACTCATTGTGGTGTTTCTGTCTCATCAAGCCCAAACTTCACTTGACAGCAAATTTTTAAGTAAATGGCTGTTTTCTAATCCTAGACTGATTACTGAAAACAATATCAGCAGCACTATCGAAACAGCTACCTTGGGGGAATTCTCAGCTTCAGACACAGCATGCGCTGTGATGTCATAGTTCCCCAACCAATTAAAACATTTTGACAAAGCCATAGCACACATCCGCTACTCAATCCACAACAGCTTGCCACCCACTTTTGGGTTGGAACCCACTAGTTAAGAAACACTTATTTAGTCTAAACAGTTGCTGGTTATTTCCCTAGCAGAGTACATAGATTACATGTTATTATTTATTATTATTTCTAAAGGGAAGCATGTCATTAACACATTTCTAATTAGAAGGCTATTTTAAGGGAATCATTTTGATATAGCCAAATTTATTGACCAACATATAAACTATTATACTCGTTATAATATTTTTAGACAATTTAAAGTTCCATACTTTCTGTCTTGCCTGTCACAGTTATAGTACTCCACATGTTTCTTGCTTTAACTAATAATGGAGTAACCAGAGAGATTTTTTAACAGCTCTCCAAGGTAGTACAATTAAGTATGGATACTAGATACATTTTAATAGCAAAACAAACTATGAAAGATTACATTTTATTTCAACTTAAATATGCCAAGTATAAGTTTTCTAAACCATTTGAATAATGCTTATTTATATAAGGAGCGTTGCATGAAACAAGGAACAAAATGCTGTTTTTTATTCATCCTCTGTATTTATCTATATTAAAGAACATTGCCAAACTAATGGCAATATTATGCTGAACAAATTGATGTCGCTGTTGCCTCTAAGCACAAAATCTTCAGGTGTCTCCACAAGCATCATCTCAGGACAAAAACTGAAAAAGTAAAATAAATAAATACTTTGTGGGTGGGGCTTATGGTTAATCTTGGCTAGACATGTCCAAGATCAGACAGCATCGCAGAGGCAAAACTAGGCAGAATTTCAGCAAATGTAGATTTTGACAGTTTTTTAATACACCAACCATTTTTATTTCCCACAATGCCCCTAAAAAAGTGACCCTACTCTGTCATTTTTATAATTGGGCCCAGCTATGATTTAACCACTTGCTTTCTGTATTGTCCCTTTTTAATTAATTAAATGAGTTTGTATACAAATGTTCTAATGAATTAAACTGTGTATATATTGTGTACATTAGGCTAAACATTTAGTCTTCAAGGCCTATTATAAACTAGCAGTATTAATAGAATATATAATTTCAAAATGAAGTAATTAAAAATCTGCGAAAAAACTGCTGTATATCAAATCATGTGAATCCTACACAACTGTTTCATTTTTATGTTGCACTTAATAATCACATTTGATAACGATGACATAAAATAATGTCATTGTAGCTAAGCAACTTTCACACAAAGGAAGCAATTATTTAAGGGGCACACTATTCAACACTAAAAACAATATTAACAGTGTACGTAAGATGCCAATGGGATAAGAATCTATTTTTAATGATTATATTAAAACACCTCATTATTAGTATCTGCATAAACAGCGTCCACTGTATTTTTCTATTCATATCTCATCTTATGTTTTTGGTCTACAGAAACATGAACATTGATGGTCGATAACCACTGTTTGTTAAGCACAATGTTCTCCAATCTGCACTCCCATAGAACACAAGCTTGTAAGAGCAAATATTATTATTATTATTATTATTATTATTATTGCCCATTGGAAAGTGATGGCTCATCATATATAATGCAGCAATTTCGTACATATATTTCTATAAAGCAAACTTGTTTAACAAGACAATTTATGAAATCGCAAATGCCTTCTAAACATAGCATTACAGTATGAAACACTAATTACTAATGATGACTTTTACATAATTAAACTAAAAGTATATTCTTTATCTCACTTAAAATGTATTCCATCATTTCTCTACCATACATTTCTTAGCATCACTGTTAATACGTTTATTACAGAAGGATTCTTTAGGACAAACGCATTTTACTTTGTCACACTGAGAACAAATTGGTCCAACGCAATAGAGCAATATTGATTTTTACACATGGAGCTGCCTTTTAGCTGTACGAGTGTTTGGCTGCGAACCTTACTAGAGATAGAGATTAAATACAAATGGTATGATAGATACTATGTGAAGGACTGTATTTATTTTTATGCATTTTTAATTGCATTAATTGCGATGGATCCATGTGCTTGCTACAAGATTGTGCTGATGATAAAATGATTTAAAAGTTACTTAAACACTGTATAGGCAGGTTATGGAATCTCGTGTCCATGTAAATAGACATTGAATATTTTGACATTTATGATACGAGCGTGTTCTCAGTAGTGACATGAGACAACAGTCTTTATCATACTGTAAACATGAACTGCCAGATACTGTTCAGCACTGCCTGGAACCAGGTTGTGCCAAGCAAAGCTATGCTACAAGTCATGGCAAGAATACAGTAGCTCATGAGAAAACAATTATTATTTATTCTTCAGTATCCAACACCGATGCAATAGGAACTGTACAGTAGGTAAGAACGTAATCAACGAACTGTATCCTTTTGCTTGGGATAGACACAATGCGTGGGATAGACACAAGGCTATCCTAGCTATAAGACCGGGAATGAGGGACTAATAAAAGTACTCAAAAAAATTGGGCAGACTAGATGAACCGAATGGTTCTTATCTGCCAACACATTCTATTTTTCTATGTTTCTATGTTTCTTTTAAATAGAAATCGCATAATTCATGGATATCATTTTGAGACTGGATTGTGCATGTGTATTTATAGGGATTAATATAAAAATGATTGTGCTTCTATATATACATATGGCCTGAGTTACCAACCAGCAAGTATTTTGCCAGCACATTGGTATAAAATTAGCTGTAGCCCAAGGTTAAGTCTTTAGAGACAGTAGAAACCCTACACATGGCATGAAATCAGAGACATTCATGAGCTTTTGATTTATCGATAATATTTGCTTTGGATAGTGCAGAAAGTGTTTGTCCTCCTCACAGACACAACTTAAGGAAGATCATTAAGGAGAAGAAAGACACATATCTCACCCAGCGAGATAACGTGGGTGGCTAGTGGCAAATAGGGTGAAGATTAAGAACCGGCTGGATGTTCCCACAGATATTGATATGGATGGATATAGAAGCTGCCAAATCTACTGTTATTGAGTTAGCAGATTTAGACCAGTGGGATCATCATATCAACAGCCAATGTCTTTTAATAATTTCGTAAATAGTAGGTTTGGTCTTTTACATATAGCAAAGGAAACCTAATAAATGTTGTTTGTCTCCTTACTGTTTTCACTGTTTGAATATTGTATTCTCTTCACCATCTTTCCTTTTCTCTTTTTGCCTCATCACCTCTATCCTATCATGTTTGTGATAAAGCTAAGCTTTTGGCTATAACATTCATAATTTGGCATGCAGAAATGGCTCTTGCAATCCACCAAGCTGCTAATATAGACAAAAATGACTGTTTTCATCTGGAAGCACAATTACCAGACCTTAAGGAATTAGCTTTATACTCTGCAAATGTGCAATAAACAGTCCTGAATTCACAACAATGATGTGATTGGTTGGTAGTCTCAAATTAATGCATATATGCATGTCTATCTATGCATTGTTATTATATAGCTATATGGTGCCAACACATATTACCTCCCTTGGTATAGTAAGTACTGTGGTTGAATTAACAAAGACATAGGTTGATGAGTTAGAACATGAGGACTCTGATCTCTGTGTATTCCTCTTGAATAGCTTTAAAGGTACAGTCTAGCCCCCAAACTCACATTGGTGCAATGGGAAGATTACTGCTTGTATAGTGCACAGGCTTTTTTCCAGTGTGATTTGATGCAGACCATCTACATAAATCACATTTTTAATATCTGACTCAATCTCTACCCAGTGATCACTCTGCATGTTTACTGCAGGTGTGGCAGCACTGATTATATGGATCCTGAGGATATAACGTTTTGTTTCATTTAGTCACTTCCTGTGCTCCTGGGATTGAATACATTGTGTTGAATCTAAGAGATCTTGCTCTTGTACAAAGTAGGATCTCTTGACAGTGCAACACATTGCCTGATGACATCACTAGACAGGAAATTCCATTAATTTGAATGAAATTATTCTCATTGGTTCCTGCAGCAATAAAAAAAGACATTTACTTAACTAGAGTGCTGGTTTCTTGTAAGTTACTGTAATTTCGCAATTTCATTTAGCTGTAAGTATTTTCTATTTTAAGCAATGCAAAACATACATTTAAAGTACCTTGAAAGCACATTAATATGCATTAACATTTTGAAGATGCATTTTGGGCACTAGACAGTCCCTTTAAATGTACAGCATAGAATCTGTATCTTGTGTCTAAATATGAATAGAAAGACCAATAGACAAGTAAACTTACCAGCAAGCATAACAATGTGACTGCTGAAGTATACAAAATGCTTTGGTAATACAGAATGAATACAGAATTATAGAAAACTGATAATGCAGGCCACATTTACTGAAAACCAATCATTTTAAAATAAGTTAATTAAAACAGTTACAACATTGAAATGATAACAAGCATGTACCATTATTAATCTAAATTTTCTATAACAGTCGGTGCTATATATATGTATTCTTTGACTAGAGATAAATTAACTAAGGTCATTAAGTAGGGCCAAATAGGACTTATTGTATGGCTGTAGAGTTTACGATATACCAAGTGATCAAGGCGTATTTAGTTGAAGGCAATGTGAAACGTGGATGATTAAAGTAAAATTGACTCTAGTTGATTCGTATTCCTATAGCAACAGAGTTTATACAACATTAACCTCTGGTCACCCACCCATAGAGATAAACCTAATTGTCCTAATAATTGTTTTCTATCCAGTTACATCATCCAAAAGTGAAATTATTCTAATTTATGGAAATGGCTGAAGGGGAAACTTTATTCATTCCTCTTCAACTGTTGTGTGTTTTACATTGATGTGAAATGTACAATTTTCTGTGGAAATTCATGTCCTTGCTACCGGAAATTATGGAAAATTATAAGGTAATTAATGGCAACAATACATTCCATGATGATATTCCGTGTATGCCTGTTGTATATAGAATATATAACAGTTTGTATCCAGTAAAATGTTGGCACTTTACAAATAATTGTATCTGACATAAGATTTGCATGGATACTAGAATTACAGTCCTACTGCATTAAATATTTTTAATATTCATAAATTTCTTCAATTTGGGCATTTTTAGTAGACCGTAAAAGCCAACAGAATATGGAACCTTGGGGAAAGATGAAACCGCTATTGTAATCTTTGGATTGAGAATGTTTAACAAGCAATGCCTCAGAGGCAACAAACTACTTTCATTGTTGCCCCCCGCTGTAATTCTGACAGAGAAAAGTCAGGAAAACAGCGGGAAGTAGCAATGAATACATTTTTTTTTCTGAGAAACATCATCTGCCAGCACATCGACTTGCGAACCAAAGCAAAAAAAATAAAAAATCAAGTGTCTATCTATAAAGGTTTGGTTTTTCATTTTCACATCCTTATATTGCCAATGTATAGAATTTATATTACAGTTTTAAGGCATGAAAAAAACATGTTTAACAAAAAAAATGGGAAAAAAAAACTGTCACTTGAATATCACACTTTGGTCCTTTAAATGCACATTTTCAGGCCTGAATGACACCATTTTGGAAGTAAAAAACTATGGTGTAATATACTGGACTATCAATCATATTGCATGGATGAAATATTTAGAAAGGTGGTTTTCTGCCTATTTGTACTACAAAATGTCTAGTTTATACTCCTTTCCTATGAAATGGCCTGATGTTATTAATATTATAATTAGAGAAGCACTTCAATAGAGTATTTAGAATTAAATTACAAAAAAATCACATTGTAAAACAAGGAGAAAATAATAACCAAAAAAAAAGTTAGAAAAGTACAGAGGTCAATATTTTTTTCCCTATAAACAAACACACTATATACTAGTATCTGGTTTTATATAGTTCTAGATGTTTTGTTTTTTTTAACAGAAACAGTGTTGAGATTTCCATGAAATTAAGTTTGAAATATTTGCTTGTTTCCTGTAAGTATCAAAAACATCTTTGCCAACTACAAGAAAAAAAAGGAAATTAATACTGAAAGGTAAGCCTGGCCCTTAGGGAGAGCATTTAAATAACTTGCAGTGGTTGTACAGACAGCCCACGTGTTGGTGAGATATAGTCATATATCAGACTGTCAGTGACATGCAATTCAGATCTAGCCTGATGTTATTTTCTAAGCTGTCACTCGATCCTGTTTGAATGAAATGATGCTGCACAGAGTTGAACAGATTTCTGGCTGTGAACTTTATGAAAGAAGCCGAATTAGACTGTGTTCTACCACAAGAAGTCAAATTGTACAATCACCGCCTTCTGAGATAAAAAATATTTAGATATCCTCAATTGCCGCAGTTCTCTTTTCATAGACTGTTAAAACAAAAAAAAACATACATTTTCTTATTTGAACCAAACATCCATGATTTAATACTTTATCACTGCTTTTTAACAAAATGTTATATATTGCAGTCTATGTTATTCAATGAGCTGAGATAAATTAGCTCAGGTCATTGAATAGAGCCCACTGGGGGTAAATACTTTCATACACAACATTGTTGGAAAGTTTTGTATAATGGCAATTGGGCCTTTTTTATATATATCCTAATAATTTTTGTGCGGCAATGTACCTATCAGAGCCAGACGTTTGGGACCAGCGCACAGCTTAGACCCCCAACATTTGTCCTTGATATAGATCGTCACATAGCGGAATAACACCAATGTCAAACACTATACCCATGTGTACCTCCTTTATATGTACCACCAATATGTCGAAGACGTAGCGGACAGTTGTTCTCAGTCCTAACCTCAATGCAATACAAGAAACGCATGTTTTTAGATCATTTCGCATGAACATGTTATCAGACATTCCTTCATTTTTTTACTATTATATATAATATTTAGTATGTTCCACGTGCCTACTAATCTAATTCATTAGTGTTCCTGTTTATCCTTTTATCCCATAAAAAAAACTTTCAGCAATGGTATGTAACTAGCAAATGTTTATATCTGTGCTGTTTCTATAGTCACTGATATTTTTTTTGTCTGCAATTGTAACTGTCTTATTTTTCCTCTGCTCTGTTCTTGGAAGAACACATCACTTTGTTCCACTTTGGAAAATAACTGTTACTTGAATTGCTTAAGCCAAACAGTTTGAGTCAGATACTGAGGCATAACGTTAATGATATCAGTAATCAAAATAGAACTTGAACATAAACCAAAAATAAAACTTTGAACAAGAAAGGATAAATCTTAAACAGATAATAAAAAAAGTTCTAAAACGGAATAAAATAACTCTAATGTATATGCAGGGCTGTTTGTATAAAAACGTATACAAACATATAAAATGATATAAAGGCACTTATCTCTTAAATAGTATTGATTCTATAATTAAGCTTGAGAATAGGAGGGTGGAAAGCACATAAAACCAAATATGGTGTGGTATAATGTTCAATGTTGGAGTATATATATCCTCTTGTAAGAAATGAATAAGCTCCACCCCTTTCCATTGCATGGAGGATGACGTTGACGCGTTTTGGCTGTATCCGCCTTCCTCTGGACATGGATACAGCAGATATTATCTTGCATATTTAACCAATATATGTATTCTAAAGTTTGCTGTCTTCTCCCTTGCCTCCATATGTGAACACTGTTCGTTATATTTCTTACCTGATGCCGAATCTTCGAATTACCACGCAAACACTCTGAGCCTGGTCTGAATGGGCTCTGAAAAATGTGAGTTCACTTATTACAAGAGGATATATACTATAACATTGAACGTTATACCACACCATATTTGGTTGTATGTGTTTTTTTCTCTTGTTCTCAAGCGTAATCACAGATTCAAAACTATTTATGAGATAAGTGCCTTTATGTCATTTTATATATTTGTGTGCATTTTTTGCGCACCCTCTATTTTTTCTATTAGTGTAACCAGGGTTTTTTACACTAGAGTGGTACTGCAGCATTTACAGGTGAGCAGCCGATACAGCTCCTCACCAACGGCACTAGAGAGCCTAGGTACGCCTCTGTGTGCTATAACACAGATTGCGTAAGAACATAAGTTGGAAACACTGATCACAGTGAAACACAATGATCTATGCCAATGTTCTATGCCACTTAGTTTATAGTACATAATTTTAGATATGTTTTTGTCTTGAAGTAGCGACTGATATGTTATAAAAGTTTGGTTATTTAAATTGAAAAAGACCCACAAGTGCTCGTTACTTTGTGCTACCTTGCAAATGTAAGTACCGGGAAAATGATTTACATTAATTAGTGGAGTACAAGAATCAAGTAGAATGTGTGTGTGTGTATGTGTGTGTTTGTGTGTGTATATATATATATATATTGAACAATACCTTTCTCAGATTCTCCTCTGTAAAGTACAACTGTCGCCTGAAAACTATTTACTAAATCTACTGCTACCTTGGTTTTCGAAGGAAAGTAATGAGAACTAGAATGTACATTGCCAGCAAATGGAGAGAACACTACACCTATCCTGGACAGACATTTGTGACAGAATTAACAAAACTTGTATGCTTGAAAAAAATTTGTGCAATTGCCTCAGGTCTTCATGAGAATTTTGAAGATATCTGGGAACCTTGGTTGCACAGCAGACATCATCAGCCATTTAGGACTATTTTGTTTTGAGTCTTGATAATAAATTGTAAAAATGAGGCTTCCTCTTTTATTAATCTCAAAAAGTTCACATTGTTTGTGAATGTTTTTAATATTTCTGTGTAAGTAATGCAAATGATCAGTTTGTTTCTAAATTATAGTAGCATTCCTCCTTTTTTTTATCCTTTATTCTTATATTCTGTATCCCTAAAAAAGTCAATCAAAAATGATACAAAATTGAAATATACTTACTTATAGCTTTTGAAATAACTGTCAAATTAATGTCTATAAATGTCTATATTTGTTGCACTTGATATTGTACTATAATTTTCCTGGTTCGGTACAAAACATTATTAAGATAAAGCAGCGTTAGAATCAAACTTTACCTACATTTTTTAAATTGCCGCTACTCACTTACTCATAATTCAAGTATGACATTATAAAACCAACAAAACAAAAAGGTCAATTCTTTAAAGCAAATATGACCTATAAAGCACAACGAATGTTATGGGAGAATAACTTCTTTGTTTTAAAAAGACAATTCACTTTCACAGCTAAAAGAAATCTTCACTTATAGTTCTAGTTCTTGAGTGTTATTGTCTGTTTTTTTGTTTTTACTCCTATGTTTGGCGTCTGCATTTGACACTTTCCTTGGTTAGTTTTCCCCTAGTGGGTTATATGATTGTATTCCTGCTGAGCTCTTAGTGTTTCGTTTAATCATCTAATTGCCTTGAAGATGTAATAGACATGCATTTGTCCTTTTGCTTACAAAGTGCTACCAACGTTATAAGACCATCTTGTGCCATCCAACTATTATCTCTAGTCACTGTACCGTGTTCTGCCCCAATTCTGAGTTCGTTGAAAATAAAATTTGGGGTATTTCTTTCTTAATCTTAACATACACTACCAACAGGGGAATCAATATAAAAAAATAAAAAAAAATAAGTAAATAAAAAACAGTAGAACACTAGAAATCAACAAAAATAAGAGAATAAAGCAATTACCAAATGTAATAGATGGAGCGCAATAGAGCCAGCCAAGGTGCAAGAAATGAACGACACCCCCCCCCCCCCCCAACGTTTTGGCTTAAAAATCCTTTTTCAAGCGGCACCTTTAATGTTTTGACTAACTGAATTGTCTATAAATCCTGGTCTGGGTATTATTATATATGTTATATTATGTGACATATTGGTTTTTTTTGTGTTGAATTTTAATGTAATAAAAATATTTTTGACATTGATTCCCCTGTTGGTACTGTATGTAAATGTAATTTGCGGCTTTTTTGGGCACGGTAAGAATAGGATAGAGTCACTCGCTAGTTTAGTCTATGCATGTATCACACTGATTTGGTCATTCAAATATTAACCCCTTAGTGATAAGACATTTTTACCTTGACTTTCCCTTGGTGACAATGGCGTTTTGACATTTCTGGGGTGTTTCTGTTTAGCTGTAATTTTCTTCTTTCTCACATACTGTACCCACACAAATTATATGTTGTTTTTATCGTCATAAGAAGGGCTTTCATTATGATTAGATACCATTATGTTCATCATATCTTATAATTTACTACAAAAAAAATCATAAAATATGATGAAAAATTAAAAAAAAAAAAACTTTTTATAACTTATAATATGATTTAAACAAATACAATCATTAAAAAAGACCCCATCTAAATAGTTTCTAAATAGTGTTTTTTTTTCCCTATATTGAACTTTTGACCCCAACCAGAACCCTAAATTTTACCCTAACACTAAATTTTACCTCAACTCTAACCCTTATGCTATCCCTTGATATATTTTAATTTTAATTTAATTTTAACCCTATCCCTTATGCTAAAAATGATTTGATTTTAACCTTATAGGCTAATCTAACTATATTACTAGTTTTAAGCAAATTAAATCTTTTTTTTTTAACATTGCAATGTTGGTTGCTGCCTCTAGGGGCAGTCAGGCAACATATTCAGAGCGACGGAAGTGAATTTACTTTCACTTCCAAAGCTCAGATCACAAGAGGGCATAGCCATATTGACTGAGCATGCTCCTCAGTCAATATGGTGCCCACGATAGCTCCATGGGGTGATCGTGGGTGCCCCAGAGAGGAAATTTCGATGCTGGCTATTGCCTCGACATCGACAACGTTGATCAGAGTTCCCAGCAGGACGTGCCTGACACGTCCATTATCACGAAGGGGTTAATCCTTAAACTTAATAATCAAACAAAACATTAATCTGTCATACAGAGTAAATGTATTTATGACCTTCATGTTCTGAAACCTTGTCATAAACTCAAGTGTTTATAACAACTAATAAGATTGCTGTATCTTTTTCTCTTCATGCTGGCTGGAAAACAGATGATTCCATGTAATCCATGTTCTTCCCATGTCAACCTTTGTTTGAGTAAAAGGTTCTATGTTTGTTATTATTGGATGACACTATAGAGATGGTATATTCAAAAGGTCCTTTTTATGACATGACATCAATTTAATTTATGTCATGATATTCACTAGACAAGGCTACATCAATAAACTGTGATATATTTAACCACACCAGTTGCTTGTTAGTGAGGGATAAAGAGATTTAAATATTAGATTGTAATATGGTAGATTAAGAATGAGATTATAATAAGGTGAATTATGCCACAACGCATATTTCAAAAACAATGTATGTTGCTAATTACAACCTGGTCCCCAGTAAATAGAAACATAAGATAGTAAATCACTTGAATAAAAATGAGAACTGGATAGCAAATGATGTAGACAATAAAGAAGTCACTAGGCAATTCCTTGACCTCTACACACAGAGTTTAAGTAGAGGCAGAATTTCAAGTGAGATTTTACAATCTTATTTATCTTGTAAAATACCAAAAGATAATAGCATATATTTGATTAAAGAGAAAAACATTTATTTTTTCCAAATTTAGAGCTCCTTCTTGATTAGATTATTCCTATTTACGGGAAATATTTCAATATTTTCCTGGGGTAAATCATAGAGCAAATAATGTAAATATAAGAACGCATACAAAAAGTTACTAGAAGAGCTCACAGTATAAACTGGGAGCAGAACTATTATTTTAGACAGTAAAAAAAAAATCACATGTCTTTAGGATATTGCTTTTTAAAATGACACGCATTGAATATACTTGACGTGACTTTAATATTAGTTTACATCCTAGTAATGAGGTATCTCTACACAAATATTATTTTTATGAACCAATACAGTTCCATAACTACGGTGTAAAAAAAAAAACATAAAAATTCGGGGATTGATTTTTTTTATCTTTAAGTTTATGACATTTTTTTGTTTCTTTTCAAAGAAAAAATGTGAGTGTTTTAAGTTTTTCGTGCACTGTGATGTATTAGCTTAATTAAAGCTTGCTG
Source organism: Pelodytes ibericus (assembly GCA_036172795.1). Classification (NCBI taxonomy): domain Eukaryota; kingdom Metazoa; phylum Chordata; class Amphibia; order Anura; family Pelodytidae; genus Pelodytes; species Pelodytes ibericus. The sequence continues at coordinate 159,397,161 of CM069863.1, forward strand.
AATAATCATAAGGATTTTATGTTCTGCAAATAATTGGCTTTTTGTTCTCTACTCACTTATTGTTAATGGACATGAAGAATAGCAGCTCTTTAATAAAAGATACTGAATAGTTTGGAAATATGAAAGGCCTTGTAGTTAATGAACTGACCTTTGTATACTTAGGCACGCATTTAAACAAGACTCACTTGTAAGTTAAATCATTTTCCATTAGTGAATGACTTTTGCATAAAAAAACAATGTAGACGCTGTTGAAAAGTCAACTGTTTATTACAGAAGTGTGCTGAAAATCCTATATAAAAGATAAAAAGCGTCGAAGTGTGTTTTGTTTCAACATTAAATACTTCCAAGAGTAACAGTGTATACTGAATGAGATCACATATAATAAGTACAGAGAACTAGCCTAGTATAGACTGACGTAATATATTGTAGACGGGATACAGGGGGTCATGTACTAAACAAGAGCAGTGGGGAAAAAAATTGGTAAAACATGAGTAAGGAGCAACTTGTGAATATTTGTAACATTTTGCGTTTTTTTCCCCCTGATTTGTGCCTCTTCTGTTTATGTTTATGCAGTGTGCATTTTTCCGGTTGTGCTAATATATTGCGTATGCTAAAGACTTTTGCGAATATTTTGTGAAAAATAATTCATATTTTGCATGTGAAAATTACACCAGCTTTTAGCAAGTGCTAGTAAAAAAGGTAGAAAAAATATTCACGATTCGCGATTAAGCCCATTTTTATTCACAATTTGCTCGTATTTACTATTTGAGTGTTAAGTACATGTTTAGTCCATTGCAAAAGGAGCAAAGCGCAAAAGTTGTTTCAACACGTAAAGTATATTTGCGTTTTTTTAGTACATGCCCCCTCACAGTGTGATATCATTCATTTTATAGTAAGTAAAAGTTTTAATTGCGAAATATCTCAATCTGTCTTCATCAAATGTTCACTCCCCGAACAGCTTTTGATTAGCAGTTTCTTTGTCAGACCACAAAGTTGAACATTTAAAGAACAAATATGTATTACAGAAGCCAAATAACATCACTACAATCTTTTATTTACTTCACACTTCAACAGTGCATACATCATAGAATAACCATCCTGTGGGAAAGTGCTATGAATATTTTATTTGGCCATGTTAATTCTAGACAAATGATCTAAGGTAGTTGGTTTAAGAAGGGATTATGAGACCTAGAGGAGTTCATACAGTTGCATGGAATGGTGATGATTTTCAATGTAGGTATATAGGGTCTCTCCTTATCTACAGTACCTGATGGTTTAGTGGAAAATAGCAAGAGATATGTGCCTCCAATGAAATGTATGGATTACGGTCACTTGGGTGTGACATGGATAACACAAGGAGGAAGTAAAAGGCTGGACATGTGTGTCATTCGAGGTAGAGATTTTCATCTTCTTCTTGTACAACTCCAATAAGGCCCCACCTCGGAGCTGTGGGGAAAATAAATGGTATTCTGCAAGCTTAATACTATATGCATTGGGAGTTTGCTGGTGTTGCTCAACTGAGGATACTTTCCTTTGTCTTAGATCTGGCCACATTTCAAGAGTTTACTCCTGGAGCTTATGTTTAAGGAAACACAAATTCAACTAAAGTAAATTCAATGAACATTGACAAACCAAGAGCTCCAGGCCTACAGCTAAGCTCATGTCAGGCTTTTGTAAATAGACCCCGATCTCCTTAACCCCTTCAGGATAATGGGGGTTTTTATGTGTGTTTGGGACAAGAGCCATTTTACTTTTTTTTGGAGACCATTTTTGAGACTTAACCATTATGTTATTTTTTTAAAGGGACACACTATATATCTCTCTTCTGTCTCTGACACAAGATCAAAGTGTATTAGTGAGAGGGAGGATTGTGAAAACGGCATTTATGATTGTGATTACTATGGCTGATTTTTACAGTGATCACATAAATAAATACACAAAACTAATGATTGATCCTGGTCTGTCTAACTCTTAAAGCAAAAGGGAACAACCCATCCCATCCCATCCACCACCTCCCCTTCAAATTTGATGGTGGATGGCTTTGGATTGTCACAAGCCCAAAGGCTTGTCAAATCCTCTTTGCAATTGCTGAGACAGCTTGTCTCCGAAATTGCAGCCCAAGAACACCCCTTGTTTGGGGCATATCAAGTTAATCTTAATCTAGAGGCACCCTGGAACCCCCCTCACCCATGAACATCACTGGCCTGCCATTTTTAACAGTCTGTGTCCCAGTATTTGGGTGGTCATTACTAAGTAGGAAAAGCCAATATTGTAGTTGTCACTGGTTTATAATACTATGTTAGTTGCATTATTAAGGCTATATATTGCACAGTGCCACAGAGTAACTGCATATAATATTGTAAAACCAGAAGGTAGAGTTTCAGCAATATTGTTAACGTCAAATATATGACTCTTGCAAAAACAAAAAACAAAAATCAATATGCAGTATGTGTTATAATACTCTTGTGGCTCACAACCCTACACACTTTTATTATCCAATGGCTTAATAAACTTCAGGGAAAAGTAAACGTAGTTAAGTAATGTTTATTGGTCAGGGAAAAAAAGAAGTTATACAAGACGAGATACCGTTGAAGCTCTTTTCCTCTGGACAAATAAAGTATACTGCTCTCTTGGGGGGTTTGTGCAGCATTGTTCAATGAATTTGCAGGGACCTTGGCTGACACTTCAAGAAAAAGTAGGGCAAGGAAATTGCACCAAATTTATTTCTATTTCCAATGGCAGAGAAGTATACAAAATCTTGGAAAGAAACCTCTAACGTCCTGCTTCATTGCTTTCCACCGTGACCGGCGCTGAAGCTCTCTGGTCCAGCTTGTGCCTAACTGTAAACTGGGTGCAGACTGGTAACAGCACATAGGAAGTGAAAGTGACACATTGAGGCAGCTGGAAATAGACTATCTGTGGCGATGCAGCTATTGGCAGTAAGGGGTCAGACAGCTAAACGATGGCCGTGGTCACCCAGCCCATGAGACTGGTGGCCCTGATCTATGAAGCAACCCTGTTGACCATGGTTGTTATGCCCCTGCTGTAAATTTGCAATAAGCCATTATTATCATAATCTACAAAGTAACCTCTGGTACTTCAACTCAACATCCCATGATGTTTTGCCCTCCATTATGATGATGAAAAGGAGAGACTATATCAGAGACATTATATGATAACACTTTGTAAAAACATAATAGTATGTAGCTCTAATTATACAGATAGGTATATACAACAAGAGAGTTATATGAAATCAAAGGAGCTGACATTAGTTTCACAAGACTAATGCATAAGGCTGAGCATTCTAGGAGTTCCAATTTACAGAGTAGGAACACAATGCCTCTACCCCTACTTCATACTTGCCAACATAGCAACATTGAATGTTCCGATCTCGGGATAAAGCATGGATGGAGCTTTAAGGGGACAGAGTGATGTGACACCTCATGACACCTCATTGAGCTGTAGACTACTGGGGACAGATACCAGGTGTTTGGAGCTTATTTACTCCCATTTAGACTGCATGTCTTTCAGCACTGTGTATAGGCAGTATTTATGCCGGGACAGACACAAATTTGACAGGTCACTACCCCAAAAAATGGCATACTTAAATAAATGAGTTTTATATACAATTATTGGTAAATAAAACCATGCAGATTGGTTTTCGGAACATAGCTGGAAACCAAATCAGACTGAAGATCTCTGTAATGCCTCTCTAATGCACCAACAAGTAAGACTGTGCCCCTGCTTTTCAACAAAATATATTTAGAGACTCTATCACCTAAATAATGTTTATGCTGTGGATGTATAGAAACGAAAAAAAACAGTTCATTACCACATCAAGCCAAAGGTGATGTCATAAATAGAAGACACCACAGATACATTTAAAACACATTTTGCTTGCAATTTTCTAATACAATATATAGATCAATTGTCATCTTTTTTTCTCTTCTCTCCAAAGATATATATAATGTTTAGCTGATAGAGTCCCGGTAACCTATGTATAAAGTAAATATAAAATACATTTAAAAATGCTGAAATGTAAATATGGCGTCTAGTCACTAAACAGTGACCTATTGACAACGGACATCTGAGTTACTAAAATCAGCTATTTTGGTCAGATATTTGCATCTCAGGTGTAAATTCACCACAGCTTACTGTGCAGTAAACATATGTACGTCGTTTCACACAATGTTGCCCACAATCTTTTTCTATTAACAAAATGCCAAAGTACATAAATTAATTAATTAAAAATAAACTTGTTTTTCCTGAAGACTCGAAATGTTTTAAAGAAAAAAAAATAGTGTTTGCGTGATACTGCAAAAAAAAAAAGAAATTAAAAGCATAATGATACCATTTGAGATAAAGAACATCTTGTTGTTTAAAAACAGATTATGACTCAATTTCTGAATCATTTTCTCCCAGAATGTTGTTTGTTATGCAGAATACGATCGTCAAATTTAGTTCTTACAATATTTTAACATTTAAAAGGCATTAGACACCAGCACAGTCAGAAACCTTAAGCGTGAACAACAAATTTGCTTGGCCAACACTAATATAATGTAATCCCAGATTTATTTAGCGTACTAAGGTTGAGCACAGTTTAATTTCCATTTGCACAGTATAGAAATGGGCAGTGAAATGAGGAAGAAGGATACCAATTCCTACGGCCTCCAATGGATAGGGAGGTAATCAGGTGCAGCCGCTAGTGTCATCTTTCTGCTACTGTGCTTTTCCACTGAGGGGAGGGATGTTAATGTTACAGGAACATCAATTAACCTCAGCTTAAATGTACAGTCTGACGAAAACACCTTTCTAGGTTACTGCTGCTGAAGGGGAAAAAAAATGTGCGATTGAATTATAATAATGAATACTTAATAAAATCCGACAGATTCCCAGGTTTAAAAAAAATAATAAAAGCCTTAGTATATGACAGGCTAATACACTAACCTTTCAAAAGGAGTAAGCTAGGAAAAGGAGCGTATTTATTTAAATTTGCCACTTCTGACACACTCTTAGACAAGATTTTTTTTGATATAAAAACATTTTTAACTATAATCATTTTACTTATGCTGATGCATGAAATGTGTGTATATATGACATAAAGTGATATTTCTACATGTAAATATATATATAAGTAAATAGAAAATTATATGTTTTATTTATAAGAGTAGGAAAAAGCAAAAATGTATTTAAGTCGATGCTGTACAACATGTTTTTGGTGTAGGCCCCTTATGTCATACATGAGCATAGACTAGAGGTATAGACATGAATAAATCAATAATACAACACAAAAGAACCAATGGGATGGTGGCAGGGTCGGGACCATACAGAGTCCCTTACAAACTATGTATTGCCTGTGCTTTACCACTTGGACAAATCGACTTTACATTATTTGTATATTATTGTTTTTTTGTTGTTGTTTTTTTTTAAATAAAACTTTTCGTGTACATTTGCCTCATTTGTATTTATTTATAACAGAACAGATGGATACGAACTACAATGTTTTTTTATCATATAATGCACTAAAATACTGGAGGGAAATCAGTATACCTCAAAATGCATTCAATGCTTTCTACATACTTACCAGACAGAAAAGAAATGAATCACTGTGTTCATCTCACATTCACTGCAGATTGATATATCTTAACACTTGACTCCTTTCTTTATCTTACAGATAAATTTAGCAAACTCTTAACTCCATTTGCAAACAAAATGGTTTTAAAGTAATCTAGTGCTTATTTTTCTTTCAGTGCTTCTCTTTTGATATCAGGGAAGAAGCAGTGTGTGCATCTATATTATATGAGCTGATAAGTAGTACATATAATTTGGACTTTATTCAGGTATTATCTCAGGATTTAAAAAGCAAGTGGTTATTCACATTGATTGCCCAATAAAAGCATAAAACGCACCACCACTTAAATCTTTTGTTATTTTTTTTTAAAGAGTAGATTTGATGCCACCATTTAAAACTATTATGTCTTTATGGTGATAGCATAACACAATTTCACACTGAGAGTTGTAATTTCACATCAAAATGAGCTATGCAAAGAGAACATTTCAAACACATGCAATCTGTGTTATCACTTTGTTGTGTATAATATAAGAATAGCTGCTTATAATGGTTGTTCCAAAGCATCGTTTGTTTAGGATGCAGAAGAAAATAGGACATAATTGCATACACACAGTCACATAACAGGAATTGCTTTTGCATTGTGCCAGTCTTTAAAGATGAGGAAAGGTTGAGATTGATGTGCATTCATTTATATGTGCTACAATAAAACACTGATTTCTGATTAAAGACCAGCGCTACAGCATCAAATATGAATTAATATTTTGAATTGTCTGGCGAGGAAATACAACAACTGATTCAGTATTAAAAAAAAGAAAGAGCACTGCCTTTTTGATTTCTTATCCATATTCCATGTAATTAGAATTTGAAGGGAAATGCATAGAGGCCTATAAAGATTTTTCATTTGCATTACTATACATTTTGTTAATCCATACAAACGTCTATACCAGAACCCTTGCTGTTCCCATGATACACTAATGGAAAAGGTACAACACAAGAGAAAGACTTGAATTTGGTTAGTGGTTCTTTCCAGAACTACCATGACAAGGCCTTGAAAAATCTGTGACCTCATTGACCGGCAAAAGAAAAAAAGAACCACCTGTTTATGGCGCCATTAAACGCAGCACTACTTCAAGTATAGCAGAACAGATACAAAACCGTAAACAGATAAATCCTACAGATTTTAAATTGTCTGTAAATGTCAATGTTGTTGGCCAGTGCTGTTCTTTTACTGTATAGCCATGAAATTAAATTAACTGATCCAACAGGATAATGTGACCAGTCAAATGTGCATTATATGTGTACATGTTTCTTGAAAATTTGCTTCAGATGGCAATTTTGGCAGAAAGAACCAAAGACACCAAGTAACAGCATGAAACCAACACAAGTACACAAGAGTTAAGAGATCCCATAGCAGGTATTGATATAACATTATAGCTTGAATGTGATTTTTATTTTTGAAGAGGACAAAGCAAGAATATTTAAAGAAGTGCTGGATCAGTTTTTATTAAAAAAAAATCATCATAATATATAATAAGATTATTTTCCTAGTTTCAAATTGGTATTCTTGTGTACACAATTTCCCTGCAGGTCCAAGACCAATATCCTGGGCTACCCTCAAGTCAATACAATATTTGATGCCAATCAGATGTCACAATGTGACGTATAGACATATTTACATATACATGCACAACGTATGTTCCTCCGACCAGTGATGTCACACATTGTCACATTAAGTACGTAACTTCCTTTACCCTCTTGGTGATATATACTTCCTATATGTATTTTGGATTATTACTATAATACCAGACAGAGTATGAAGACTTTTCTAATATTCCAGTTTGTAGCATAGAGCTCATTGTAAAGATAATGTTATACAAAGTGTTACTTTGGTATAATATTAGTATGAGTATGATATGGACATATCAAGTGTGATTGTTATTTTCATGTGAAATTTGATTTGCTTTTAACAAGATTCCATACTAACTACACACTTCCTATTCACTAAAAGTCAAAAGACAAATCAACAGCAAAAATTAGGCATGAGTAGTCGAGCTATAAAAATTCTCCAAGTTGCCTATTTTTCCAGCTCAGCTACTACTGCATGATTTCTGCAGCTCTCTTGCAGTTCACTGGTCCGTTCAGGTTTAGCAAAGAGCCCCCAATATCCACTTTGTCTCCATAAAGTATCTAATTAAATTCTGGTTGTGTATGATTTCCCAATATATAATTACCTGGCTATTTAAAATTTGCATTCCAAAAAATTGTGTATGTGTGGTCAGTTACCTTTCAACCTTCTAAACTGTGACATTTAATTAAAAATAAAACCAGAATACAAAGAGAAATCTTAACAAAAATAAATCCACAAGATTAGAGAGCATTGGTCTGGTTTTACAGGACACAGCATTTCATGACAGCAATTAGTCTGATTACTTTGTAATTATGCTTGCTGCACTCGCTGCAATATTGAGTATAATCCACCACTAGCTTTACAACCACAAGGATAACAGTTCATCAATTATCATACTATTATAGGCTTTGATCACTTTGCACAGGAACGGCTGGGGACAATCCTGAAACAGCAGCAGAGATCATACTACCTTTGTTGCCCGCATCATTCTGTGAAGGAGGTTGGAGATCATCCGTCTAATAGTTCCATAGTTATAGCCCATAAGTGATTTGGTGGGAAGAAAAAAAAAAAGAAGCCAATTCAATATGTCTCCTGTTTTTACTTTCCAGTCTGCAAAAATTCTATACTATTTTTTTTTTTATTGAACAAATTACAAGTAGTCATGCATTTTGCTTTGTTCCTGTGATGTGCTGCAATTATAAAGAAATTCTAGATAAATTTTACTTATATAGAAATATATACTGTACATGTGGGTGTTTACACACACAAATATATATATATATATAGCAAAAGAATATTATATAAGGACAACTGTTGGCAAAATATTAGGTTTGTTTAATTGAAAGATTGCCCCAAGGATAATGAAAGAAACATAATAAAGTACTTTATTGATCCCTCTTTGCTAATAGATCTATACAAACAAAGAGGGCTCAAAGAGGCACTTTATTTATATTGTTTCATTAAGGTGTTTCTATTTAAATTATTTATAAACTTGTTGAAATCTTTCAATTAAACATAACTTTTTACTGACAATTGTCTTTAATGTTACAATTAGCTAAATGCACAATATACTAAAGGCATATTAAGCCATGCTCGTTATAAGTGCATGTTGGGTAAGTAGCACTGTAGGATCACCAATAGATGGGCAGATCACAATAAAACCAAATAATTAAACAGTGACCTTAAATTACTGACAAGCCACAGTCACGACTTTGCATGTAATCTGAATGAATAAATAAATAAATAGGATGATGGGTATGATCATTGATTTGAATGTTTAAAGGACCTCTAAACATTACACACACACACACACATACAGACACATATATATCTATATATATATATATAATTTTATATATATATATATATATATATATATATATATATAAATATATATATCCAATAAATGGTGCACTCAGCCTTGCGTCTGCTCCTGTTTCTCTGTCTGGGTGCCGTGCCACTCCACAGCCAAGGAATACTCAAGGGGCTTTAAGCAAACTCGGTCAATTTGATTACCCAGAGTTTATTTAAAGCCCTGTAAGGTGCGTGTATTACTTGCATGTTATATCTATACATATATATATATGTTATTGTGCTTCTATTACGGAAGCACAAGTGGAAAAGTAGAGGATCTCTATTGTGATAATAAAATCATATGTACTTTTATCCTTTGACCAACAACCTTAGGTCATCACTGTGATCCAGGCTAATCTAGTTGCTGTCACTTACTGCTTTAGCTCATTTTTATAGATAATCTTAATGGACAACAGTTGGCAAAAAAAAATGTTATGTTTACTTTAATGATTGCGTCAAGTGTAGACACTTTAAATAGAACCGCCTTCATGAAATAATACAAATAAAGTACTTTACCGAGCCCTCTTTGCTTATACAACTCTATCAAGACTTCCATCATCTGACCCAAGGTTCTAAACAACATGTCTGCCTTTTGACAGAGATATACCGAGCAAAGAGGTCTCACAATGCTTAAAGGTAATGCAATCTTTCAATTAAAAATAACTTAAAGGAACACTTCACTTTTTTTAACCTTTGCTTCCTTCAAGGAAGCAAGGGTTAAAAAAAACCTGCACCAATAGTTTGGTGTAAACCCGACGTGTATCTTAATAGATACACGTGGGTTTACTATCTCCTGTGTGTCACATCTGAGGCACAGCAGTTCCTGGTGGTCAGCGCGTGCACGACTGCTGAATGCGAGCTCCCCCCTGCTGATCCCATGCAAAAATGAAGGGCTCTCTCCGCGCTAGAAGAGAAAGCCGGTCGCCGACCAGATGCCTGCCTGCTTCCTATGGAAGCATGGCAGCTGTCGGTCAGAGGATAAACTGGCGTGTACTATCAAAAGTACATGTCAGTTTATCCTCACAATAGGAACAACTTACATTTCACTTCTGCTTCTATATTAGAAGCTCAAGTGAAATATAAAGTATAAAGTTTCTTTAAGCTTTTGATGACAGTTGTCCTTCAACTAGTGATAACATAGAAAAGTGAAAGACTTGCTGTTCTAGTAGAGAAAGACAGTACCCATCAGACCAGAAAGACATATAAAGCAGCCAGACCAGCTCTAACTCAGCTGAGAGGCAAAGCTGAGTGTAAACCTGCTGTGTATATGTAGCGCTACATGCTGTTTTTACATATGACAAGTGGCACAGTATTTTCAACTTCTGATTCTGTCACAGCATTAAAAGTAAAAAAAAAAGAAACTTTAGTGTTATTTTAAACCGTGAAAGTTCCAATTTTATATATTGTCATTTGATAATGCAGGACATGTTAAATGCCAAGAACTGCAAACACCAAAAATAAAAAGTCGTGATAATTGTTTGGACAAACTAGAGAAATGCTGCGTATAGAATTACAGGTTATCAAAATGTACGTAATCAAATATATAATTTATATATTATATATAAACCGACATTTTCCCCAAGAACGTCATATTGCTTTGGCATGGTATCATCCCAACTTGTAGCCAACATGCTTTTTTTTAGAAACATAGAAACATATTATGTGTTGGCAGATAAGAATCATTTGGACCATCTAGTCTGGCAAATTTTCTAAATAATTTTATTAGTCCAACATTAGCCAACATTCATGTGATTACATTTTTTTTTAAGATCATTCCTAAATAGTGATTAACTCACGTGTCAGTTGTATACCACCAAGTTACTATTGCAAATCTTTATCTGGTGTATTATATATATTAATGCAATTATTTTTTAAAGAATTTGTATAAGTCAATTCATAAAACTTGAAATAATGAATTCTCATGTAACCAAAATTCCACCAAAAGACTGGATCAAACAATTATAAAGAATTAAACATTTCAAACTAACTATGTTTAAATGTGCATGTTTTATTAAAAGTAAAAAAATATTCCTGTTCTCCTGTAATTTTACATTCAAAATTATTTTGCAATGGCAGCTAAATTCAGTGAAATTAGTGGTCACCTCCCTCTGCAGCAGTTTTCATTCTCCCCTCTATGAAAGTGCTCTCATTTATCATTACTGTGGAATCACCTGCTCTATATTGAACTCAGCTGTTTCAAGGGTTTCAGACAGATTTGTATGTTTTGATGTAATGTCAACATAAGAGTCCCATTGTATAGTCATGGGGGGATTTGTAGCCAATAACAAAGGGTTGTTATCATGGTGTATTTTGGGCCTGGAGATACCGCCACTTTTGCTGTACAGAACCAGCTTTACTTATTTAAACCAGTGTTTGTCAAAACAAGTCACCAGTAGGTGGTTTATACACATTTTTTACACATCTATGAAACTAATAGTTCAAATCAGATTGTCCAGTCAAGAACAGCAGCACATGAGTACTGGAAACTCATAAAGGTTTATGATAAGACCCTAGTCTTGGGTTGCATGTAATAGAAATTATACATGATACAGTCGATAACTTAAACGCAGAAGGCACAGCATAACATTTTATAGTATAATGGACAAACCTGAGGATTTTCAAGCTTACTAAAATGTTTTCATGTGCTAGAAATTCAAACTGTTCTGTCCTAATGCTGAAAATATTCCTTATTTATATTGCATGTATAGTGTCTGCTTTTAAAACAAAAAGGTTCTTGCTGACATCCCTAGCTCAGTTTTAGTGTATGTATGTATGTTTTTCTATTTTTGCTAAATCCCGTGAGTGCGTGTACTTCTTTCTCTCTTTGGATTTGTGGATATATATATATATATATATAATACATACATACCACAACTAGAGGACATAGTCTTAAATTAGAGGGGCAACGATTTCAAAGTAATATCAGGAAGTATTACTTTACTGAGAGGGTAGTGGATGTATGGAATAGCCTTCCAGCAGAAGTGGTAGAGGTAAACACAGTCAAGGATTTTAAGCATGCGTGGGATAGACACAAGGCTATCCTAGCTATAAGACCGGGAACGGGGGACTAATAAAAATTGGGCAGACTAGATGGACCGAATGGTTCTTATCTGCCGACACATTCTATGTTTCTATGTTTCTATACATTACAACTGAACTATCTATATATATATATATATATATATATATATATATATATATATATATATATATATGTATATATGACACAAAGAAATCAGTAAGGTAATGCATATGGAGCCAATTTTTTTTTTGGGTTGTATATTTTACGCTGCGGTAACATAAGCTTGATTAATGGGCTGAGTTAATTGAAATTGCATACTCAGTCACATAGAAATGTTAACCCTAGAAATACAACAGTCACAAAGCTATGAATGCTAGGAAAACAGGTATGTACATACATAATAAAGTTGCACTTTAGTCCATAGAGCTCTGTTTAACCACAGAGACAATGATACTCCATTTTGATGATAGATTCCCTTGAAGTATTATTCATGGAATTTGTGCAGTACAATGAATCCCTGTTTAGTGCAGCCTGAGGCACCAGTAGATCAATGGAACTGATAAAGGTCACCAAAGAGAAATGACATTAGAACTTAAAAAGATTGGCTCAAATCATCGAAAGTGACATCACCACTGAGCTTCTGCTTTACCCCTCAGCACTTTTTCATAAATAAACCAGGTTGCATCAATACTCTGCATCATTAACCTTAAAATGTGTATCTGAAATGGCTGGTATGTACAAGTGTACAATCATTATCTGCTGCAAAATCTAACCATTCACTGGAAGTTCAGCTTCAGAAAAGGTAACATTCTATCCATAACCTCAACACGAGCTTTTCATTAAAGTTAGATAGTATCTGCACTGGGTAGTACTTAACAATAGGATGACTAATAAGGAAAGAATGAATAACCAAAGTTGGATCGTAGAGTGTTAAGCGGAAAGAAAAAAAAAAAAAAATGCAGGAAAATAAAAATATCAACAGTGTTTAATGTGTCTAGCCAGAGATCCTTCTGCCTTCAACGCAACTACAATGACTTAGTCATCAGTTTTAAAGTTCAAAAAAAGCAGATTGTTTCCCTGGCGCTGCTGCACTTTGGAAACATTTCGAAGAAGTCGACGGCTACAAATGTTTTGACCAAGTCTAGCACTAGGAGATTTTGGAAACAAGCTCTGACAGATCCACAGATCAATAACTACTTCTCGAAATAGAGTGGTGGGGGGGGGAAACAAAGACGCTCTGGAACTCACGTAACAATACAAAGAAAGCACAGCCTAGGAAATCAGTAAATGTCTAATGCAATCTACACATGGCTGTTGATTTTATTTGCATTTGTAGAAATGGAAAAATAACATCTTCGAAACATGCTTATCAGCGCAAAGCTGCAAATGACATGGCACGATTGTTCTCTTCCTCTTTTGTTTTAGATGAGCATTGTTTCCTTTAATTGAAGAATAACGCCTTGTTAGGATCGTATATGTCTCAACATTTGCCAGCTGCATGCAGGTAGTGAATCACAGTGCTGATCATTTACATATACATGGTAAAACTTTTAATTATGCTTCCTCGTGAATCCCTCTGTGTAAACCTCCCCAAATTCTACCAACACATTCCAGATGTTTGCAATTAATAATGAATATAAATCCTGCATTTAAATGCATATAGGCTATGGATATGTTTACAATGAGTACAAGGTGAATAATGCTGTGATGCATAGATTGCTGACTTCGGAATCAAATTGTGCTTTCAGTTAAATAAAGAGAATGTTAAATCCATATGCACATTATATAGATATATTTTACATTAATTAATAATACAGGGGAATGTCTGCACATTTTTCACTGACAAAATATAATATATTGCAAAACAAGTTAATGGCTAACTAGAATGATATCAAAAAAGCTGGTGAAGAAAGGCGACCAATAGATTGGAATGACTAGCCTTTGGAAAGGAGTCCAAGCAGTTCAAGGACTGTAGCACCATGCTGTAAGATAAAGTATGAAGCAGTGACTGTCCATCTCCATAGTGCACCTATATGGGGCTGGATTGAAATCTATAATATGCCTAGACCTGTAATAGCAAACTTATGGCATGGGTGCCACCTGTGGTACTCGGGAGATTTTGAGGTGGCACTTAACATCTGAGTCCATTGTCACCATCATCATACATGGAGATAAGTGGGGCACATGGGAGAGACTGAGATGGGGCAACAAAATGAAAGGGAACAATTACAGAGAGGAGGGGGAACTAAAATGAGCAGAGTCTGCAATGGAAATGGATGAGGGAAGCAAAATGACACTTTGAGATCTTTAATTTGGTACTCGGGCTTAAAACCGTTTGCCATCACTGGTCAAGACCAGTGATGGCCTCTCATTTTGTAGTTGGTGGCGATGGAGAGGTAGCTTTTTTTGTTTTTTTATTTGATCTTGGATTTGACCCTTGATTGTGACCCCTACTACTGCTCCTTTGTCTACTGCCTGGATTTGACCCTTGACTGTGACCCTTACTACTGCTCCTTTGTCTGCTGCCTGGATTTTGACCCCCGGATTGTAACCCCTACTACTCTTTTGCCTGCTGTCTGTATTTGGACCCCAGATTGTGACCCCTACTATTCTTCTGCTTGCTGTCTACATTTTGACCAAAGATTGTGACACCCTATTACGCTTTTGTCTGCTGCCTGTACCGACCCGGATTGTGTTCACAACTACTTCTTCTATCCGTCCTAACCCTGATATTGTGGACTGTGTCCTGGACTCTCCTTTACTACCACTGAGAGCACCTTCTACCAATTGTATATATATTTATTGTCCCTGTTTTATTTGATCAGTGTTTCTATATTTATCTGGTAGGTTGACAGAAAATAATTTGTTTATAGAACTACTTTGAAAATATTTTGCTTGTCTGTACAGACTGATAGACCAGTAATGGCCACACCTACAGATTTTCAGGAAGTAATTCTCCTAGTGCTTATTCTCCCCTGCTTAACAAGTCATATTTAGAAAAAAGAAGGGATCTGTGTCTTATAAGTTTTATTATCTTTTTGAATTTTTCTTTAAAAGATGTATTAAAAATAAAATAGAAACATTTGTAAAAAAAAAAAAAAGAGTGTCCCTAATGTATCCAATCATTTCTGTAGTAATTATATTGTGCTTTTTATTTCTGGACTGCCTTAAGTCAGCTAATATAAAGCTGTAACTTTAATAAGAAAAAAACAAACAATTTTACAGACAGTTATTTGACTGAAAGCTATGATCTGACATATACAGACCAGTAACAAACAGAATTATTGATCCTCCTGTGTCTAAAAAGAAAATAATAAAAGCTTTGATTTATGAATGTATATCACAATCAATTATGAGGAATAAATTAGATTTTTACACAACATTAGAATATTCAACTGTGTTATCAGAGGCTGAACAACCTAAGGAATAAATGGAAGAAGCTAAGTGTATAAAATACTAACAATAAACCAACCACCAACATCATCATTCAAATACATACATGACCCAAAAAACAAATATACACAGCGCTAAAATCAAAAAATGGTGAGCAGCACTTAGTTAGTGTGTCCCTAAACCACACTCAGATAATAAATGCAAAACAAACAGGTAAACAAAAGTGCGCTTAACACAAACTGTGAGAAATACAAGGTGTCAGCCTTATTAATATGAGTGAAATACAAGTGAACTGTGGTGAGATCCAGGAGAAGCTATAAAAAAAAATGAAGCACAGCAACGGAGGTCTTGGGAAAGATGATCCTCTATGTGTAGAACTCCAAAAACAGACAAGGATCCGATTAGTAATAATACAAGTCAGTTAATACCGAAAAACCCTGCACCTAGTCACTTTTTAACCAGAAAACCAGGATTTTATGGTTGTCTGAGCTGTATTGGATGTAGAACAACTTCCCAGCAGAAATATCCAATTACAGAATTTTGCTCTTCTAAAAATGGCCAAAAATTTACAATAAATGGATTTATTACTTGTTCCACTACTAATGTGATATATCTGTTAGAATGTCCGTGTGGTTTACAATATGTGGGAAGAACCACACGGATGTTTAAGAAACGGTTAGAGGAACATATAAGAAATATTAAAAATGGCCTGGTTACACATAGCTTATCTAAACATTTTTTAGATCACCATCAAAAAAACCCTAAAGGACTGAAAATATGTGCTATTGAGAAGGTTCAAAAATATTGGCGTGGAGGTGACAATATTAAAAAAATAGGACAAACAGAAATGAGATGGGTTTTTAATTTGGATACATTGAAGCCACAGGGACTAAATGCGGATTTTGATCTCTTTAATTTTATGTAAAACCAGTATATTGGAGATAGAATATCAGCTAAAAGGGAGATGCTGCTATATATGTGATATGATATATTTATATTTATACTTTTATCCTATATTAGTGTTTTTTAGAGTAGACCATATATTTTATGTATTTTATTTAATTGTTAGGGCAGCATACCCCCTTCTTCAAGTCTTGTTCTTGTTTTTATTATTCCCTGATTTTGTTTGAGATGAAACACTTGTCTCTTTTATTCCCACGTATCTCCGCTATGCATTGCCAATGGTTGTGAGTCCAAATACGAGGACTGAAATCGGAAATGAAAAAATGACTAAGTCAACATCCCGCGAGTCTGTGACGTATGCGGAAGGAGATTTGAAGGCAATAGACGCATACGGCAGCGTGGACTCAAGAGACTTAAATACGGCATCTAAAAGCAGGAAGTCCAGACGCCTGGTTGAAGCCTGACGGGCGAAACGCGTAGCGTGATTGGACTTGCCTGCTTACCTCGAGTTTTATTGTTTTCTAATTGTATGTTTTAATATAGCTCTGCACTTTATTTGTACCAAGTTCCTGATTATACCGCTGTGCTGGCCCCACTGCGCTGGTCATAGGATCCCATACATGTAAGCAGATGCTTTTGTTTTATTAAATACAGCTTGTATTATTACTAATCGGATCCTTGTCTGTTTTTGGAGTTCTACACATAGAGGATCATCTTTCCCAAGACCTCCGTTGCTGTGCTTCATTTTTTCAGAAGTTCTGTGAGTGCAATACCATAGGGGCGACATAGCTTCTCCTGGATCTCACCACAGTTCACTTGTATTTCACTCATATTAATAAGGTTGACACCTTGTATTTCTCACAGTTTGTGTTAAGCGCACTTTTGTTTACCTGTTTGTTTTACATACATGACCGCCCAACCGTAATTTGTAAATTATGAAATGGTGGATCTAGTTTATTAATATAATTCAGTCCTTGAATAAAATAACCAGTAGGACCTCTGATGTGTTAGTTTTTTTTTTACTTCCTTCATAAATACATGCTAATATGTATATCCCAGAGATCTCAGCCAGTGCAGTCCATGAATGGCAGGATAAGAATGCTCCCCAACAGTTCCGTTTTGGAATCAAAATTCCATGGTCCTGATTTTGTTGTCTGGTGTGTGAGATACTGAAGAATTAATATGCTATAGAGGTCGGCACATGACCTCACTGTAAGTTAGAGTGACTGCACATGCATGGTAGAGCTGACCCTTTCCAAGTCCCACCCCTCTGAATTCTGCTATTGTTAGGGGGTGATATTGTGAGGCATAGGTAGCCTATAACATGTCTTAGGCATTTCTAATGAAGCTAGTATGTTTTTTATAATAAATAATAATTTATTGTCATTTTTTTACATGGCCCAGCCTTTAAATACATAAATTATAAATTAAGGTGGGAGAAGATGCAAGGCACTCACATTGTTGGTGATGAGCAAGACATTTAAATGTTATGCTAAGTTTTTATTATTTTCTCTCTACATGTTATTTGCCATACTTTGAGTATACATGAATCAAGAGATATAACAAGGGAAGGTAAGAATTTCCAAAGGTGTAATAGAATGACTGTGTCTATTTGTTATTTGGGGTAAAGTTGTTCAGTTTGTTCCACATAATCCTGGCATGTACATGTTGATCATTGCAAGAAAAAATAAATAAAAGGAAACGGGAAGGATTTGAATATGGTAACAGCAATATAATAAGCAGTTTCAAGGGTCAGAATGTCTAGGGTTTTTTTCTGCTACTAGTTACAAAATATTAATTTACAAATTGAGAAATAGCTTCCAATGAATCAAGTACCAGTGGAACAAAAACACATATAATGTATAATCAAGATAATATGCTTTATATAGGAGATATAATAATAAATCAAACTGGAATATTTGCCAATATATTATTATAGCCTACATAATTTAGTCCCTCACTTCTCTGTAGGTCACATATATTGACTATGCATTATTCTGTAAAAATTCTGCACTTATACATGGGTATAAACTACACTATAAAATACTGTAGTAACGGGAGTCCACCATAGCCCCAAAAATGTGCAAAAAGAAAGGGTTGATTGCAACCCAACAATCTTTTATGTATGGCTCATAGAGATTTTGTGTTCAACAAGGCCTGATTCCTTGGAGCCTAACTGAGCTTTTATTCAATTGCTAATTAATTACTTATCCCATATTTTAAAACACACACGAATGCCTGTTTAAACAGCAATTTTGTAAATGTTATCCATTACAAACTAAACCTAAAACACATAGAAACAGAGCGAAAAATATTACACTAATCAGTTAGATACATAAAACATATTCAAATGTAATTCTTCATGTACTCCCAGAAGGGAGAGATTGCCTAGACCACAAATCCATTTATATTGAACTTGCACAAGAGACCTATCAATATACTTCATTTATATTGTTTCAGGTTTAATATCTACAATTGTTAACACTGAACTTGAGTTATATGTTTAAAAATAACCTTAACTGTACATTTATTATAGTTTTTTAATTGATATGATTTTCCAAGGGATTGTTTCATTGTATCACTGTATTCTAGATGTTTGAGCAAGGCAAATGCTACTTATTCTCTACAATTCTGGGACTGTAAGTAGGGTTAGGCAACATGAGTTCCTCCAGATGTTACAAGGCTACATTTCCCATACTCCTCTGGCAGCCTCTTAGCCGAAAGGGAAACATTCCTTCCTATCTCCCCAAGCCCTCCACCTTTTGTAACATCACACTCTCTCTGTCGTCGCTGATTTTAGAAGCCCCTGTGGAACTAGTTTCAATGAAAAACTACAGGAAAACTGTAATTTATTTTGAAGTAAAAAGGACTGTTCACCTATATTAAAAACATATAAAACGTAGGCAACTGAGGTGCACTGGAGAATTTTTCCAACTTGGTTAAGTTGGCCTTTAGTTTGAAATTCCTGTCTCAATTCTCTATTTATAGACCCAATAGGAAAAAAAGAATTAATTTACAAATACAATGATAATTATCTAATACTAAGTTAAAAATATAATTTCATCTAGAGATCGTGAGTTGCACGTACTAATGTAGCAGTAGCCTATTCATGTCACGCCATAATTTGGAGCTGTTTGGCACACACTTATAAAAAGTAAAATAAGTATCATCTTTGTTATATTGCTAAAAATTACAATATATACCAATAAATACCATATTCACATTAAGCAGACATACTCTTTTGCTATTATTTGTATTATTTAAAATCTTTAAATGTTGCTTGACCTTCATCAATATCATACCAGCTTCTAGCCTAAACTTCCCTTAAAGCATGTCATGGAAACTATAAACAGACTGTCTCATATTATGGCTGACACTGTCTAATTGCAATGCCAAGGCACATTTTGGCATGCTATATTAATGCCATTTTATTGTAACCTTTAAAAGAAATCTTCACATATAACTC
The DNA here is from genome assembly GCA_036172795.1 of Pelodytes ibericus. Classification (NCBI taxonomy): domain Eukaryota; kingdom Metazoa; phylum Chordata; class Amphibia; order Anura; family Pelodytidae; genus Pelodytes; species Pelodytes ibericus. Next base: position 159,416,998 of record CM069863.1, read on the forward strand.
TCTTGACAGGCAGAAGAACTCGACAAAGCATAAACATTTCCACTGCAGAGTTTGCTTACTGAACAGTGTGTTGTGGGGGACTTGGCAACTAATTAACCCATATTCGAGATGCCACAGTTTTTTTTTTAAATTGAAGGGACTAAACTGAATACAACACCAGTAAACAAAAATTGAAAAGGTCCCTTAAAGAGCCAGTACTTTTTTCAACATTAGACATTCATTACAAGAACAATAATCATTCAGGATACTTTGTTGCTTTTTTGAGAAATTCAATTTTTTTTTCCTCCATGCTCCAGTCAGATTGGAAAAGAGTGTCTGAAATCATTGAGGTTGCAAATCTGATATTTTTGAGTAAATTAACCCGTTAGTGACTGGACTGTTTTAGAAATTGTGTACCCCTCGTAACAATGGATTTTCTAACATTTCTGCTGTGTTTGTGTTCAGCTGTTACTTTCTCATTTAATGTACACACACATATTACATACAGGTTTTTTTGCCATAAAAAGTGTTTTCTTTACATACATTATTATCATCATATAATACAATTTAATATTAACAATATCATAAAATATAATGAAAAAAAACAAAACACTTTTGACCTGACAGTTATTTTTGCACATTTACAAATGGTAAAAAATCCTCCTGTGTAAATAGTTTCTAAGATTTGTTCTGAGTTTTGAAATATTAATGTTACAGGGTCTACTCAATAAAGAGAGAATTGTAGGGAATTGAGATGGGAATTTCAAACGTAAGGACAAACTAGATGAGAATTTTTCCAACTTGCTTACTTTTGACCAAAAGTTTGAAATTCCCATCTCAATTCCTAACAATTCTCTCTTTGTTGGCTAGACCCTTCCATGTGTTTCTGATGTTTTCTGCAAGCGATAGGGCAAGAAGTGAAAGTAGCGTTTTTTGTTTTCTAAATATTTTCTCCTACAGGGACCTTTTGACCCCAGCCCTAACCATCATCCTAACCCTAAATCTAATACTAGCATTACTTTAACTCAAATCTAATCCTAAGATATAGGGTTAATTATTGCTAATTTGTTTACTTGTAATGTTGCTGAATGCCTTTAGAGGGAGTTTAGCAACAGCAACAGAATGACGATAGTGATCACTGATCACTTCCGGAGCCATAGCTGGCTGCATCGCAGCGCCATATTGGATAGGCATGCTGCCCTCCAACATGGCAACCGCGATCACTTTGTGGAGCGATTGCAGAGCCCTGCGGGGCAAAATGTTTGAGAACTTGATACCTCGATATCAAGGCATCACAGCAACAACTGCTAAGTATAGGTAGTGACCGTTGATCGATGCCTATGAGCGTGTTACCACAGAACGTACAATGAAAGTCCATTGTCACTAAATGACATGTATCCGTGACTTACCTGGCACATTAATTGTCACGAAGGGGTCAAATGTTTTTTATAATACAGATGTTCAAATGTTAATTAATACATATATTTTTGTAACTATTGAACTTAAACATACATGAACAAGATAGCTCGTTTTTAAATCAGAGTGGTCCTTATATTTTCTAATATGGTTTTCAAATTATTAAAATATCCTGCTTACTGATAAAACTGGTAAAAAGAGGCCGTTTGAATAGATTTTCAACATGTTGCAAATATTGAGTCCCATCTTCTAGATGTTGTAGAGTTAAAACCAGAAGGAGGTGGGATTTCTATGTTTATTAAACTCTGATAGAACCGTCCCCAAAGAATTAAATGAGGATGCTGATTGCATTCTCTAATTTAGAGTAAAATGTTTGTATGTGTTCTTGTGTGCTTTTAATTAAGTCTATTGTTGTTGATTTGATGCCAGCAGTTACATATTTGGCAACTGTGATGCGAATTATGAGAACTACTTTTTAGAGAGCAGGCAAGGGTGCAGAGCCTTGTTATAGAGTTATAATTCACTAAATCTTCTTGGCTGCTTCTTTTACATTGAAGTGTGCATTGTTATATTTCCATCTGTCTTGCATGTTTTTTTTTCTTCTTCTGTCCTTGATAACAATTACCTTGTTATAATTTCCTTTCCATGTACATTTTTTTTTTATTAAGAAACATTAAGTATTATGTTTCTTACACAAATATAAAATTAATTTGACCCATATGTTATATTTATCACTTCCAAGGAGCAGCAATCTTTACTCTATAACAATCTAAGCGGATAAGGAGTATCTGAAAGTCTTTACATAGACTACATATGAAGCCAAACAGTCGGGATGAAGAAATTAAGAGAATCTATTTGTAAGGATGATCTATGTGTTCTTCAAAGTTCAGAAATAAATCATATGGCTTCAAAGGTCCATATGATGCATATGGTGGATCTGTCAAATACTTCAGATTACAGGGCCAGAGACGGAGAAGAAAAAGCAGCCCTGGAAACAATTGTATATCAGCCAAATAACATCGTGGTGTTATACCAGGCCCATAGAATCTCGCTATTATTTTATTTTTTAGAATTTTTTAGAATAGGGAAAACCATTAATTTTTAAACCACATTTGAACAATACAGTGTTTATAGGAATGGACATACAAGGCTGGCCCAAGATATTATGCTGCTTTGGTCCAAAGATAATTTTGGCTCAAAAATCAGCATAAATTTCTGATTTGTGCCGAAACTGGATTGCAGATGTCTCCACAGCTTGGCTTTTAGCCCCGATCGGGTTCAAAAGCAGGGTAGACCCTGAAGACTTATTTGTACGTTTTAGAAATTTGTTTTGGCGGCAAGTCATGTTCATAACACTTGGTTCTGTGAATTTAGTTACAAAAACAAATGATTATTATCTGGATCATTCATATCATTCATCTATCTTCCAAACGTTATTTTTGCTGAATACAAATATTTCCAGCTCCAACACTTCTACTTATAAAAGAAGAGAAAGAGAGCGAGAGAAAGAAAAAGAAACACACAAATGTACTCAGCGTTTTATTTTAATGAGGCAGTAATAGCTAAACAACATTCATTTTTTTTATATTAAACTTTTAGTTTACTGTCTAGCAGTAAAATTGGTTTCCAGTAATTAAAACAGAGTCTGCACAGAACAGAAATAACTAAAAGAGCCTAAAAAAATATATAATAGTTAAGTTGTCTGAAATAATGATGTATAACTAATTAATTTGAAAATACTATACAGGATTGTTATCCCTGGAGAGATTCCACAGGATTGGGATAGCAGATTAAAAGCTTTCGCTGGAGGACATGTGGGCTAGTTGAATCTCCACTACATATGCTATGGGACAACCCAAAGGTGCATTTCTTGTGGTGGAAGTAGACGGCTATAACAGAAGTTCCATTGAATATTAAAATTCCTCCAAGGCTAAGATTAAAAGTGTTTCTTTGTGAGGTCTGATGCTCCTACATCAATATCTTCTCCATTGTTCGAACTTTTACTTGGCGTAACATTGCTTTGGTCAGGTACTGCTCTCAGTAGAAAGATTGACATCTCTGCTTCTTTTAAACTCTTGGATCAATTATATATTATTTACCTCTATTAAAAATAAGAGGTGCATCGTTTTTTTTTTTTAAAAAGTACTTATTGTATTAGGTCTTTGTATCTACAATTTCACTTTTTTTCTCTCTCCTTCTAATAGCAATATTATTTACCGTATATTAAAGAAGTCGTCACACTAACAGTAAAAAGATTTTTACATTGCCGAGATATGTGATGACCTTGCTTATCAGTACAGTTTGCTAGTGTCTGGAATATGAAGATCTACAAAATCGTTCTCTGAAGGGTCAATTTAGCATAGATTCCATTAGGCAAAATCATAGAAGCTTCTTAAATGATCTGCCCTGCCTATCTTGAACTTTTATTCCCATTGTGAGTCTGCAAGTATAGAATGAATTATCATACTTAACAAAAGCCTTTTTCAGATGTATTATCCCATAATAGACTGAACCTCATCGCAACGCATATACGTGTCATGTCATTAATATTTATGGTTTTTGTGAATCTTAATGACATCACTGTCAGACAGCACAGAAATGTTGGAAATGGACTACTTCGTCTTGAGAAGCAACATAAAAACATGTGATATTATAAATCAGATTAACGTGCTTCAACGTAAAAAACTGACAGTGAGTATGAATTCTAATAGGCTGTGTTACAGTACTTATTTGTATTTCTTGGGAACAACACATTGATGTATGTCTATTATGTGGTGGGTTAAGTGACAATATTTTCTAAGATGCCATCATGCTGTTTTTATTCCTTTCCACTAAAAATAATTGGGTATCTATGCTTTTATGTTTAAACCCACCCTTCCCTTTACTGATGATCAATTTATTCAGAATTATGCATGTTAACACACCAGAAGTACATTTCCCATCATGCCACTCACTGTCACTTTTGCTCTAAAGAACTGCAAGCGTTTACATATTGTATTCAGCCGGGGTATAAATGACTCAGTGAGCATCACTATTGCTACAAAAAGTGACATTATCCAATCTGCACTCTGAGATTCTTTATTTAATAAAAGGAGCCAATTTAAACTTTCATGAACTTATCAGTACCAATGATGACAGGCTATAAATAACCCTAATTATAGGTATGTATATGAGTGACCTGACCAAGAAATGTTAATTTCGCTGTTATCCACATAGAAAGCAACGAGCATCTTGGGGGAAAAAAAATATCAGCTGAGCCAATGGCAGTAAGTTAGAAACAAAGAGCTCCAATGTGTAAGCAAAGATAATTTATTCTCACTTTTAACATGCACTGGAATTTTTCCCGGCTGGATGCATCAGAAGTTTACTGCATAATTAAAAAGTATTTTCAAAACGTCAGGGAGGTGCATTGTATGACTTTTAACAGAAATAGGGTAGGCTGGCAGAAAAGGCCAAGGGGTAAATATTTCTAGCAATGGTCTAAAATGGAACAAATTTAGTCACCAGTTTTTCTTTTTTAAGTTTAAAAACAGTGTTTTAGGACCTATTTTCTGAGGTTGTCTACTTTCACATATTTTATTAGTTATCTATTTTGTTGACATGTGTAAATACTTGGGTCCCATGAGAAGTAAATGAATCAAGGATTATTGGTCACAGGACATTTGCCAAGTAAATTGAGTACTCTTTACACTAATCTAATTACATTATGGTTGATAAGGGTTAATGGATTATGGAATCAACTAATAAGAATCCTGGATGAGTTAACCAGGACTCAAAAAAGTTGTTGGACATATTTTGAGAAACTGAAGGGTTTGTAGACATATCTTTGTAAAAATGAGAGGTTGAATGGCCAATAAATAGCTTATCTTCTAGTACAAAATGTGACTCCTTGGTTGGCTGTCCTACCATAAGAACCTGTGCTATATGTTACAAATAGAAAACATGGTTAACATGTTACGAATAAAAAGGCAGTGGTTGTGGTTAAGACCACGGTAATATCGCACAATAACAGTCCTTATTAATAGAGGGTTTTTTCTCCTGCATCCATGAGGTGTACTAGTGTGTACCAAATCCTTAGTGCGACACAAGATGTGAAGAGAATGATATATTTATGGTTTAGCGTTACAGATGATTATAAAAAAAAAAAAACACACCAACAACCCATCAACCTTTCTCATTGGGAGGTCTCCCTGCTGAGTAAGTCAAGATTACTTTTATCTTATGAGATCCCATCTGAAAAAACGACACATACTAATGACATACATCATACACTGTTCAAAACTCAGGTGTAGCCTTAATTTTCTCCACAGAACCCTACAAATAATATTATCTTGAATGAGGAGTAACAGAGGAGAGAGCAATTTCTAAAATAAATTGTCAGAGGTATTTTATGTTACATTAGTACCAGAATCAGGGGAGGGCTGGCAACTTATTGCATATAGTGTAACTGCACGAGCCCAACTGTTATCAGACAAGACAGATAAACAGACAAGGTGCCAGGAATTGATAAACAGATATGACAATTGGGTAGAAAGATACAGAAATAGACGGACAGTGTAGTGATTGGGCCCAATGTGTTCCTACTTAGGACGAGTGTGTATATCTGAGCTCAGGGATCTTCTAGCAGGATATATTCATAAGTATTACATCTCTACCCCAGAGAGTTAAATTAGAGAAAGGTCTGGGAGAAAATTTTTCATCTATCTCTCCCCCCCAACCACCAATCTTATCATTCCCCTAATATGTGTTTATTACTCTCTTTATTGACATTCTAATCAGTACAAAAAATAGCAGAAATCAAATCTATCTTCAAATATTAAATATAATATGTACACACATGTATACACATATTTGTCTAAACAACTTGCTTACAAATCTTTGCCTGATAGGGTGATTTGAATATTGTATCAACTGATACTGTCATACTTGATCATATTTAAGTACTTTGGAGTTTCCTGATATGCACTGGATGTGATCTCAACATAGTTATCTTGGGATCTCTTCAAACCAAGCCACGCAATATTGATTAATGGATTAACCAAGTTTAAGCAGCGTTTCCTTTACATCTTTATTAAAGGTAAAGCATGGTGCTCCAGAACCCAGCATATCAAATCAAAGTAGAGGCCAAAAGTACCTTTTTTACTTCATCTCATATCAATAGCCCCCGAGCTGCTCTCTAGCCTGACTCAATGGGTAGGACTGCACCATTTTTCACATCTAAATACCCCTTCAATCTTTTATCCAATTATCTTGTATGGCTATCAATCTGTCAGCATATTTGTTTTTCCTGTGTAATTGTATCTATCTCAGATGATAACAGAGGGGTTGGTAAAATTGCACTATAGGCCACTACATTGTTTCTGCCCAGGCCACAAGTTGCCAGCCTTGGAAGTGACTCAAAGTCTTTTGATCAGTTTAAGGAGCAGATCAGCAAATATAAATGTGTTACAAGATATGGCTACTTTTGAACTCTTGAACTATGACAAAAATAGACTGTTTTATTTCAGCCCCACTTCTGTTTACCACTACAGACCATCTCTACTAGTATGCATTGTCACATTGGCTAATGGGGCCCAACCGATTGCAGATTTTTAAAAAATGTTCTACAACCTCACAAGATCATGGCCACTGGGTTACAAAGTCCATTCAGCCACAACTTAAGACAAATGTTATATGATGTTGTCTTCTGCTAGCTGCTACCACTTTTAACAGGTACAATTGGGCACCCTTGGTTTAAGCTGACACAAGGGCTATCTATACTGAAATGCAAAGCATCAGAAAAGTATAACATATAATGACTGCCTATGAGGCATACCAAAGAAAAACTCTGCATTAAAAACTAGGAATCAGATCGTGTCCTTGGATTCCAGTGGAAAAAATTTTAACTTGTGGGAAAAAAAGTCTGATAATATCCAGATCCGCTAATGAATAAACCAGTTATTAGCTACCTTCGTTCACGCAGCGGTCATTAAATTCTTACCTATAAAGGGTACTTAAGAAGAAAAAGAAATAAGGTGTATTAAATTCCATATTGTATCTTTTATAATTTCTTATACACGCCTAAATATGGTGTAATAACATGACCTTCATTTTTTTTCATCCACAAAAGTACCTTAGCAAGATTTATTGTTTCCAGTTAATAGTTCCTATATTATATGCAAATTGTAGTCGCATTAAAGGCTCACATTTTAAGTCATTTAATGCATAACTTTTACAAGCACAAAAATTCTCAGATCCCAAACAGTTGGAAATGAATCAATACATCATGTTTTATGAACACAAGAAAAGAATGAGGTGATGTATTTTTTTCTTGTATTTCTACTGCATTTGGAGTGTGACAGTAATATTCCTGTAGTCATTTGATGAATGGCTTCAGAATGTTCAATACCGTGTCTTATGCAAAACTACCATAAACTGATTTTCAAGCATATTGTAACACACAGTGTTAGGTTCTCAAATCGTAACAAGTCATGGCTGCTTCTTCCTGCCATTTCAATAAGTATTTATGTATGTCTCACTCTGGACCTTTTTCCTAGACACATCCATATATATATATATATATATATATATATATATAGATATATATATATATATTGTTATCTATTTTTAAAAGCAGAACCCTTAAATGCAAATGCACAGGGGAATACAGTAGCAGTCCTACAAAATTATGTGACAGACTTCCCTTCTGAGTATACAGCAATGGCGGGGTCCACTAGCACATACTTATTATACACAAAAGGAATATTTGATACCAGCCTTTTCACTCAGCTTATAATCTCAGATTTTCTAGGAGAGACCACTGAAATGTCCTCAGATCAGCCCAAAAATTGGGCAAATATGAGGACTTCAAAACCATGTTGGGAGGACCTAGGCTATTACAGAAATAGCTGAAGTCAATGGGCAGTCCTCCTGAAATGGCCCGAACTTAAATAAAATAAACAAAAAATGTAAATTAAATTCAAAATAAAATGTGTAAAAAAATATTAAAATCTAATAAAATATATTCAAATAAAACATTGTAAAATAAAAAATAAATGAAATTAAAATAAATAAATGAATATTAATAAAAACATTTAAACAAATTAATAATATAAAAAATATATTAATGATATCTATAATATAATATAAATATTACAAATCAAATTTTCATTGGCATGGTAATCATTCAAATATGTCATAATTGCATAATTATTAATAAAAATGTATTAGTAAAATATTCTATTACGACATGAATGGTGAAATTACTACGTTAATGAACATGAACATCATGTAATAAAAAATAAACGTGTCACATACGCCACTTAAATGTTAGGGAATAGCCAATATGCTTATATACATACATTAATACATTTAATATTATATACTCTTGTGGTATTGAAATGCCGGTGATGTCATGCCCGCTATAGGTTGGTATAACATCACCGGTTATTGTTCGCCATCAACATATGTTAGGTTATTTGTTCCTTTCCGCCATCGTGCATCACGGTACCATTTCCAAGCAATGTGGCCATCCACATAATGGACATTACATTGTAGTAATGATAATAATTCAAATATGTCCTTTTTGAAATTTTAGTTTGTATTAGTTTCAATAATCACAAAGTTCATACATATATATATATATATTTCTTTGAACGCTGTAAAAGAACATGGAAGGAATGAAAATGATACTGACCTTAACCAAGCACCAGTGCTTCTTTGGATGATGGAGTGTTTCCTTCAGGCTAACACTGACTTCTCCAGCTATTTATCAAAAGGACCAAAGCTTTTAAGACTATTATGACAAAAGTGTGATATTAATGACACTGCCAGTACAGTAATGTGTCAGGAACTTACATACGTTAATAGTTATAAAATCATGTGTTTATTAACATGGAGATATTAAAAACCACCTCCGGTCTTTTGTTTGTTTGTTTTTTTAATTTAGATTATCGTTAAATGAACAAATGCTCCCCCCCCCCCCCCCCCCCCCATAGTCTGAGGATGTAAGCAAGTTCCTATTGGCCAGTAAAAAAATAAATTGGTTTGAGGCCAATGTTGATTATAGAAGCAAAAGTGAGGCAAACCAATCGCCTTTCGACAAAGCTCAGATTTAGAATTAAAAAATGGCATGATCTCTGACGTGTAAAAGCTCGTTTGTGGTTCAGTAATCTATAAGTATATTAGTATTGTTGCAAATTTCACATTTGTCATTATATTTATCGATGATCTCCCTCGTTTTTTTATCAAATTACCACTTGTCTCAGTTCGTGACCTCTGTTTAATCTATATTTGTGTCTCAATTTACATGCCAATACTTTTTGCTTGTGTCCAACAGTGGTTCACTACACGAGCTGGATCATTTTTGCTCCTTTGTTAACATCTGGTACACATAAGAGCCTCTGCATATTGGGAATTAAGATAAGCCAGAATGTAAACTAATTATGCATTCGATCTTTTGGCCTTAAAAACACAATTTTTCACATTCCTTGTTCCTTTCTTTATGACGGTCTCTGAGGCGTAAGTTGCTCCAAGATATATATTTCTCTATCCATATATCAAAGAGAATAGGAAGTAGAAACTGCACAGACAATTAGTTTGTGATCCAAATTGGAGCAAACATGGAGGGAATTTAAATATATGCTAATGATCAAATTACACAAAAGCCCTGTTAATCCATTTGCCATGTGAAAGTACATGTACACTGGTGAAATGCAATATGTTTTTCGTACTAACTGAATATAGTAATGTGTTTTTATAGATAATCTTCCAGATTATATAGGTAAAGAATTAATGGTAGCATAATAATAAATCATTCTATTATTTTAATTGAATTCATTTTCCATTTTGGAGTTGTGGTTTTGGATCTACTATATGTTATAGGCCCAGGCATGTGTATACATGCATATAATAATGTATAAAACCCCATTCTGGATGCAAACACTTGGTTTACAATATATTGTGTTGATTAAATAGGATTGTTTAAATGAAGCTGGGAAAAAAAATCAATGCAAGAACTGTAGCGTTCTCACGTTTATTTCCCTATTAACCTCTTTGCATTGCAAGGATATCAGGAAAATGTATTTTAAAATGGGGTTAGTGTTTTGATATTTGCATTGAAATAGAAGGTGCATTCTATGATAAAATGACAATCAGTTGTTTTTTTTCTGCTACATTTACTGCATCGGCTACAGTATCTCACTGACAGCACAATGACAGCTGTACAGATAAAAAAAAATAGGTTTCTGCAAAAAAAAAAAATGCAACTATTCAAATTGTCCATGCCTTTTCTGTAGACTGTAGTGAAAAAGAGAATTTTTAATGAAAAAGATCCCATACCTATCTAAATATGTGAATCTTATTAATATTCATTCAAACATGGAGACCAGTTATTTTTCACTAGAACACATACTTAAACACGACATGCATCCATCTTTACACAATGATAAGCATTGTGATATGTTGTGATATGTTATTTAAAAAAAATAAATGTACTACTGATTATACCTAATCATAAGCGCTTCATCTAAATGTGCTTGATGCAGGAAATACCACTGGTTACATTTTGTTGCTAATGAGTACTATTTATAATCTACTTCTGTTGTATATCCTATGCTCTATACCCACAAAATAATGACATAAATATTGTTGAGCAGTATGTGGACATTAAAAGGTATTTAATGTATGTTGGTATTGAAACGTGTTACATACAGAGGGTTAAGATGGTTAGCAATAAGCCAGGGTGGGATATCTTTAGTTTGGAATATGACAGTTTCCCTCCCTCTCTGTTTGTTTGTTTGTTTGTTCACCGTTGCGGCATAGATTGGTTTATCCTGCTTATTATTGTGGTTCATTTATGCACACACTTGGAAAACATGGGGTGGGCATTGGTACACACCCATGAGGGTTTAGTCTTGGGCAGTTTATATTGGATGGTAAAGTCAAAATTGGTGGTATGGATGGTTTTGAGTTATGGGTTTTAAATGGATGGGCCTCAAATTTGGTTGGAAGGCAAGAAAATAGCCAGGTGCTGTGGCTGCTCCCACCCCAACATTGGGTTATTGTATAATGTATGTTGTATGTTATTTATGGAATTTATTCAATGAAGATCTTGATTGCTTTACTGAATATGTTAACTTGGTAGTAAACTGTTATATGGTTTACTGCTGGTGGTCATGTGTGGATTTGTCTGGCCCCGGTCCCACTGCATTAACGGTCACACAGTCACTCAATCACTCTATTTGATGCATGGAAATGAATAGAGGCCAGGAACTCTTATATCTTTATCCTAATTCTTCCAGCCATACGGAGACTTTCTCTAACTTGAGGCTTCTTCTTCTTCAACTATAACAACAGCATGCCAGGATTGTGCACCCGTGTCTGCCACCATATTTGTACTCTTGTCGACCCATACATCAAGGCATAAAAACGTGTGGCTTGGTAAAAAAAGATTTCAACTATTGTAGATTGTACTAGCAAATTGGCGATCACAATGCATAGACATCTTTTTATCATCTATAAAGTGATGCCTTGTCATTTTTAGATGACAGGCACACTTCAATTAAGTTTTCTTACAGGAACATTTTGTTTTATGTAACTGGCATGGATAATAATCTCGAAATAAGTCAAATTTCCAGGATTGTAAGTCACATATTCAACACTCATTTTGTGCCCCAAAAAAAGCCCTTTTCATAGCCGTGGCACTGAAAGATTTACAGGTGTTGATCTGTTATTGCATAACTTTGAATCAAAGCACTACTATTCAAATGTCCACCACTACTTATGAGGCCTAAATAACCTTCTATAAAACATAGCGTGAATAAATTGATGTATGCATGTGTGTGCGCTTGTGCGTGTGTAAAATATTTGCCGTTAAGATTAATACTATTTGGTATTATGTTGTAATTAATTTCCTAATCAAAACAGGCTGACAGCATGCCTTCACGGAGTAGTATAAAATTTATAAAGCAAGGATTATCCCCAGGCTATTCGCGCAAAGTATGTTGACTTAAACAGAGCCTTCTTTAAAGATGGTCTAGTATTCCATTCACAGCTGTAATTCCTCTAGTGATTTATGGTAGATAACAACTCTAATTATACTCTCTGCAGCACATAAAAAATAGAAAACCATAGCTGAACTTAATATTTAAATAAATCCGGAAAAATACAATCCTAAAAATCAAATAACCTTCAAACTGATTAATCAGCAAGTTCTTAGAATATTTTTCCTAGAGGAATATTTTCGAGAAATCTTGGAAAAAACAGTCACATTACAAGTGTTCTGCTAAGTCTAGCATGCATTCGTCACTATTAGTGACAAAACGCGGACACAAAATTAGACTATAAATACTATATCTGATTCTAGAGCCCACCAAACACCATAGGGTACATATCACATATATAATATAATATTAGTATCAGACACTAGAGTCGATGTGCAGTATTCATAGTGAATGACAGTGGACTACATTGTAATTTTCCTAAAATACCTGGGAGTGAAAATATGTGTTATAATGTACCAAAACTAAATATAAGGACCATCAAAGAGATTTTGAATAATATTGAAATAGTTTCTTCAATATAACTCTTCAGGATGACTCCAGTCAAAAAAAAACTAAATGAATGTATGTAATTCTTAACTTTTCATTGGAAAGCATTACCCTGGGAATTAGACCTCCCAGCACAAAAGCTTAAACATTGTGTAAAAAAATAAGTGCTCCGAATGGGAGCCAATCAGAGTTCTACCAGAGAAATGTGTGGGGATTTTTTTGGAACAGTCTGGTCACTAAGTGGTTAATGACTCCTCAACTTTCCAAACAAAACAGATAAAAAAAATATCTTTTGTCTGTTTTGACTCTGGGACCAGAGCTCACAGAAGCCTCCAGGTTTTGTTATTTTACATGACAAGATGTGTATAGCAGATTGACATAGTAGTATTACTCATTTGCAGGTGCATAATATGCATGTGCATTCACACATTTTACCTGAAATAAAGACAAAAATAGCATTTTTTCCACTGCATTTTTTGCAGCAGGAAGAAGTAGCCACAGCTTTGCATATTGCTGTCTTACCATTTATTGCTTCTCTATCTGTCCAAGCACACTGGTAATTTAACTTCTCATCCATCCAATGAAGTTTCTAGGAATATGTTCTGACTGTTAGAATCTGCCCCAAAGTTTCTCGTTTTCAAACTATGGAACACCAATTTTTAGAAAGGAAAAGTAGGTTTGGATGAAATATTATTGGTTGATTTCTAGCATGGAAAATAATGAAATAAAACATGTTTTTTTTGTCATGTTTTACATTTTTTTTAAAGGAACTATATTTTGTAAACATTTTTTTTACTGTGAGTTTAGAGAATTAAACATGTTTTGAAAATGATCTATACATTGTGTTAGCAAAATTGCATTTAGCTAAATTAGGAGAAAAATATGTTTTATATGTGTCTCTTGAGTCTCCAGTTTATGACATCATCTGTGGCTTAATATGCAGATTACACATTTCCCATTGAAAAAAAGCAGTTCATTTGCATTTCAAGCCAAAGGTCATGTCATAAACAACAGGCACATTTAAAACAAAAGTTCGTCCTAATTTAGGCTTTTGCTTGCAATTTTGCCATCACAATATATATATGATTTTCACTCATTTTTCTCTAGATTCAAAGTAAAAGCAATGTTTAAGTGATACAGTCCCTTTAACTTTATTGTCATGGATGGTCTCTATTTAAATCAACAGATATGAAATGATACATATTCTCAATTGAACACGGTATGTCATTATACTGTGTGATGAAGCAGTGGAATGACAATTGTAGAAAAATGGTTCACAACAAAAGGGGGAAAAAAATCTCTCATTCATAATGAATCTCCAAATCAATATCATCTTTCAATAAAATAGATCTGACGTTCATACTTGCCTTAACACTCCAATCACATGTAAAATCATTAAATGTCCTCTATTGCAACACTATGGCGTCTATTCATTAAAATTCGAGAATAGAGCGAGAAGGTCGACTTGGGAGCTCGGCTTTCACTTTAAAAGTCGACCTCCACGCATTATTCTCAAATTTTATTGAAAGGTGATATTGATTTGGAGTTCCATTATGAATGAGGGTTTTTCTTCTCATTTTGTTATGAATCATTTTTCTACAATTGTCATTCCACTACCAATGGTCTCCAGGACATCTAACACATATGGAATTCCAGGTCAAGTGGGCATGGCCCCCCATATAAAAAGAACAGTGTCAGGAGCTCCCTGCCCCTGCTAATATTACTGGCATCCATTGGGGGCAGTGGCGTACCTACCACCAAATGTGCGGGCAAACGGGGCAGCTGCCCAGGGCCCATTCATTCTTGGGGCCCAAGGCAGCTGCCCCATGGGCCCCTGCTACCCGAGTGACTCCCCCCTTCTCCAGTCAGTACTTACCTCCTTGCTGATGTCTCCCGGTGCAGGTCCATAGCTGTGAGGGAAGCGTTGTGCGCTCCCCTCAGGCCGCGCGGATCAATAAAGTTTGTGTTAAAAAAAAAATTCTACAAACTTTATTGATCCGCGCGGCTGAAGGGGAGCGCACAACGCTTCCCTCACAGCCACGGACCTGCACCGGGAGACAGCGGCAAGGAGGTAAGTACTGGGGTCTGGGGAAGGGGGGAGGAGGATGGCATAACGAGCATACTGAGGGGCAATATCCTGGCATATTAAGTGGCAATATCCTGGCATATTAATTGGCATTATCCTGGCATATTAAGTGGCATTATCCTGGCATATTAATTGGCATTATCCTGGCATATTAATTGGCATTACCCTGGCATATTAAATGGCAATACCCTGGCATATAAAGTGGCAATACCCTGGCATATTAATTGGCAATATCCTGGCATATTAATTGGCAATATCCTGGCATATTAATTAGCTATACCCAGGCATATTAAGTGTCATTATCCTGGCATATTAATTGGCTATATCCAGGCATATTAAGTGGCATTATCCTGGCATATTTATTGGCATTACCCTGGCATATTAAATGGCAATACCCTGGCATATAAAGTGGCAATACCCTGGCATATTAAGTGGCAATATCCTGGCATATTAATTGGCAATATCCTGGCATATTAATTAGCTATACCCAGGCATATTAAGTGTCATTATCCTGGCATATTAATTGGCTATATCCAGGCATATTAAGTGGCATTATCCTGGCATATTTATTGGCAATATCCTGCCATATTAAATGGCAATATCCTGGCATATTAATTGGCATTATCCTGGCATATTAATTGGTTATATCCAGGCATATTAAGTGGCATTATCCTGGCATATTAATTGGCTATATCCAGGCATATTAAGTGGCATTATCCTGGCATATTAATTGGCAATATCCTGCCATATTAAATGGCAATATCCTGGCATATTAATTGGCATTATCCTGGCATATTAAATGGCAATACCCTGGCATATTAAGTGGCTATATCCTGGCATATTAATTGGCAATATCCTGGCATATTAAATAGCAATATCCTGGCATATTAAGTGACAATATCCTGGCATATTAATTGGCATTATCCTGGCATATTAATTGGCAATATGCTGGCATATTAAATGGCAATATCCTGACATATTAATTGGCATTATCCTGGCATATTAAATGGCAATACCCTGGCATATTAAGTGGCTATATCCTGGCATATTAATTGGCAATATCCTGGCATATTAAATAGCAATATCCTGGCATATTAAGTGACAATATCCTGGCATATTAATTGGCATTATCCTGGCATATTAATTGGCAATATCCTGGCATATTAAATGGCAATATCCTGACATATTAATTGGCATTATCCTGGCATATTAAATGGCAATACCCTGGCATATTAAGTGGCAATATCCTGGCATATTAATTGCCAATCTCCTGGCATATTAAATAGCAATATCCTGGCATATTATTTGGCAATATCCTGGCATATTAAATAGCAATATCCTGGCATATTAAGTGGCTATATCCTGGCATATTAATTGGCTATATCCTGGCAAATTAAATGGCAATATCCTGGCATATTAAGTGGCAATAGAGTGGCAAAATCCTGGCATATTAAAATGGGAAAAGAATGGCAGATTGAGGGGCAAAATACTGTAATATTAAATGGCAAAGGAATGGCATATTAAATGTCAAAAGAATGGCATATTGAATGGCTAAATCCTGGCATATTGAGGGCACATAACTGGCAAATGGGCAAATAACACTGGCAAATGGTCACATAACTGGCAAATGGGCAAATAACTGGCAAATGAGCAAATAACACTGGCAAATGGTCACATAACTGGCAAATGGGCACATAATTGGCAATCACATATATTGGCAATCTGGCTGTGGCATATTGGCAATCGTGGCTAATCGTGGCATAATGGGCAAATTGGCTGTGGCCAAACTGATACTGTGGCATGTTCTGTGGGGCAAAATAACATGTACTATGGGGTAAAAGGAACACTGTGGCATGTTCTGTGGGGCAAAATAACGTGTACTATGGGGGAAAGTGACACTGTGGCATGTTCTGCAGGGACAGTTCAGTGGGACAAAGTGACACTGTGGTATGTTCTGGCGGGAAAATTTATACTGCAGCATGCCAAATCGTGTGGGTGCAATATGAGTACAAGCCAAGTGCTGTGGGTACTGTATAGTGCTGTTTTAAGACCTTTAGGTGCAATGTGGATGCAGGGAAACGTAATAAAAATAAGAAATTAACAATTTTTCAATAACATTTTCATTACATATGAAAATAGTTGAATATAATATTAAAAAGTTCATATAAGTATCCATGCAGCTAGTTATATACATATATTTGGGGTCCACCTCAAGCTTTTGATAAGGCTGAAAATATTTTAACTTTTTTTTTTTTTGTGTCCAGAAAAGTAATATTACTTTACTGAGAAGGTGGTGGATGAGAGGTTAATATATGAAGGAGTTTAAGCATGCATGGGATAAGCATAAGGCTATCCTTGATATAAGAGAAGGCCAGGGACTAATGGAAATATTACTTTACTGAGAGGGTAGTGTATGCATGGGATAGCCTTTCAGCAGAAGTGGTAGAGGTTAATACAGTGAAAAAGTGTAAGAATAAGGCTATTCTAGATATAAGATAAGGCCAGGGATTAATGGAAGTATTACTTTCTGAGAGGGTAGTGGATGCATGGAATAGTCTTCCAGCAGAAATGGTAGAGGTTAAAACAGTGGTGGTCAGAAACGTTGTATTATTTTACTGAGAGGGTAGTGGATACATGGAATAGTTTGCCAGCAGAAGTGGTAGAGGTTAATACAGTGATGGAGTTTAAGCATGCATGGGATAGGTATAAGGCTATCCTAGATTTAAAACAAGGCCAGGCACAAAGCGGAACAGTTGGGAGGCATGGAAGTGGCATTTCTGGGGTGGAGTTGCATGGTTGGGTCGGGGGGCCCGAGGCAATTTTTGCACCGGGGCCTGGTGGTTTCTAGTTACACCTCTGATTGGGGGCCTGCTAAATGGCTCTCAGCCCCTATAAAATGAATAGGCCAGGGACTTGCTCAAGGGTGAAAATCACTCCTCCCCCCCCCCCCCCCCCCAGCACACAAAGTGTGCCCTGTAAATAAAATATTACCTTCACTTCTCATTTTCAGCCCAGGAATTATGTGCCATTTATCAAGCTCCCAGCCAGGTTACAATTAGTGGGAGAGAGCATTATAACTAAGCTGGGGGAGGGGAGAGCCATTTGACAGCATTTTTTATCTTCTAATTCAAACTCCACGTCTGATTTCGGAGGTCGAGTTTGACTTATCTTGACCTTGCAAAAAAACTTAGTGAATATCATTTTGAGGGATCCAAAGGGGGATGGCGAGTCTGTTCAAGGTCGGTGATCGAGATTAGTGCTAATCTCCACCTCCAGTCCCGAATTTTAGTGAACAGTCCCCCATAATGTATGAATGTGAACAGTTATGCCAGGTAAGTACTAAGTAAAGCCTTTTAATATGGCCACTTCTGATTTTTACGATTTTGTCCTGCTTTCATTTTTAACTACTTTATATGTTTTATGAGTGAAACGACTCATGTTTTGTAAATATAACTTTGATTATTTGTATAAATCTTAGATATTGTCAATTGACTCGATTCTATACGTTTTCCATATTGCCAGGCTATCACTCTTTGATTAATTTCGCATTCCGATTCCTGAATCATCAAAAACAGCTGTGCATACTTCACATATTGTTCATTGAACTTGCGCTAACAAGTCAAAATGTTCCATAGTTCGGCAAAAAAATGCTGATGTTTTATTTATATAGACCAAGAACAGAAGAAAAATAATCCTGAAACAAACTAGTTTCCTTTTAAATTGCATAATGTTTTATGCATATTTTATGTTAAATTGTTTTTCTTGTTTGTGCAACATGGTATAGGTTTATATATTGGCAAATGTGTAATATTTACAGTCTGCATATATGGAATAATATGTCAGTATTAATGTGTCATAAATAAGTAATACACAGATATAAAGGTATGCATAATTCTTTACCAAACTGCTGTCATCACTAGAAAATATATCGAACATTGTCACAATTTAATAGCTAGTTAGTTAAAGGAATATTAAAGTTTGATATAGATGATCTGTAAGCCAGTGATAGTGAATGCTTTTGGTCCTCAACTGGCCAATGCTGAGATCTCAAAGTCCCAGCAAACCATATGAAACCATAAAGAAACTCTCCACACCAGCTGGTATGGCATAAGTAACCCATCATAGACCTGGTGGCTGAAACTTTTTAAGCCCCTATGACATAAATAAGTTATAGCTAACTATTGGCATCCATCCTATGTCTCGGAGAGCCGGGTCACTAAACCTCCATGCATTTTGCAAAGCATGGCTCAAGCTGTGAGTAGGAAGAGAAGTCTGTACTTTCTGTGTTTATGCATCCCCTATGCCCTGTGGTCCCCAGAGAGAGGGGCAATAGAGACATTCCATGTGCATGTTAGCTCTTGAGGACAACCTACCCTTAAAACTACATAATACTCTGTGTGATCCTATCCCCCTCACCCTCCTTTCTATCACTTCTCTTTAGCTTATTACCCTCCATCTCACCCTCCCTCTAGCTTATCAGCCATCTCACCCCTCACTCCAATTAATCACCCCTCTCCCTCGTCATCTCACCCTCTCTCTCCATCATATCACCCATGTCATCCCCTCCCTCTTGTCTATCCATTAAGGAAGCAAGACTTAATAAAGATGTCCTGCTTATCCGGAGTAAACCCAACATATATCTTAATAGATAAATCCAGGTCTCCTCCCTGCTGTGTCTCACAGCTGAGACACAGCAGTTCTCGAGGCTGGCATGCACTGACAGTCTTGGAATTAAATAATCTGCTGCTGGAATGAAACAATTTCCCTAAAATCATCTAATTTGAAGTACCTCCATTGCTGAAATTATTACATAAAAATAGCAAATTATTTTTTATTTACATATATTTTTATTGGCTATTATTATATATTTTATATAATTTCATGTTAATTTATGTTTTATGTACCTTGTTATTTCATGTCCTTATATTTTTACTCAATTTATTTGCTTTTTCTGTGATATATTTATGAAATTGTAACACTATATATATTTACTAAGCACTGTCTCTTTTTTTTTCGAATGTAATATTTAGGTCTCAACTTTTATTACAGATACAAAATTCTACAGTCTTCAGTTTGTTGGTTTTCAACATTGACTGCAGTAATATTAACTAGATCCATACTGAGCATGCCGTATAATGGATATTGCTATATAAATCAGTATATGAGCACAACGCATTTCTAATATGACTGACGTTTGATGACATTACATTACATTACAATAAATATTACTATCATCATTATTTTACCTCCATGCTATAACTACAGGGACATTTGTTTATGTCATCATTGTATAACATCACTTTAAGGAATACACAGACTGAAAACAAAGATTTACTTGTGCTTTTGTTTCCTCTCTGTGAGACTCACACTGTGTGATGAAGGTCTGCGTTATTTAGCTCAGACTTTAATATGCAGTCTGTCAAAAAAAAAAAAAAAGTGCAGTACTTTACTTACACGTTAAAAGGCATAACATACCCCCTAATGTATGTAATTAGGATATTAGAAATCACCTCAGCATATCATGATCTTATGAAGGCGCTTCACTTTTTCCTGAATTACAAAACTCCCTGGTGGCTCCTAATACCCTTATTATATGCAGTAGGAGGCACAATATCCCTTATATTATCCAAATGTTATTCAATAATAGTATTTAAATGAATAGATTTTGATGGAGCTGGTTGTGTAAGGAGCGCGACTTATCATTAGCAAAATCCTTGAAAACTTCTTCAACAGCTGCTGGTGTTTCCTATGAGATAAACTGCAGAAAATGACAGTATACTGTGGGCACAGCAGAGGGTACAGGGGAATGGATTTCAACCTTTAACTCTATACACCATCCCACGTCTACCTCTAACCTCCAGCGTACACGAATAGAAAAGCCCTTTAAAGCTCCAACAGGTCTCCCCTTCAGTTTTGAAAGGAGGTGATAAAGTTGGACATAGGGAGATATTGTTTGTCAAGAAGCAGGAACCTAGGAATCAAGTTAAAGATATATTAATGCCTACAAAAAAAAACTAATCTAAAAAAAATAAACAGCAAAGTAATTCTTGTGTCGATAGAGTTTGCAATTTTGGAAATCTCCACGTATGGACTCAAAGCAAACATTACTGACTGTTCATGATCAGAAGAAATAAACACATGCCCACTAAAACAAATAGTTAAGGGAGTCAGGTCTGATAGTAGTTAAGGTGTTTTTGGTCTGCTACCTCCATCTCCCACTATGTTGTTTATTTTTACTTGGACTTGTATTTGGATTTTTTCTTATGTACTTTTGGACACAGATTCCATGTTATTGTTTGTGACTTTATGTTTATTAATGATTAACACTGAATCAAGCTGACAATATCTATATGTGTCATTTGCTTCTATGACTATATTTGTACACCATCACCTTCCTTAAGGTCTTTAAGACATGAAGATTCCTCATCAACCTCAACAAGGCATTATAAAACTTTCTCTAGCATGTTCTGCCAAGAACAGTAGAGTATATGTAAAGAGTAGACAACTTGTTTTTCTTTTTTTCTTTTGTTAAATAATAACAGCCGGAATATTAAGCACAAATAAAATACAATTGATATTTAATCATTTATTATTTAAAAATAATTTATTCTATTAAAACTATAATAATCATTCCTTTGCCAATCAGAATGTAGAGTATTATAATCAGGTTAACCATCACAAGCCTGGTCACTTCTTCTTTTTTTTTTTTTTACAGAATACTTCTCACCCACAACCAAACCATTGAGAATACATTTAACCCACAACCAACTAAAACAGAGAGAACATTTTTCACCCGCAACCAACCAAAACAAACTCAGGAGATGATTATGCATGGCATTTTTCCATCTCAGTGTCATTCTTGACACCCAGAGCCGAAAATGGCTGGGTAAGTCCAACAATGACACTTCCCATGCACCGCCAACAAGTTGTAGGGGGCGTGTCTAAAAGAGGCGAGGGAAGTGTCCATTAAGTTAGGCATCCTGTGAACCAAAGTCATTAAAAGGCAAATAGTTACACCCACAATCATGAATAATTATTACACTGACATCAACTGAAGCTTTCTGAGAAGCAAATATTCAGTATGATACTGCTTGTTTTATGCTCATACTGAATTAGGATCAGTCCACACTGCTATATAAATAAACTAAGTAAACACAAAGTGCTTTTGGACAAATGTGTACTTGTTGACTTGAGTCAACAAGCTACCAAAGAATACACACTGTATCTATAAGTCTTTCAATATTCCCTGATCTTCTAAAACATAAAGCTCTTGTGCACAGATGAGAAGATACATTAGATGAAAAGATCAATAAACATATACAATAAAGTGAACATGTGCGCTAGTGACCAACACTAGAGAAAAAAGAGCATTACCCTTTTCTATGAGATGAAATGCTCAGATATTATGCAAAGGGAAAAACAAAAACAATTATAGTGTAGTATATCAGTGCAATGGTATAATAGTGCAAAGTGCATAAATGGTACACTCACATTTACATGAGCAATACCCTGCTCAAGATAAATAGCGTGGGTGAGCTCAGATAAAAGCAAGTAGATCTTGTAAACCAGCTCCAGAAGGAGCCCAGATATCCAGATCACATGGGAAGGAGAAGGCAGGATTGCACAAGTAAGTATATTAATATAAGCAATAAAACCAACAAACATGATTTTAAATGTAAAGATCTTACATTTAAAAACGTTTTAAAAGTCCCAGATGCTTGTCCATAAAACCAATAGTGTTGTCTGTGCACTCCTCTCCTCTCACACAACCTGTGTTTATGAAAATGTATGTTACAGTCATATCAAAGCTGGTATAAGAGCAGTTTTGTATTTATCTAATTTCATTTTTTGTTTTTCCTACAGTACTCAACTGAACCATTTCAGAATGTGGCCTGTTCCAATCATGCAATGAAGGTGTATCAAAAAACATTTAGAGGTTCCCAAGTGTAAGAGATCTGCACACTATTCCCACTTCATAAATAAAATAACTTCCAGTCAACCTAAAGGGAATTTGAAACATCTCTGGAAGTTCTGGAAATTACATTTCTTAAAGACCTTTGCGAGCACTAGAGGTCTGTCAGGATTATGAAGGTTAGTGATACATCAGTAACATTATTAGTAAGACGAAAATTGAAAAATGTTCACAATTTCTGAAGTCTGATTAACCTTTTTTTAACATACATAGCATACAGATTTAAATCAGGCCTGCCTTTGCATAAAAAAAAAAAAAAATGTATGAACACGAAAGTATTTCTCACAACAAATAAATATTTCATGGTAACAAATCTGCCAAAATAAAGCTTTGTCATTTTTTTTTTACTTCTGAAACATGAAAAGCTAAACATGCAATATTGCTAACCCTAACCGAGGCTGTTGCTGAACTACAATTCACACAGTGCTGAGGGAATCAATACTGTCTAAGGGAACCAGAAGGCTAGCTGTTCATCATGGGGGGGGGGGGGAATACACGTTTCTGAGACCTGTTATAACCACAACAATATGTTATCAGAATTTAAACAAAGCCTATTGTGCACAGGTGAAAATCTATAATGTCTTAAGTAGGCAATGTATTCATCTTGGATTAGGTTCACTATGTGGCAAGTTGCTTGACTGCTCTGCAATAAATAATTATACAGGAGGTGCTTTTAAATGATGCTCTTAAACTCCGTAGAATAATATAAAGGCCTTAAATCTATTTATTTTTGTTTACATCTATGTAAATCTACCAAAATTGAATCATATTATGGCATAGATATATTAATATTAACAGAAAATAGGCGTCACCTATGCTTCACCTATGTAACCTGTGTAACATCAGTCTGTAGGTTTGAATTTAGTGCGCATGTGTCATATCAAGAGCTGTTTTTTTACATGTGCTGAGCAAAGGATAACGAAAGAGACACCAACTGCCATTATCCTAAATATCAGATTTTAAAAAAACTTTGTAAGAGAGACATAGGTGGTAAGGTGCTTGATGCATAATCCAAAATATACAGCATATCAGCAAGTGTGAGTTTCAGACACAAAGTGGACACCCACTTACCAATGTGGGGGGAGATATTCCTAACTAATTATTTAGACCCTGTTTTAAAAGTGTAAACATTATATAGGTTAGCAGTGAACAATATGATAATATTCATAGTTATATAAGCAGTAAAGATGTCAATATTCGTCAAGACCTTGTCATTATTATATTCCACTCCATTAACACAACATTCTTATGACTAAATGTGACCTTTGTTTTAGAGAATTGTTATTTTAAGTATAAAGAACCTTTTATTTGAATAAATGAATGGTTTTCTATTAATATAATGGGCACAATGGTAACTATAAGGTAACTAACTTGGTAGCACATTGTTTTACTTTATATTCATCAATATCATTTAATTTATCGTAGAGCAAAGAGTTAAAACAGAGGGGAAGCGATAAAATAAAAACCGTTTTTTCTTGGCTATATATGCAGACAATAGGCAGAAATACTGCTGTGCTATTGTTAAAAAAAGACTCATTTGAAAATATGTTTCTTTGATGGAAATGGTAATTGCTTCTTTTACAGGATAAATTATTGAGATAAGAACAGGAAAAAATGATCCAAATGTATCTGTGCTACAGTATATGTAGAATATTCATGAACATTGCATGAAAACAAAAGTAATTTTGAGCGGTGTATATTAACCCATTGATTTGCAGAGGGTGCAGAATGTTTAGTGCCATTATTTGTCGCTGTCGACACGTTTGGTTTGCTTATCATGGGAAAATTTTCCATATGGCTAACTCTCTGCAGGTGCCAAACATACCTAGCTACTCAATAATGAGAGAATTTTGCGGGGAATTGAGGTGGGTTTGAAATTCCGGTCTCACTTCTCTGCAATTCTCACTTTATTGAGTAGGCCCTTATAGGTGGGTTTGTTGCACATAGAGAGGTAGCTATATGGAAAAGTTCCTCATGCCCACGGTTAAATAGGGTGGTGGCTTTTTAATGTTTTGAGGCTGTTTTTCTGCCAGAGGACTTGGACCTTTTGTTAGGATACATAGCATCATGGACACCTGACTGCCTCTCCCAGAAAGCTTAAAATGGCCCCTGGTTGGATCATCCAGCAGGTCAATGAGCCAAAACATACCGTATTTATCGGCGTATAACATGCGCCGGCGTATAACACGCACCTCATTTTAAGAAGGAAATTTCAGGAAAAAAAACTTAAATTCAAATAAAGAACTTTGAAGCCCAATATGCCATTTTAATATGCCAGGATATTGCCCCCAATATGCCATTTAATATGCCAGGATATTGCCCCCAATATGCCATTTTAATATGCCAGGATATTGCCCCCAATATGCCATTTAATATGCAGGATATTGCCCCCAATATGCCATTTAATATGCAGGATATTGCCCCCAATATGCCATTTTAATATGCCAGATATTGCACCCAATATGCCATTTTAATATGCCAGGATATTGCCCCCAATATGCCATTTTAATAGGCCAGGATATTGCCCCCAATATGCCATTTTAATATGCCAGGATATTGCCCCCAATATGCCATTTAATATGCCAGGATATTGCCCCCAATATGCCATTTAATATGCCATGATCTTGCCCCCAATATGCCAGGATATTGCCCCTTAGTATGCTCGTTATGCCATATAGTTTAAACAATAAACACAATTTTTCCCAGGCTTCTTTGCCAATATTAGAGAGGGGCACTGTAGGTGAATTTCTTCTCTGTCTGTGTTCCTCAAATGGCAGCTATAACTTCTGAAGTAGAGTACATTGGCTATCATTGGCAATTCTGTATATTTGCTGAAATAATATGAAAAAATTACAAATTGCAATCTCATAGGATCCTTGAGGAATGAAAATGTTTTTGAAAAACTGTGTTTGAAAAAATTCCCCTGTTTGAATATGTGTGGGGTATACAGTGATTCAATAATTGTGACTGACAGACATATAGGACATTTAGAAGTACATATTAGAATTCCTGAGTGACTCCTTATTAATACAGGTAGCTCGCAATTTGTCAGCTGCAGTACAATATACTTGTATGTTTTATGTTAGATGGTTTGTAGACTGGCTTATTATGAATAATAAATCATAAGCATGGCACAGCCCCCCTTCCATATACACATTCATACATAAAAGTGGCCGTCTACACTTAGAACATTTCTTTCTAACACCCACCATCAGCTGGCTTTCAGGAGCCCTAATGATCATAAATCACCAAATCATGGCAGCATAAAATCCAATCTTGTTTTTAATAGAAAGGTTTGCGCTATCCTGTTCATTGACAGGTCCACAATCTCGTGTGAAGATTGTTCATGATTCATCTAGATGTTGAAGCACATTTTTCATCATTGTACTTCTTTATCCGTACATTCCAGCTCTTTCCTTAACAAAATAACCCTTTTCCCATTCCTTTTCCATTCCTTGACCCTCTTCATCTAGTTAAGATAAATTCCCATAACCTACAGTTGACATCACTTGACAACTCCATCACATTGCTTCTGCTCTATCCCACTACTTATCCTAGTCTTCTTTGATACTCTACAAGACCTGTCGCTTGACTTCTTTTTCTCCTTTAATTTGTCCCTTTTCCTCTGTTTTATTCTCTGATTTTTAATTTATCACTCTTTTCAAGCACTCACTTGGGATCTCATTCCCACCTATTTCCTTCCTTTCCCTCTCTATGCTTCTCTAAACTTGGTCGCATGGAGGCACAGTGGAGGTTATAAAGCTGGAAAGGTATAAAGCTGGAAGGGTATAAAGCTGGAAAGTGTAAGGAAGTGAAAGAAACTGTAAAATTCACATTTGTTACTTTACAGTGGAGGAGAAGAACTAAATGGTGTTTGGCAGAGGTTCTCTGACACTAAACAGACACTTTACAACGTCTGATTCTTTAGACATGGGTTATGCCGATGCAACAAGCTATATTAGATATCAATTAACATATGTACTATGTATGACTATTATACAGGGAAAAAAGCAGCAAATAAAAAATAGACTCTTTATCAATAAAAGATATTTTAATGCCTCGGACCCTTCCACAGTATTGAAAGATCAAGGTTATAAACCACATGTAGGCAACTACCTGCTCCTTTAACTGCTGCTAAGATTTCTTCACTGTTCGTGGCAATCTCTGCTGAAAATGGCTCTATACTTTGGACTGGTTGCAGTTGTCTGCTGAATGATCTTCCAGGATGCTCCAGAACTCCTCTGAGCATTTGATCAGACAGGACTCAATCCCAGGCCTCCATCTCTGCTTAGCATAGGACTTCTTGCATCCAGCACTGAACTAAAAGTGAATCTAAAATGGAGTTCTAAATATACAGTCAGAAGCTAACCATTTGCAGGTCACTATGCCAAAACTGCAGGATAGTAAATGACAAAAGAAATTAATGTGATCCCAGATGGGTTACACTTAATGTATAAAAATGTCTTTCAGAAATATCAACATGATTCCAAATTTAATTCCTGTGCTGAATAGACTTTACATTATAACACTGTATACTGAATAATAGTATATTGTTTAACATTTTAAACTGGATGGGATGTGAATTTACAAGACGTTAACTTTTTAACTCTTTCCATGTGCCTAAGAATTATTAGCCTCTACTTTGCATTGGATATTTAGGGGTTAAATATAAAAGTCAATTATGAGGCAAAATTATAAAAGTTTCCGTGGTAACTGCTCCACTTTTAGGATTCTGTCCAATTGTTAACTTTTTATTGTTATGCACAATAGACTTTGGATAAAATGGAAGATCGGGTCAGTAACTGACAAGCTGGATTCCACACAGATCAGGGAGGGAGAGATATGCATCAGAACACAAAGAAGTATGTTGAAGAATCAAGTGTAATGTGGATGTCATTGTTGACAAAATGCAGTGGTATCTAATACCAAGGTCAATCTATAGAGTTTCATTAATGTGCTTTAATTGATAGTGTGTTTAATTTGATAGATTTTGTCATATTTGTGCATGGAAACCTCCAATGGTACATTTCTTATTAGAAATGTGATTTGCTCTTTGATAACCCTTTTGTACTGACTTGCACGTTGCACTTTAACTCCCATAACAGATATTAAATAATAACCATGCTACAAAGTCCATGTCCTTCTTTACACTCTTAATTTAACTATGCTATGTAAAAAAAAAAATGCACATTTTCAAGATCATAACAGAAGAAGATATATTTTCATTTTAAAGTGTATTTGGATCTTACAAGATAAGACAAGGTCATCCATTTACATTAGAAGAAAGGATGTTCATCCTTATTATTTGGTAACAAGAGCCATACCTACATTATATGGACAAAACTATTGGAACACACCTCTTATTACATTCATTTGTTTCATTCAGACCCTTTGGCGCAGGTGGGTAAAATCAAACACCTAGCCATGCAGTCAGCATTTACAAACAATTATGAAAACAATTTTGAAGAGCTCAGTGAATTCGAGAGTGGTACTGTGGTAGGATGCAACCTTTGTATTAAGTTAGTTTGTGAAATTCCATCCCTGCTAGATATTCCACAGCAATTATAAGTGGTAGTTTTGGAAATTGAAAGCAACTCAGTCAGGAAGCAGAAGACTGTGTAAAGTCAAAGAGCGGTGTCACCAAATGCTGAGGTGCATGGCACTTAAAAGTCACCAATGCTCTGCTGATTTCATAGCTGATGTGTTCCACACTTCCACTGTCATTAATATTATCCCAAAAAACTGAATGGAATGTGTTTCTATGGCCAAGCAGCTGCATTTAAGCCTCACATCACCAAGTACAATGCCATGGGTTGGATCAAGGTATATAAAGCACACTGCAACTGGACTCCGGAGCAGTGGAAACATAATCGGAGTATTGACAAATCATGCTTCATTGTTTGGCAGTCTGATGGATGGGTGGCTCTGGCTTTGGCGGATGCCAGGAGAATGTTACCTGCCTGACTGCATTATGCCAACTGTAAAGTTTGGTGGAGAAGGAATACTGCTGTGTGGCTGTTTTTCAGGAGCTGAGTTAGTCCTCTTATATCCAGTGAAGGGAAATCTTTATCAATACCAAGACATTTTGGACAATCATATGCTTCCAGCTAATCTTATTGATTTTTTTGATTGGGTAACTAAAATAATAGATCAGGGTGGTGCAGTAGACATTGCTTACCTAGATTTCAGTAAGGCTTTTGACACTGTCGCACATAGAAGGCTTATCAATAAACTGAAATCTTTGAGTTTGGATTTCAATATTGTTGAATGGATTAGACAATGGCTGAGTGACAGGCAACAGAGGGTTGTAGTCAATGGGGTATATTCGATGCAAGGTCTTGTTACTAGTGGGGTACCTCAGGGATCTGTTCTTGGACCCATTCTCTTTAATATTTTTATTAGCGATATTGCAGAAGGTCTTGTTGGTAAAGTATGTCTTTTTGCTGATGATACAAAGATTTGCAGCAGGGTTGATATTCATGGAGGGATAAGCCAAATGGCAAATGATTTAGCTAAACTAGAAAAATGGTCAGAGCAGTGGCAACTGGCATTTAATGTGGACAAGTGCAAGATTATGCACCTTGGGCGTAAAAACCCAAAAGCAGAATATAGACTATTTGGTACAGTCCTAACCTCAACATCTGAGGAAAGGGATTTAGGAGTAATAATTTCAGAGGACTTGAAGGTAGGTAGGCAATGCAATAGAGCAGCAGGAAATGCTAGCAGAATGCTTGGTTGCATAGGGAGAGGTATTAGCAGTAGGAAGAGGGAAGTGCTCATGCCATTGTACAGAGCACTGGTGAGACCTCACTTGGAGTATTGTACGCAGTACTGGAGACCTTATCTCCAGAAGGATATTGATACTTTGGAGAGAGTTCAGAGAAGGGCTACTAAACTGGTTCATGGGTTGAAGGATAAAACTTACCAGGAAAGGTTAAAGCATCTTAACATGTATAGCTTGGAGGAAAGACGTAACAGGGGGGATATGATAGAAACATTTAAATACATAAAGGGAATCAACACAGTAAAGGAAGAGAGTATATTTAAAAGAAGAAAAACTACCACAACTAGAGGACATAGTCTTAAATTAGAGGGGCAACGATTTAAAAGTAATATCAGGAAGTATTACTTTACTGAGAGGGTAGTGGATGTATGGAATAGCCTGCCAGCAGAAGTGGTAGAGGTAAACACAGTCAAGGATTTTAAGCATGCGTGGGATAGACACAAGGCTATCCTAGCTATAAGACCGGGAACGGGGGACTAATAAAAGTACTCAAAAAATAAATAAAAAAATTGGGCAGACTAGATGGACCGAATGGTTCTTATCTGCCGACACATTCTATGTTTCTATGTTTCAGCTTTGTGCAAACAGTTTGGAGAAGGCCCTTTTCTATTCCAGCATGACTGTGCCCCTGTGCACAATACAAGGTCCATAGAGACATGGTTGGATGGGTTTGGTGTGGTTGGATGATGTGGCGGAACCAACCTCGCCACTATGTTCTGGAGAAGCCTGGTTGCTCGTCTACTGCCTCTGGACTATTGCCCCATGATAAAAGCTTGTATTTTCCCCAGCAGAAAGGCTTGCTCGTGCCTTTCTGCCTGGGTGTTCGGTAGATTGAATCTACCGAACCAACTCACGAATGAACGGACCACCTGGGTAATGGATGTGACATAACACTATACGATAATATTGTTAGTTAGTTATATTCTGTTGGTATATTGGTTATGTGTAATGTTTAATTCTGTGAGTAGACCACTCTGAAGGTTTATAATGTGACAGTGACTCCAATAGTTTACTCCAACATCCATTATTCTGTATTAACTGGATTAACTGGTAAACTGATTATGTTGTGTACATTATTGTGTGTATTGTAATTAGGTCTACTCACTCTATGTTAATTCCTATTTGGTTTGCAGTCTGAATGTCTAATGTTTTCCTAGCCCCAGTTAGTTGGAGAACTATGTTTAGTTCCACCCCCCCCCCATCCCCCCATTGTATACTAATGTCTGTGTTTGTCATGTGAATGTCTTTATATAAGTCTGTGTTGTTACACAAATAAAGGAGTTGTTCAACCTTGCTGTACCTAACTGCTAGATGTCCTGTCTATTTGGGTACAAAGAGCAAGGGTCCAGGAAAGACTTGCTGGGTGAATGCTGAGCTGTAAGTGGGGGCTAAGGAGGTGATTTTCCACAACGGACAGAGGGTCTACTTTGTCCGGTAGACGGTCTGTTACAGATGAGTATGGTGTGGAAGAGCCCTGACCTCAACTCCATCGAACACCTATGGGATGAACTGGAACTGAAATTGCAAGCCAGGCTCTACTGGATGAGAAGACAAAAATTCCAACAGAAACACTCCAAAATCTTGTTGAAAGCCTACCCAGAAGAGTGGGAGCTTTTATAGCAACAAAGAGAGGACCAACTGCATATTAATGTTTTTTATTTAGAAGGCGATGCAATACAAGTCAGGTTTGGTGTAATGGCCAGGTGTCCCAATATTTTTGTCCATATAGTGTATTTACTAGTTACTACCAATAAGTAAAAATGATAACGCTTTCTATCTGAGTTTATATTCCTCTGGCTTGGGAGAAATGAACCTTTTTGATCTGTGGGGTCTTTTAAACCTTATCAAGTATGCTGCTAAATTAGAAATGCAACCTAGGAACTTAATGTAGGACTAAACCACCCAGAGGAACTTTTAATCAGTCAGAAAATCTCTTCTGTCTGATTAAAAAGGCTTTTGAACAATACTCCTGGGGAGTACTATTCAGAAGTGATAGCCATTTTTCATACAGACTTCCAGGCTGTTATATCACAGATCGGGTTCTGGCAGCATCTGTGATGCCAAATACACTTCTAGCTGGGGACTAGGTCTATTGACTGTGTGTCACGAAATACATCAGTCCGTCTATCTTTGCTGTCACTGAGCGATGGTTTTGCAATGACTAAGGCTGAATATCTTTTGAATGGTAGACAGTTTTTTATGATTTAGTGCTTCTTCATTGGAATTTGTATGTCTTTAGTACATATAGATAATGTATAATAGTAATATCTTCTTAGTATTGATGCATTTAATGAGTATGTGGGGGAAAAATATCCTGACCTTACAAAGTTTAGCATTTTAACACATCAAACCCATATACAGAATTAGTTTATATCTATCCATTTTGTTAGATGCTTAGCTTTGTTTTACATCCAAAAGCAAAAGCTGATCTATGTGATTTAAAGGTACTCCACCACCTAAATATTGTTTTTACTGTAATTTTAGAGAATAAGAAATGATATCTCTATGCATTGTTTTAACATAATTGCAAGCGAATGCCTAATTTAACATAAAAACATGTTTTAAATGTGTCTGTGGAGTCTCCTGTTTATGACATCACCTGTGGATTGATATGCAAATTTACCACATTTCAATGGGAAATATATAATTTGCCTATCAAGCCACAGGCAGGGTTACCGCATGTGGCTGTGTCACAATATTAATTGGTCACCCAAATCTCTATCTATCTCAATTCAGCTGCCTTAACGTCCAATCTCTCTTTGTCTGGTTAAGCCTTATGGAGATTTGGCACAGAACAGCAAATGGCTAGTTCTAAATCACCTACCGTTTTGTAATCCAGATATTGCTGTGCTCTCTTCCCATGACACTGTCTACCATATGGTTGGTTGAGCATTATAAAAAAAAAAACTCCATAATGGCTGAAACATTTATGTAATTTCTTACTAACATCGGGAACTTCATATAACTGGATGAGCATGATGGGGAATGTACTCCACAGCATTTTGATTTTAAATGTTAGTAATTAGTAATTATTATCTTTAATTCTTAATAGTCTTTGCTTTTTCCATCTTTGTGGATTACATTTCACATGATGCATAGCCAGCAGTGTGGCTGGGTGAGTACATTGAGATATGTAGTCAGTCTAGAGCTACTATCTTGTAAAATGTTAGCCATTACAAATGTTAGCAAATCCCCTAACTTTAGATATATTTAGATAGACATACAGA
This sequence comes from Pelodytes ibericus, assembly GCA_036172795.1. NCBI lineage: Eukaryota > Metazoa > Chordata > Amphibia > Anura > Pelodytidae > Pelodytes > Pelodytes ibericus. The sequence continues at coordinate 159,449,990 of CM069863.1, forward strand.
CACATAGGTAGGCATGAGGATAGGCAGAGACAGACGTATATAGAGAGACAAATAGATAGACAAAGGTCAATACAAATAAAGCCAAGCAGAGTATTTACACTACCATTCAAATGGGGACACTTAGAAAAGTCATTTTTTTCCACGAAAATACAGATCAAATGAGTTGTAAAATAAATAGGCAATACAGTCAAGACGTTGACAAGGTTTCAAATAATGATTTCGATTCTAAAGAAGGACAGTTTTATTGGTTCTTAATCAGCACAACAGTTTTCAGCTCTATAGTTTAAATATATACTATTACTATGTATATATTACTATATATAGCTTGATAATATATTTATACTATATATATATACATATATATACATATATATATATATATATATATATATATATATACATATATATATATATATAATACTCCGTTCCAGAGACCGATATATATATATGTATATAAGTATATGGACTTAAAGCCCTTGTGAGCAAGAAATCTCAGGGATCCGCTTAACAAAAAGTGGCCCCACAGTTAGGGCATCTCCGCTGTCTTAAAGCAAGACAGAATAGGATACTGATTGGAAAGAAGAATATGGCACAAAATAATCCCAGACAGGTGAACGAATCTTCCAACACACCGACCCTGCATGCATATATATACATACATGACCCCAGACCTTTGAACGTTTGAACGATAGTGTTTAATTAAACAGGACACACCACATAACCATTAAAACACATTTTTCTCCTAATGTTGGCATTTTCTTGCAGTTCTGCTAACACAATGTATAAATCATTTTTTTTTTGATCAAATTAATCTTCAAAATAAAATCAGCAATGTTCATAGATCAGAGTGTGTTTAAGCCATACGCTAGTAGAAAATAACCTATAATACTCGCTGCAAAAGATTAATGGAAAAAAAAACATGTTATTTTTCTGACTACTTTAAATAGTAAGCTTTTTGAAGTCGAATATCATGATAGAATAGTCTACTCTTTACAGTTCTGCTTACATTGGCAGCTATACGTAAAGATAATAAATGAATGCTATTCTTCATGGATCATATCTTTCAGAAAATAACAGTGGGGCAGAAGTAGTCATTTCTCTTCTGTCTCCAGCTGCCTGCTGGCATAGATCACAATTTCCATAGGATGCACCTACAATATCTATGAAGATCACAGCTTTCATTCTACAATGCAGTGTTCTGTTACTATCAATGGTGCTGGAAAAATAATCTAGAATAGAATTTCATTACTCGGTCAGACGTTCAAAATACGAATGGGCACAAATCAAAAATGACCAAGGGTAAAATAAAGGCTTTCCAAATACTAATATCTAGTGTTAAAGGAACATATGTGAATATCAAGCCACAAGGTGATGTCATAAGCAGGATTCACCACAGACACAGTTAAACCATATATTTGTTTAATTTGATATATTTGTATGACTGATATGAATGTATTGTTCCTGCGTAAACACTTTGTTATTATTAGTATTGTTATTATTAGCTTTATTATTATTACTGATATTTTGCTAAGTACGCCTGATGTTATTCAGAATTACTTATTCTTTGTACTAGCCTCTCTTAGTCTATTCTTTTATTTTTTTTTTAAGAAGGTTTACGTTTAGTAGAGAAGAATAAAATGATAATTCCACAATAAAAACGCTTCAAGCCTACGATGATCATGATTCATACCCGAGTCTGCTGAAAGGAGCCCATCTTCTTTATTCCAGCTACAATGAGCTTCACGCAAACATTACAGCAAACAATATGTTAATGGATTTTGAAGCCCTTAATTGTGGGAGCACTTCATAATCAAAAGACTTTTTCTCCCTCCAACTCTGCATAATAGTCCTTCTTGATATACAGTGAACAATTAAGAAGCTTTTAACTTTTAATATCTCATTTACAACCTCAGAGGAAAAGTGGAATTCCACTACAACTGCTACGTTTTATTTAAAGTCCAACTGAGAAAATGAAGATTGAAAGGCTTCCTTTCTTTCTTCTTTTTTGAAATGTTCCTATCACCTGCCTGCTTAACACTCATTGACATCTGACTCTTAGAAACAATGTGAAGAGGTAACATGATTGGCACAGCAGAGGATGGGGTTTAACTGTTTAGTGTTCTTCAAGGACAAAAAAGCTACAGAAAGATGGAGTAACAAAATGGATTATGGTCTTTTTTCCCCGGACCCTTACATTATTGTGTCTTTAGATTTTTAATAATGCTAAATACAACGGATGATAAATACCAGAATTATAATTCTCTAGACTTTTTAAGTGTTTATATATTCAGCTATTAATATCATAATTCTGCTGCTCACTTGTAGCTCATTTGTCAGTTCAGTTTGCGTGAACATCCCTCCTTGTGGAAATGTGTAATTTGCCTATTGGGCTGAAAGATGATGTCATAAACAGGAGACAGCAAAACCCATTTTTATTTTTCTCTCTGTGCATTTGCTTGAGAATTCAGTCAACACAAATGTTTTGTTCTATGTCTACAAATTAATCAAGGTTAGAGGGGGCTAAGTCCCTTTCAGGACATTCTTTAGAAAGTATCACAAAATTAAATTTAGAACATCCTATACTAAATATGTTATGGTTCTAAGCATATCCTTTCCTGTGAATACCTGCAGTGTTTAGAACCTATCACTGTTTGTTTTATGGAATCTTGTAAAGAGTATTACAAAGTGACAACCAAACTACATGCAATAAGAATCTGACTCATTTAAGGTTGGATACAGTAGCTGTTCTTCTGTTCACTAACCTCCATTAAACATTTCACTGACACTCCTGTCTATACATGCATGTTTGTGTTCAGATTACAGTGTTTGCTTCATAAAAATAATTTTATAGATGTTGACTAAGAGAGGGTGATGTTAAATATACGTACTGACATTTAAGCATCGCTACTGCATTTAAGGATGACTGGTTTATAATTAGCCCTTTGATGTACATGTTTTAGTGCACCATTGTTATATGTATATATTTTTTACTATTAAATGTACTTGATAGATCATCTAAACAGTGTTTGCAGAGCATACAGATTATTTATACACAGGATTAACAGTGATAAGACATCATCCTCTGGCATCATTTTAAGCATGCGTGGGATAGACACAAGGCTATCCTAGCTATAAGACCGGGAACGGAGGACTAATGAAAGTACTCAAAAAAAATTGGGCAGACTAGATGGACCGAATGGTTCTTATCTGCCGACACATTCTATGTTTCTATGTTTCTATCATATGTAAATTTATAAAATAATGGGAGACATCAGCACATTTAAAAAAACAACAACAACAAAACTTTCCATGCCTTTGTTTGCAATTCTACTTCCACCCATGTGAATCATGTTATATGCTCCGGGTTTGTACTGCCCATTCTGTACCGGTAGCTGAGACCCTTTAATTTTTTATTACTTGATCACTGGCCTTCACTAGGCCTTAAGCTTCCAAGAACAGAGCCCTTGTGTATCATTGTGTATTTATGTGTTCTGCTTCACTGATTGTCATGTTTCACTGTGCATGCTGGTATGATATTCAATGCTGTAGAACTTACCTATGTGTTATAAAAAAAAAAATAATTAAGAAAACTCTAAAAGAAAGTCAATTGTTGTGGTGTCTGTCTTTTTGCTACTTGAAGGGTTAAGGATTTCTCCCACCTCTAGTCCAGTATCCTTTGCCATCATGTCCCTAGTGTCACAGTTAATTTCACCAGCATTTCCTCTAAGTCAAGCACTTATTTGGCCTTGAGGTAATTATGATCCCTCTGTGCACACCTTTTATTTTCCAAGCACAGTGGCTCACAGGCAGGGTGTGTCAGGAGCAATTACAGGCTCCTGTGTATCAGAGATAAGAGATGATCTGCACAAACCTGCCTCTCCTCAGCTTGGAGGCAACTGGATACGATCACATTCATTCTACTAGTGGACCTGAGCTTGTTTACACCAAGTGTGGCTCTGGAAAACTAAGGCAGGATTAGTGATGTCATCAGAAAATGGGCTATGAATCACATACTTACATTTATATTATTTATTGTGTTTTTCTTTTTTTCTTTGCCAAAATGTAAAAAAAACCCAACCTTCTCTCTACCAAGGTAAGGTGTTGATCACACTGGTTCAGCAAGATGAACCATAAGCAAAGATTAAACATCATTTTGAATGACCCTTTTCCTCCTGTCTCCAACTTGAGAAACATTTCTGATGATAAACTATGGTATGCTGTATTATAAAGATGTAAAAAGCAATATAATACAATATAGAAAAACACAAAGTTCAACAAGATTTGGGTCCCCTTGTATGCTTGCAAGCAGGGCTCTCTACCTCACGTACCAGTCTGTTCAAATTTGTCTAATTTAGTATGTAGTTCCCTTCTAAGCTCTGTATCTAGCGTTACGTAAATTGTTGGCACTATATAAATAATGTAATGTACAGAGGCCATCTGTAATGTAATGTACAGAGACCATCTGTAATGTAATGTAATGTACAGAGGCTATCCAATGGATAGCTGCATTAGTCTAGTCATTTCATGTATTTTCTCTTAGACTACTGTATGTTGCTTCTATGCCTATCTTAATGATTTTATATATATAAATGCATGTTTTTGTGAGTTTGTTTTATAAGGCATGCAAGTTTTTTTTTTATATTTCATTACAGGAGACAGATGTAGCATTCATATAATTTGTTTGTAAACTAAAGTAAGACGGCCTGCTTTAGGAACTTGATTTTTAATTCAGCATTATTACACCAAATGGTTATCCAGAAAAAGAAAAGAAAACAATGGCCATTGGCTAACAGGTTTCCAAAAAAATAATTTACACAACGCAGCTAGGAGAGCCTCTTACTAGATACCTATTATGAGATGTATAGTCTAACTTACAACACATATTCAAATGTGACACCAAGCTCTCCTACTTGTGACTACTCCTCTCTATTTTCTGCTGAGCGGGTGTGGTTGTAGCTAGTGGTGTGTGGGTCTGGTGACACTTCTTACTAGGGATGCAATTTTCCTGTTTTGGATGAGCCATAATAATTATATGACAATAATTAAGACTAAAAGGAAAAAAGTACTAGGGAAAAATGTGTTGTTAATAATGTTCTTAAAAAAAGGATACACCTATATACCTATAAGTGTTTTAACAAAAAAGTAGAATAAAAACACCCCATACATATAATGCAACAGAACATAACTTCATGTCAAGTGGAGACATTGTTACAATACCTATGGTCCAGGTACAAATTGTCTTGAACTAGTGTTTCCACTTTCACTTGCTCTGGGCCAGATTCCTTTACCTGATTTGGAGGGAAATTGTTGAAGTATCATATCTTCCTTGTATTAGCTAGTTTGTCTTGCTCTAGAGTATGTCACGTACATACCATCTTCTGGTGTCACATAAAAAAAAAAAAAACCAAAGTAAAGTGGCACAACTGGCAATACCAGATGTTCATAAGTATGTTTGTGCTTTGATAAAATGACCTTTTAAATAGGGCCTGCATCCTTCATCAGCTCTGAGGTCATGTACCTCAAGATGGCTTGCATTAAAGAAAATAAAACGTGTGTCTGTTTCATTCTCTAGATATATGAATAGCTCTCACCTTTGAAGAAACTTCTACAGAAACAGGCTTACATTTGCAGCAAAGAACCAAAATAAAATAGGAACACTTGTAAATATATATAATGTAATATATTCTTAATTGAAACTAACAGTAGATGGGACTGTCAGTGGTGCTATCCACTGGTTCTCTAATGGTTCTGCCATTTGTCAAAGAACAATGTTAAGGATGCTGGGGACCTTATGGCTCTCCCTAGAATCCTTGTCAAGTGCCAATGATCTCAGCAATTTGGGTTTCATGTCTCCATGGAAACGTTAGTTCGTTCTTGATTCCCTCTTCATTCTACGTATTGACAGTATGTGCGGGGATGGACAACCAGCTAACAACATAGCAGGCTGAGCATCTGGGGAATGCAGTCCCCACAGCTCGAGTGCCAAATTATTGGACATCAGGACTGGGGGCCAGAAACGTTTCTGATCTAGGACCCCAACAGCTTTGTTCTGCCAGTGCAACTGACAATATTCTTTTGGAGAGCAAATTATTCCTAAATATTTCCTCCCCATTTTTATCACTTAATAGTTTGTTGTTGTTCAATTACCTCAAGCTTTGTGGAATGTGTTGCCAAGTATGTGACCAATCAGCATAGTTCTCACAGAAAACAAGTAGAGTTAAAATGGCTCACAAATAGTATCATTTTAATTCTATTTGTTTCCTGTTTTTTCCACAGCTAACAGTTTAACATAGTTATCCCATATAGTAATGAGTCTCTTATGATGTCACTTTTGCCAGTAAGGATGAGGGAGATTTATACACAGAACAAAAAAGGTACAAAAGCAAGAAGAGGTTTGAAGAAAAAATAAGAACACATGGCACATGGCATGAAAACGTGATTTCACATTAAAGAGGGCTTCAACTCTCTATAACATATTTCACCCCCTTTATGACTGGACTTTTTGAAACTTGTTGGTTGTTCTGAACAATGGTTGCTTTACACTTCTGTGGTGTTTGTGTCTACCTTTAATTTTCCTCTTTCTCATTTACCGTACCCAAACATATTATATATTGGTTTTATTTTTTTTTTGGGGGGGGGGGGGTTCAGAACAATAAGGGTATGCTTTAGATACCATTATGTAGCTCAAATCATATAATTTATTAAAAACAAATGATAAAATAACACTTTTTCTAAATTTTACTTGGAAAATCTTTTACACATCTACAATAGCTTTTTGGCAAGTTATAAGGCAATAAGCACAAGTAGAGCATTGCTTTTTACTAACCTTTTTTTCCAGAATCAGCTATAGTGACTTTGTAGCCCTGACCCTAACTATAACCCTAGCCAAAAGACAAAGTAAAAAAAAAAATAATGATAAATATTTTTTTACAGAATTTCTGAAAGCTGTTCAGTGCTTGGGGTACATGGGAAGGCAGTCCATACTGTAATTAGTCTCTCCTTTGGGAGAGACTAAAATTGTCAAAGCCATCACTGGCATTGACAGCTAAACACTTCTTTTTGCTGCTATTGGCTGTCACAGTGACTGGATGTGCCAGATGGGGCCTCTGCTGACGTGGCTGGAGTGTGTTAGTTCTGAGGCAGTCAACTATGTCTGTTACAGCCTAATTGAGGTATGTGAGCAGGCAAAACGTGATTGGATGTAATGGGATGTTTTCCTGTGACGTGCGTGGAGTTTGACTCGAAGGGGTAAATCACACTGGAGGCAAAGTCTTTAGACTTTTAATGTGGCAGAAGAAGAATATGTCTTACTCCCCCTTGACGCTTACATGTGCCAAATAATAATAATTGTGCATTCACAAGTGCATGCATTTTGCAACTGTTTAGATGCACATATATGCCTGACCAGCATGTACACCTATTATTGTAACATCAATAAAAAATATATAGTAACATATACATTTATTTAGGCCCAAACAAATTAACTTTGGGAATATTTTTGCCACCAGTTTTTTAGGAAGACAAAATTCTGTAGTTATTTAAACATTTTTGATTAAAAAAAAAAAAATCAAGTTTTCACCAATTTTAGTTGCCAGAAAGTTAAAGGACACGGATGTACTTCACGCACACATGTATGGAAGCAATATCTTCCATGTAGCACTGAGGAAGCCAGATCTAAGAGCTAAAATCAATTCAGCTCTTAGATCCAAATCCAGTAACAATTGGTACACTTATTCCTTGTTCATCTGCTTTTCTCTAATAACAATATGGATTTTTTTTTTTTTACATTACCGCTCCTTTCAAAACCATTTGGGTTTCAGTGCTCAATGGCTGGAGGGTCTTTCAATGCATTAACTTAGAATGTCGAAAAAGAAACTAGCAGTGAGTAAATGACTCTAAGGCCTTTTGGGTACTTGTCACGATTCATGCTGCAGGTCAAGAGTCCAAAACCATATTTAACTCAACTACAAACAGCATGTTCTATTTACTTACTACCACTACTTTTACATTATTTGCAGTCCTGGTGGATAATCAAACTGTGAATTACTTACAACGTATAGCATAAAAAAAGGTAAAAAAATGTATGTATATATATATAAAATGTTCTTAGAATCATTTACGAGTGAGAAGAAACGCACCAATTGGGAATACTGTATTTTAATTACTGTGCCAGGAAACATATCCTCCAAAAAAGAAACCTTCACCCAGAGATCAAAACCTTTGTGGTGAAATCAAGGTGAGTAATCACGAGAGAAAATCTACCCACAGACTGAAATAATCCCTTTAGCTCAGCCTTTTGGATATTGTTTGAGTTGCATTTAGAATACGACTGGAGATGAATGAACGCTTTTCAGATCCATGTTTAGGAAAAAGCAGTATGCATATTTATCCAAACCAATGCTTGAGGGTCCATGATGAATGTGCACAATTCTTCTGCATCTCTATTTAATATACTCTGGCAGTGCACAATGCACCATTGCACCCTGTAGCACTAATGGGTTTTTTGGATGCAAAGCCTGTTATTTGTCTAGAGAAATAAGAACCTGTTTTGATAACAAGTGTATTGTTCAATATTCAGATCACTAGATCAGAAGGGTTTGCAGATTCATTTGTTATCAGGTGCTAAGTCCTATTCATGAATCAAAATCTCTGTAAGACTTCTTAATGGCTTCTAGTGGTGTTCTCTCATCGCAGGGGGAAAAAAGTACACATAAAAGCTTCAGACACAGGTCACCACCTCACTTTTCTATTGACGTCACAATGCTCCCGTTTGTACTAAGCAGGATACTGCGTTAAAAAAAAAGTCAGAAAAAACCTGCACCTTTGTGCCTTAGAGGACAGCCTAGAAATAGGATATGATTGCTATCAAATTGGAGAACAAGGGAAATGAAGAGCCCATAACTCAATTATAGATTAAGGTGCAGAAGAACTATTCTCAAGCTTTTCTTGTCAGCTGTCAGTTAGACATAATAATAAAATCCTAATGAACTGTTGGCTACTGTGTATTGATTGCAGCAGACCCACCTCAGGGCACATTCCTCCTCTTTATTATGTGGTCTTCCATAATGACCTTTCTATTGTTTACTTGGAATTTAGATAAGGACATTCTTGAAAAAAGCAAAGCACCAATTCCATGCTAATAATAGAGCTTTGGTATTTGATGTGGGTACGGTTGTTCTTTTAATTCCCCCACCCCTTTTAGATTTTAAATGGTCTACATTTTTACGTTGTGCATTTAAAACAATAAAAAAAAAAAATAAACAACTTCAGGAATAAAAATGTAGTCATATCTGAGGTTATTTATATATCACATCAGTTTCCAATTAGCAACATTACTTTACTGTCCCTTGGAAGAGAAAACATTGTGTGATTACTTTGGGAATTCGTTATAAACAGTAGCTAGGTATGTTAAAGGTTTGTCATGGCCTAAAACCTCTGTTGCCATGCTTTCTCTAGGGCATTTTAAGCATGTGCACAAAAAACATGCCATCCACATTTTCTAAAACAAAAAATACAAATGGGTATAATGTGATGTTTAGAATATCTATATTTCTGTCTATATTAACAGCTTAATGACAGTGCTTCAATATTTGTACCTATGCATCCCATTATGAATAAAACTTGTAGCAAACATGGGGGGGGGTTATGGTTTAACCCAGTGGATGCTGAAATAGCACAGATAGTAAAGCTCTCGTCAGTTGCACCATTTTGTAATACTAACTCCTGACAAGAGTCAGAAGTAAGCATTATGTGCACTGCTACCACTCTTATGGGTTATGCCCAGCACATATAAAAATACATGGGCAGAAATGTGCTTTAAAACTGACTAGGAACCCTCCACCAATACCATTTTGGCCGTGGCAGAGTTGCAGTTAAAGCAAGTGTTGGGATGTATAAAAAAAAGTTGCAATTGCGATTATAATTCAGTGATTACATATGTTTTATTCCATCTCAGTTGCATCTGCAAATTGTATTCTTCTCTCTTGAGTATACCATGGAGAGAGAGTGTTTTTATTCTCTATTGTAAATGAAAATATATACGATGCAGCGTTGAAGGATACTATCTCATTAAATTATTCCACCTTTCAACCGCTGTAGAGTGTGATGGTATGAGGGCATATGTTTTGTTGCAGTCAGTAGTAAAGTAAAGTAAAATATTTTCCATCTGAATACCAGTTAAGTGTGAATACCTGAATGCTTAATTACGCTGGGCATGATCATCTAAGCTTTTATTGGACAGCTCAAAGGTATGAAGCACAAACAAATAGGCACTTGACAGTACTGGATAAAAAAAAAGCAGTTTGTTAAGCGGACATAGTGACCACACACAAGGTACAGAATGGCACCCGGTGTATCTCTCAATGAAGAACTGTATATTTCCAACGCCAAAGTAGTCAGTCATGTGACCCAAAATACCCAGAGTATATTCCAAATGTCAGGGTTTTTGCTGAACGTACTACGCCTGGCTTCTACAAACCAGAAAACATTTTTTAATATTGCACAAAGTAGTTTGTTGTATTTTTTTTTTCTTTTCACTTTACTATACTTTATATATTTCCTTCAAATAAAACATTTTAATGGAAAGGACCAGATTCAGTCTTGGACCAAAATCTACTTAATATTTCCTGGTTTTATTTCTTGTGAGAATGTATCAACCTCACAAAAGTATCCAGAGTACATTTCAATGTTAGATTCCTGGACACCTTCTACATAATAAAAATAACCAATTGAAAACATTGTCTTTTACCACGGCGAAATGTAAAATAACAAAAAATAATGCTTGTGCGTGATTGCAAGATGTCTAATTTGAGCGGCAAGAGCACATACTCCTAAACCACTCTTGTATAAAACCCATCATTTTGAAAGTGCATAATAACAAGAGAATCAGTCACTATAATTGAAGCCCACAGGTGTGGGATTTACGACACATATCATTTCCATTATAATTCCTGAGCCACCTGGACTGAATTACATTCACATCAGAATAAGTTCTTTTCTCCGTTTGCCACCCCACCCACCCTTTCCCAGTAAATGAAAGAGTCAAGACTCAGTAAAGTTCAGATTTGTATGGGGGAGGGGGGGGAGGGGTTTGAGCATGTTTGAAATAATTATTCCACGTTATACAGAGCTTATATGGGCAGAACGTTTTAAAAAACAAATTCTACAACTCTTGATGGGACACACATGGGGAAATTTACAATGGTTACACAATTATGAGAGGCTGTTATCCTTGTGAGAAACACATCTTTGTTATGCCAGGGGGCTCATGTTGAGATAAAGGCTCAAGATGAAAAAATAACATCTATATAATGCGAATTCGAGACGTCTTTGGAATGATTGCTTTAGAATGTTTCCCAAACTTGTATATATACCTTAGGTTCTAGCATGATTCTTGGAAATGCAGTGTCAGTTTTCATATACCCGTCCAGCTAGAATGCTTCTAAGTATTTTCTGAGACTTCTAAGTCTTATCTAACAATGGCCTGGAGCCACATGAGGAGACACGCCTATAAATGAAGTTAAAAGTAAGGGCACACCTGTTTAGTGTATTACAGGTTTCAAAAAGATCTCTAAATCATTATCATATTTCTGGATCTAAACAACAGCAGTGTGTACTTTTTTTTTTTTTTAAATAAGCCTGTTAATTATTTAAATTTAACCCAAGAAAAAATATATGAAATATTTTGCATGCACAGAAAAAAAAACTTTTTTTTTTTTTTTGATGCTTCTCATAATACCATATTCATGAATTCATGTGGCTTAATACTAAGCCTCTCAAATCTTCCAACTTAGTTTTACTTCTGCACTAAGAAATGAATTTGCTTTTATCCTTCATTTTTTGCATCGACAGCAGATCATGAAGTCTTAGGAAGACATTAAGAATTTCTGAGACCTTTAAAGAAGGTTTTAGTTACAGCAATTCTTAATAAAACTTAGTTATTTCAAACTCCCGACAAAGAACACATTTTGCTTATTTTTTTTTCCTTTCTTCAAGTACACATCTGGCACATTAGTAAAATAGACAAATATCATTTTCTTTAATAAAAAGTATCACTTTATTCATCAAATGTGCACAGCATTTGTAAGTACAGCAGTTGTTTTTCATTTTCAGTAACAATAAAATATTTGCAATATTACTCATAAATACTTCATGTTTCAAGACAAATCAAATAAAAAAAAAAAATAAGAAACATAAGAAAATTAATAATAAGGATAAAGTTTTGAAGTGTGCCCTTGTGAGGTAAAATTAAAAGTAATTAACTTGAGAATATAATTTCCCTGATGCATAAAATAACACAGGAAAGTTAAAACAAAGTCAGGATTAAACTTTATTTTAAGTTGATTTTTTATGAGGAAGGTCTTATAATAGCATGGTGGTCTTTTATTAAACCTCTTTGTGTAATCTGGCAGGCTTTGGTTGCTATGACCAAAAAAGGATGCATTATGATGTAAAAGACATAGAGAAGCGAGAATCTTTATAACCATGCACCAATTGGTCAGTAAAGTGACTTCCTTTTCATCAACAAATTTGCAGATTTTAATTCATTTTGTGCTATATCATACATATTACGTCATTCAAAAAAAGGCCTGATATAGCCTCTTCTCCTGCTATTCTCTAATGCAATTATTATACATTTGTTATCTTTTTAACTCTTGTCATTTTAATTTAGGTTACCCGATGTCAGTGTCATCTGTTTAGACATTGTAACCTTTTGTACATTGAGTTAATTCATCTAGAGCCACATTTTGCATATGCTTTTAGTAATTATACTGACAATGGTAAAATGTTCTTATTATAATGATGGAGAGTTCACTACAAATACACCAGCTCAGATTTGTCTAACTCTTTTAGATGGGAAAATAGCTAATATTCAATATTTAGAATTCTGAGTAAGGGTTGATGGATATTAAGGTATGATATAATGATATAACACATTAGGACCATGTGCATTTTAGGCAAATTTCGAGTTTCATTAAAGCTCTAACCATGCCTGTCATCCTACAGTTGTACAATAGGTTTCTTGGTTATTTGTGTCTGCAAAAGTAAAGAAATAAAAAGGCAATGCAAAGATTCATAAAACTGGCACTTGTGTTTAGTTTTACAATGGATTGTACTACACAACCAATTAAATAAAGTGGTATAAAAATAATTCCATGACAGATTACCTTCAACAGGTCACTTTGTGATACTGGTACTTATTAAGTAGTACAAGAGCAAGCATAGATTTTGAGTGTAATAATTGTATAAATGTTTTCATTGCATTCAGGGATATCTTTCTAACCCACTTTGTTCTTTCTCTTAGGTGCTTCACAGAGACTATGGAGGGTATGTATAAAGGGGATTTCTTCGGTAGCGTTCTAGACGTGATTGATTTAGCAGGAACATTCTATTGGTGACAATGGTGACTGCTCCACAATTTATACATAAACCCACATTGTTGCTGTATTTTAAGTAGTACACAGAAAAGCAAGGTAATAGCTTAATTGCTCAAATCCTTTAGTATGCAGCTAAGTTAAAACAATGTTGCAAAAGATAAATGAAAAGAAATAATGGAAACTGGGAAACTGTCATGCCTTCCAACATAGCGCTAGATTCATCAAAATGCGTAACACTCAATGGACCTTTTTTATGTCTTATTTTTGGCATTTCATTTTGGAGTGCGTTAACCTCCTAATTTAACTACAAAAATAGCACCTCTTTAATCGTATAAAAATATAATTTTTAATGAAACCACCCAATTTCCTGTATTCTTAACCATGTTATAGACTTCCTTGCAATTAATATTATTCTGTTTAACCAGTTTATACATTCTCTAAGAGCAAAAAATAAAAGCTATTTAAAGCTATTTTGTTCACGAGCAACAAAGAATCCAATTGTGCTGGTGTCTTCTTCAGTCTTTAAAAAAAAAAAAGGAAGTGTCCAGCTGTCTAGAACAGTAAAAGGCATTTTAAAGTAAGTACTACTGTACTGAACATAGTTAATCAAAAGCAGACTTTCAATTGCAAATGAACTTATCAAACATAGTTGGTCTGTCTGCCCAGTAAAAAAGAAAAACGAGACAGGGACTGGCATGTGAAAGGTAACAAGCCTTGATTTGTCTCCCAACCTTTATTATAATTAGATTTACATTGTATTGTGACTATGTTACGTCTGGACCTATAATGCACAATTAAATAATAATACAAAGCAAAAGATCAAAGGTTCAGTGCATTTGAATGTCCAGCACGTTGGATGGCATACACACCCATATGAAAATTGAACACATGCATTGTCGCGATTTATAAAAATAAAAATGGCAAAAGACAACGCCCCATCGGAAAATGTGTGCTCCCTGACCAAAGTGACTTATATCCTTCTTAGATAAAATAGCATTTTAGAATAAAGATTAAATAACCTACCTATGTTTTTTTCTTTGCAGTCATATGTGATATAGAAAATTTATTTATATGTAGATATTGCTAGAGTGTTCTAAATGCTTCATTTCAGGCAAAAAGGTTTTCCTTATGTGTAAATAATGTTTTCATTGTGTATTCATGCAGAGCTTCAGACACGCAATTCATTCGAAGCTTTAAATTAAAGCTCTGTAAAGTGTATTTTTTTTTTTTACATTTTATATATATATATATATAATAAATATTCATCTTTATATAATAAATATAATTTTTTTTTTATTTATTTATTTTATAATACGAAAATAAAAATGTCTTTTCGCACATCATTGGAATTTAGAAGTCCTTTTCTTCCGGTTACAGAAAAAAAATAACAACAAAAAAAACAAACAAAAAGAAAACATAATAACATTTCACAAACCATTATAACATAACACTTTTCAGAAATCACAAAAATGAAGTTGAAAGCATTCAAAAGAAAGTTAGGGAAGGGGAAATTGAACCATTTATACATACAGCGTACCTTTCGATTGCAAACATAAACCATACGGTGGCTCCATAGGCATTCCACAGTCTTGTTTTTTTTTGTGAAATCCATTTTGTAATAAGGCAAATAAACTAGTATTTAAAGAAAACGAAGTTTGTATTTCTTTAAATGTATATATAAATGGTTTTCAAGGCTTTCCAGTGTTCCCGATGCAAGGACGTGTAGCTTCTTTCATAATTTTGGGCAGCAGAGTCAATCTATTTACACTGATTAGAGTAACGCTCTATGCAAAATTGTCCCACAATCACATTTTCTAGTGCTTTAAGACAGATATTTTTCAAGATTGCAGCTGAGGATCACAGGAGGAGTGTGCAGTGACCTGTGGATAAATAGAGGTCTTTCAGTTTCAAGTTTAATTATCCCCAATGAATGGGGACTTGCAAAATGATATAAAAATTACAAACACCTGAAAAAAAAATATTGCTTCCTACAGAGGATAGTATTGGAATTTCCAGCATCATTAAAGGTAAAATGTATTGCTTAGAGCAAATGAAAAGATGGCTATCCATGTATTTTCCTGTCATTAGGTTGTACAGGGCACATAGCTGCAGATAAATTATAATTACTGGCAGCAGATAGAGCAATTTAAAAAACAGTTTAGGATAACAAAATAAAGTATTACATTGCCTGTAAGAGCTGAAATTCCAATATGAACTTTATATAGTCAATGCCACATATACAATTTACTATCACATTAGCTCAATTAAAAGAGACAGTAGATTCAAAACAAAAAAGGTCAATTCTTGCTTTCTCAATCATTGTTCTTTAATCGCCCTTTGTAGGGCGCAATGGGTATCTTAGTTCATTATGTTCTGTAATTTCAGAACACTATTGAATAGTATGAAATAAATAATGGAAACACCCACATAAATTCCTTGGGAAAATAAGTTTTTTTTTTTTTTTCTAATTAAAATCTCCACTACTATTACAGATAGGTTGCACTTAAATGTTAATTTGGTGGTTTTGGGGAATAAAATTAATTAATTTTCCATATTTTTACTGTGCGACCAGAGTCTTCATTTCATGAATTTGTAGCAGATTTTCTTTTTGTAATTCAGATTATTTATTATTGGCAAAATAGTTTTTCTTCCTATTTATAAATGGGCATGTGATTAATAATGTAGTGTGCTTTATTGGATCTATGTGTACCTGTGGATCCAATTGAATCAATCTGGAGTATCAGTCCGTCTGGCTTTAACATTTAGTTTTTATTAACATTTAATGCAAATCTGTCACTTTTACAAATTCTACAGTTTCCACTTTAGTATGACTGATCACCAAATCTAATGCTGTTTACAGCTAAAAATATCCAGTATATGTATGATTAATCAATCTTATTAATATGCCAATGGGAGCCGCCATCTTTTAGAATTTGTTGTAGGATATACATGATTATTGTTTCCCTTTCAGTTGTCCCTCCCCTTTTACTGAAGGGGATTGTAGTAGCTTTATAAAAAAAAAAAAAAAAATACAGTGAGAAGATGGGAGTCAAGATTAGCTGTATATAAAGGCTTTGTCCTCATTTGCCTCTGAACTCAACTATAACGAGATAAAATTGACTTTAATATTTAGATGAAACATCCTTAAATAAACTCTGACTGAATGGCATGTATGGCAAGCTAAGTGTAAAAATATATATATTTCTAATACAAGCTGTGTGGGTGGCAGATTTGCTTCAAGTGCCATCACTACATCAATTTTTGGTACTTTACAAATAACTGATAACAATAACAGTATTCATATTACTTTTAATGTACTACTCTAGTGTAGTTGCATAACCACTTGTACACTTGTTAACCATAATCCTATTGTTTATGTTGGCTCATTGGTTTATTTATATTTAAGTTCCTTCCACTCGTATCTATAATTACTGCTTTTGTAAGCAAACCACAAGAACTACACATACTATTTTGTCATTCTAAGAAACAAATTATTAATAATTAAAAAAAACTATGTGTGAATACTGTGCCTTAAATGACAAATAACTGCAACTCCCTTCTGGTGTCGTAAGCACAAAAATAGTGGTACCAAATGGTAAAGTAGCTTGGCAACTTTAGCACCAAACAAGGAATATAATAAAACATATAGCACATTTTCAACATAAATTCCATCAGGATGTATGGATGAAAAATAAAAATAAAATGTTCATAGTGCAATTTGTACAATATGCATATCACTATTGTACAATATAGTGATTCTTTGATAATGTTCAATCTCTTATTCCTGAGCAGACTAACTGCTCCTGTACTTTGCTTGCATCTGAGACCCCTTGGGTAACTGTATTACCCCTCTAGATGTCAGGGAACCAGGTCACTGAGGGCAGGTCCATGCAGCCAGTGACCAAGTTCCCTGACACTTAGAAGAGTATTACAGTTACCCAAGGGGTCTCAGATGCACGCAAAGTAAATGAGCAGTTAATTTGCTCAGGAATACGTGAGTGGCCACTACCAAAAAAAATCACTTTGCACTTTTGATTGCTATTTTGTACATATTGCACTATATATATATATATATATATATATATATATATATATATATATATATAGTCTTTTTGTTTTTCATGCTTACACCCTGATGCAGTTTATGTTGAAAAGGTGCTACACATTTTATTATATTATTTATAGGCCTCTTCTACGTAAGGATCCTAACTTATTTCATACTGTTCTAATCAATGGAACAACCTGTCATAGATGATGCATAGATGATTCAGTCACTTGCACGTATGTTTTTAGTCTATTAGAATTCTGGATTATATACTAAAAAGTCATTTAAGTTAGATTTAATACATATTCAACTTTTAGCATTCATTATATGTGTTTTAACGTAGAACAGCTTTAGCTTCATTGGCACTGTGGGGAAATCTTATATAATTCATACTGTACTATACTCCTTGTAAGGATCAGTTTCCACCAAATAATTAATTTATTCTGTAGACACCATGATTGGGTTATCTGAATAATAACAGAGGAATTGTGTGACATCATGCCACCAGTTAAATAACATAATATGAAGAATAAGATTTTTTTAATTCAAGATATTTTATGTGCATTACAAGTTTCAATCCCCATCATGAACCTTTGTCAAGATGTTGATCATCAATGATCATTGATGATCATCTTCAAAAAGTTTCCTGATGGGGGGCCTAAATGTCAATGAAATGTTTAAGTAGACCCATAAGTGTTGGATTTGCATATATTATCTTCACAATATGATCACTGACAGATGGCAAGCCGGCAAAGGCAGTGTGATGCTTTGGGCAATGTTCTGCTGGGAAACCTTGGGCCCTGCCATTCACGTGGATGTTACTTGACAAGTTCCACCTACCTAAACATTGAATTTTCGTATACTTTTTGTGCTGGTTGAATTGGCAACAGAGTGAGTCACTCTTTTGCCGAATTGGTAGCTGCCGTCTGTCTCCTGGATTTATTTCCGGGGTTTGTGTGCTCTCTGTTTGAAGCACAAAAACTCTGGAAAATAGACAGTGCGACTCCGTGCTAGATGTGCGGAGCACACTTAGCACATATGGAGCATCTGCTCCCAATGTTTTCCTATGTATATACCAGTTTGTTCCAGTATTATGACACCACTTTTAACTATGTACCAGGCACTACTTAAAACGTTGGCACTATATAAGTAGACGTAACATTATAATGTAACAAAATATACATCACAACTGTTTTGATCAGAGTCTACCAGCAGGTTTGTAACACATATATTTATTTATAATGTTGTATCCCTTTTCTTTGATCATGTATATTGGTGAAGTTTATTCTTTTTATTATTATTATTTTTTTAAGTTTATCACACTATTACATATGCTGCCACGTGTGTGAGATATGTCACTATAATTTTAATTACAAAATCTTTTTTTAGGGGCACAAGGTAATAACGTACAGGGGAGGGAGTCTTCATTACCGCAGTTAAAAAAATATGTGATATCTATCTAGATATTTAGATATATTTTTACATTTGTAATATACATATTTTTAACTGCAGTAGATATTTATATATATATATGTGTGTATATATATATATATATATATATATATATAAAAAAAATTTTGTGTGAAATTAGAATTAGAGATTATGTTAGAAATAATGAGTTCAGTGTATACTTTTAGCCCTTGAGTAAGAATATTATATGCGTACAATTAATTCTTAGACTTAGAAAAAAAAAAAAAATTAAATAAAATATAACCGGCTCTCCATTTCTATTCATTTTTATTTTAATGAATATAAAAAGAGGCGTTAGTAAGTAAATGATGGTACCCTGAGGAAATCTGCAATCAGGAAATGCACTGGATGCATCCACAAGTGAGAAGTGCCTACACTAAACTAAAATAGACTAGCTTTTGTTTGACGTTTTGATCTTCACACTGAATTGTAAGTGATCTTATCCTCAGAGGACAGGGAGAATGAGCGGCATCGATGTGGTGGAGCCTTAAGTGACTTGCTCGGAAATTTTCTTTCATCAGTATGTGACTGGGTGGAATAGAAGGGGAGGAAAGCAGGAAGAGATCCACAGAGAGAAGGCATATAATGAAAAAGTAAATCATTCTTCTGAAATTAGTGAGGCATACATAAGAAAAAAAAAAGTTAATAACTTATCTAGTCTTTAGGAACGGGAGACGAGTCAGTGAGTGTTTAAGGCATTCAGGAGCACTATATTTACTGCTTGTCAACATCACCTTTCCACATTATCTTCAATCTTCACCTAGTGGCATACTATTAGGGAATTCCTATTAGCGACCTAGTCAGTTCACAAATCTTATAGTAATTAGGGCGGAGAATTATGTCAAGTGTGTGTCTTGTATTTTCACAGGTTCTGCTATATGTTTTTTTTCTAGTTCCGACATTCGCTATTGTCTAAATGGAATCTAGGAAAGAATTTATGTCAAGGATGGCCAACTATCCCCAGTAGAGTCTGGACATTGGTAAAAGATGTTTTAACCTAAGGCAGAATAATGTACTGCTAACCTATTTTCACAACACTTGCCGAAAGCATTGGAGGTAAACTTTTATTGACTATAACTTCTAAGATGTTTACCTCTCCACTTCATAACTGTTACTAAAATAAAAGATGCTAAGACCAGATACTGGCAGTCAATGGCATCTCATTTACTTGTGTTGACCCACTAGGTGAGACCCAGGCACAGTAGTGTATCTTCCACAAGGCACTCGCCTTGGGCGGCACTTTGCCAGAGGTAGGCACTTTGCCAGAGGGTGCTAAAGCACACTTCTGGTGCTTCAAACATTTTCTCTCCCTCCCCCACCGTTCAGCAAGCTTTAGCTCCTTCCAATTAATCGGGGTGATGGGGCATTTAGTGGGTATGCAATGTGGGTGATGGGGGCATGAAATGGGGTGACTGGGCATTTAATGTGGGTTATGGGGCATGTCATAGGTGTGCAACATCGGTGGGGGGTGCCTGAATTTTGTCTGCCATGGGCAACACAAAACCAAGATACACCACTGCCCAGGCATATGTACTGTTCTCTGAGGGGCTTTAGGATGTGTGGGTGATGCATATATGGGCACTTTGTACATTGAAAGATGTTTATACTCAGTATTTGGGTCGAAGTTAAACCACAGCTTGATAAATTCCAGTTGCTATGCTGACCATATATCAAATCCTGATACCTGTGCTTTTAACTACATTTAATGCAGTGAATGAGTCGTGCACCTGCATCTTTGTATTTCGTTTTTTGTAACAATCCTAATCATGTCAGTATATATATATATATATATATAATCAGCACTGTGCAGCCAGATCCATAATACCCACCATACACAGTAACTCTGGTACTAACAGAAGGCATTCCCACATCTCTTCCTGAAATCCAACCTTCCCTCGCTAAGCCATGCCTTCTCTTCTTCCAACCAAACTGGAGCATTGAAAGGTGGGCATTATAATTACATACAGAAAGCCTGCTGCATGCTGCCATCTGTCACATAAGCTTTACAGAACAGCTTCCCCTCAATTAGTAGTGGTGTTTGGTGCCTTATTTATTTGTCTTTGTACATCACTTTACTACCATCTGCCTTGTATTTATTTATTTGCCATCCATCTACTCACAGTTTGTGCTATTAAAGCTCCTCCAATATCTGCACTGCTTGCTGACAGGTGTGTATATGCAATGTGTGGATATATATAGTAAAATCTATAAGGTTAGTGCATTGATGGATGTCAGAGCACAATACCATATAATCATCTTGAATGCCGTGGTTAATGTATGTAAGTAGAATTGTTTATGAATTAACTGATTATATATATATATATATATATATATATATATATACACACACACACACATATGTGTGTGTGTGTGTGTGTGTGTGTGTGTGTGTGTATATATATATATATATATATATATATATATATATATATATACATATATATATATATATATATATATATATATATATATATAAATAAATGTGTGTGTGTATGTATGTATATATATATATAAATATATATATATATATATATATATGTGTGTGTGTATATATATATATATATATATATATATATATATATACATAATGTTTTGTGTGTGTGTGTCATAGCACACAATGTTATGAGAAATAAATAAATACTATATATATATATATATATATATATATATATATTCACATTTCAGTGAGTGAAAATCAGATATTCTATAGCATTATTCACTTAAAATTAAATGTGTGCAACTCTGTGTTGGCTGTATATATATATATATATATATATATATATATATATAACCTCTGAGACTTTGTCATTGACAGATACTGTAAAATATACTGTAAAAAGTTTTTTTTACAATGTATCTGTGGCAGTTCACAAAAGTGTCTTTTTTTTTAGAAATGAATTTACTAACAGTTAATAATAATTGTGTTTCTGTCCCCTTGTCAAAAGACTAATTCTAGTGTTTGGTCTGATGATCTGTGAAACACCTTACCAGTACAAAGTTGACATGAGCATTGAATTGCTTATCAAGTTGTATAAATTGCCTCTATTATCCCTACATGAGTATTGGCACTGTGGGGGAATCTTAAGTCAATCGACTTGCAGGATAGAATGACACGGATGTTTTGTTGCTGTAGAGACCAAGTTTGGACGTGTTAGGAAAATGTTAGAAAATACAGCCAAGAACTAAGAGGCATGAAAGCAAAGGGAATAAAAGAAGAAAAAAAACTAAACAGAAGCGTAGAGAGTAAGAACATAAAAATAAACCTGACCAAGGAGAAAGCCAGACCATCCAGGTGTTCACACCAGTGGAAATCTGCAGGATGTTTTACTGAGCACTTTGAGCAGCCAGTGCTATTCAATATGCAAATAGCTCAAGGTGTATTGTGTAGCAGCAAAATAAAATATTAGCCAATGAAAAACCAAAAGCTCTACATATAAAATGGCAAAATAACAAAAGCATGTTAAAAACAAAGAACAAAAATATTTAGAAATAAACGTGTGAAAAAAGATAATACAAAATAATTTCTATTGTATTTTAGTACAATATAACACAGCCGTAATGAATGCCGCTTATTACCAACAAAGCCAGTTTAGAGACAACATGTTTAATTCAGTACTAATGATGCATCCTAAACTACTGTATCATCAGGTATGTAATCATTGTAAAGAAAGCAAAGTGTTCTATTTGCTTTTTTTTTTTTCCAGAATAAAATATAAAAATGGGGCCTGTTCTGTAAAAAGTGAGTTTTGTGTGGTTTGCGGTTAGACGAGTTTTTCATCCTAATGATTAAAATATGTATTGTGCAGGTGCCCAAACCTGGTGAGATGCTTCTGCTAGAAGAAATGAATTGGCTCTGGATAGTGCGTTATTAAAAAGGTATGCTTTCTAAAAGATCAATTATCCATGACCAGCTGAGCTCTATTAGGTGGTCCCTGCACAATGCATATTTGAGACATTGCTATCATTAGTGAATTTAGGTTTGTCCTACCCTAGGCCTGACTAAACTCCTACACTCCAAATCCCTTACTCTCCAGGTTGTTCACATAACCTTTCCACTGCGCTAGATTGTCCTGCATGGCTTCCAAGAGCACCATATTGCACCCACATCCCTGTCCAAAGCACCAGATTGACCCCAATTCCATTTCCATGGTACCATTTGTTACCACATCCCTTTCCACTGTACCACATTCCCCACACATCTCTTGCAAAGCACCAGATTACTCCCTGGTGATCTAGTGAGAGTAGCAAGGCTGTCTATGCTACACTACACTGGTAGTGCTGACTCTGCCTTATAGTGAATACACACAAATTCACCCCTATCCAAACTATGTAAGGGCCAGCTTCCAATTAGTGCTCTATACTATTAATATGAAACATGACTTTACCTAATCCTCAAAGGCATAAAAGATTAAAAGCCCTTTCATACTTTTATAGGCATTGAATATTATTTGTATGCAACAAAAAGGAATGATGAGGAAGCCCAGCGCTAGTCTGGGAGGAAAAACAGGAATTGTTGTTTTTAGAGGGAAAGTAAAATTGGTTCTGAAACTTCCTAATGTGAAGTGTCTAAAAATGAGTAGTTAAGTAATTGCTGGTGTATATCATACAGTTTGGAAGCAGCACCGGGTAAGCTACAAATGCAATGTGTGTCACTGTGTGTATGTATTTGACTGTGTGCATGTGTGTGACTGTTTGTGTGTGTGTTACTGTGTGTTTGTGTGACTGTATGTGTATGTGACTGTACATTTGTGTGTGTATGCGTGTGCGTCTGTGACTGTGTGTATGTGACTGTGTATGTGTCTGCGACTGACAAATAATTGGGAAGCCTTGGAAACTATATATTTAACTTTATAGTTGTAAAAACGGGAATTATGGGATTTGTAGTTCAGCAGCAATTCAGAGCCACAGTTGGACTCCTTGGCTCTTAAGCTATGACACGATAGCTTGATTTTGAACAATGATGTGTTCAACAATGATGTGTTCATCCACAAGGCCAGAACTTGTGGATGTTGCAGCACAAACCTTTGTGGGTGTAAATCGAAATATTCAGTATGCTACAAGCATACTCTCTGCACTGGTATAGCTTTGGTCCTCTCAGTCTCTACACATTGAATATGCATTTCTCTTAAGTCCATAATATACATCTCCTTCCCAAGATATATTTACCAGCAGTATGGTAATGGCTGACTTATTGTTCTCAAGTTTATTAAAGATCAGGGTTCCTATAGTACCTATTAGTCATTCATCATATAACTGGCACAACTCTGATCAAATCATAAAAAAGAAATATACATTAGTCTTTATAACCATATATAAAACAGTGTGGTCTCACTCAACACAAAGCAATAACAGATCCATAATAAAGAAAAAACAGGCATTATAATGATATATATGCCTGCCAATAAACACAGCAAAACTAAGTGACCATCCTGCTTAGTGTTGACTGAGACCACCCAAAGTGGAAACCATAAAAATTAAAAATATAAATTCATGCCTATTCCTGAGACAAATCTCAGGTAGTGTCTGCCTCCTGTATATTCAATGCCATGTCTAACAGGCTTTCACAGACAGCTCACTGCAGGGGTGCAGGGTTGACTCCTAAAATAGTGTAGAATGTGTTGGGTGCATGTGCACTGTTCTGCTCTCCGCATCCTTCGCAGAGTTCATTTACTGAACCCATGAGATGGAATTGAGCCAGTGTGGTAGGCAATCTGTTCTCACTAGGGATTTTCACCTATCTCTACTTTGGAAATGATTTGCTGTAAGAGTCATATCTACATAGTTTTGTAAAAATATTTTATTAGGAGAAAAGGTAGAATGTTCAAGCCCCTGATATTTGCATTCTTTCATATAAAGATATAAAGGTGAGAATTCTGTTGTCAAACATAGTAGAACACTAACATAAAATAAAACCTAGTAAAACACTGTTTGCTCCTTAGTGGAAGTAGATGTCATTGTGTTGCATCATTGCAGAAAATTGATTTGGGAAGGGACCAGGCAGACCTACACAGCTCGGTTAGTTAGGCTTGCAGCACTCACCCGAGTAATTATCCGGAGTTAAGGGTATTCCACTTCCATTTACTGCAGCAGTGATTCAAGCCAATAAATGGCTACCAAAGGTGCTCCTGGTTAAGATGAGACTAGACCCAAAATTCAAAGAATATAAAAAAATTCTTCTTAATTGTTGAAAACTATCATAGAAACAAACGTACGTTGGCCACCAAGGAGACAAGATGTCAGGTTCAGCATGTCACACCTGATGAGTTTCATGCTTTAATTAGCACTTAATTACGATTAAATTCTAAACCACGAAACGCGTCAGGAGTGACACAGTGAAATTGACATATTGTCTATGTCTCCTTGGTAGCCAGTGTATGTTTATTTCTATGATTGTTTTTAACAATAAAGAAACATTTTCTACATGCTTTACATTTTGGGTCCAGTCTCCTCTTAATCCAGAGCACCATTGGCAATTTTTTAAATTTGTTTGCATCAGTGTTGCATCTTTGCTCTGTCAAATAGACAAAGCCTTGGTGTAGGTTAAATTTTCTTTTACTAATACCTCATCTTATGATGTCAGCATGGTTGTAAAGATTTACTAGTATTTAATAAACAGAACTTTCCATGTTGGCATAGTGTATTTGGGAAGCAAATGTGATGGCTGTGAGAGAACATATGTACACAGTATTGATTTTAAAGGAAGCAAACAGAATATGATATGCTTCACACATTCATTTTTTTTTAATGAGTCAGAGAAGAATTGATTATAGGAATTTTCAAAGATTAGAGTAAAGATATACAAAAAGACATATATACAGAATTAGTATAACAAAGATAGCCCCAGGAGAATAAATACTGAGTTACATAGGAAGATACCCTTTACGGTACCTGAAGGAAAGAGAAAATGTATGTTTGCAAGCTTGCAATAAAATGATTGTTCCAAAGATTCTCAATACGAAACAAAGGTGTATTTTGTAATGTTAAGAATGCATATCTGCATCATGGTTTGCCAAGAGCCATGCACAGGAAATTCAAGAAATAAGAATAAGCCAGATAGAAGAATTTGCACTGATTATAAAGCTTAGCCTTAAGTATTATCTATGGGGACTTCAGTTACATACCAATTTTTGAATTCGATCCCGACGATAAGGCCCACATGCAGAAATCAAAACAAAAAAGATGACTGGAAAAGAAAATGTCAACAGTGAAAATATGCACACAAAAAAAAAAAGAATTACAAGCAAAAAAAAAAAAATACAAGCAACATAAATCTAAAATACAAATAGTGGGTAACTCTCAGGTAAGAAATAACAATATTATTAATTTATATTCCAATCTTGCAGTGGATGATGTGATCTTATGTTAATATTTTCCTTGCATAGTAAGAATTCAAAAATAATCAATTGTGAAGTTTTTGTCCTCAAATGTGTTCTCCTTAACACTGCTGCCCAATTTGTATTTTATAAGACTTTACACTGAGCTGAGTACACCCATAACTATACAATGTAGCCACACATTATGAAGAACTTTGTAATGATGTTATGCTACATTACTCATTTTCTCATATACTTCCATTCTCTCCAACAAATCATTTCTTCACTTACTTAAGACTATGCACGCATTTTATAAAATACAGCATACAACAAAAACAAAAGTATACGCATTGTACAAAAGCTAAACTAAAGAAGGCATATAATGACATAACAGGGTATGCAGACAGCAACTCTGCATAATATGGTGTCTCCACTCAGCATGTTTAAACAATGAATGCAAGCAAAACATTATATAAAATGAAGACATGTTCTGACAAATGCCATATTTTTTTTTACAACTGAATGTATTTTCTTCACCAACAGCCAAAAAAAGTTTTCTTGCATTCTACTACTCATAATTCTCCTATAATTTATTTTCTATATCTAGCTGTTTTTGAATCTATATCCATGAGTAAA
The DNA here is from genome assembly GCA_036172795.1 of Pelodytes ibericus. Taxonomy (NCBI): domain Eukaryota; kingdom Metazoa; phylum Chordata; class Amphibia; order Anura; family Pelodytidae; genus Pelodytes; species Pelodytes ibericus. Next base: position 159,476,830 of record CM069863.1, read on the forward strand.
TATTTGCTGTTGTACATTTTATGGCCTATGCATCTATGGTTTGTTTGTATGTTCCCAGGTTAAATATATAAGGTGGTCTTGTTTCAATGGTTCACTCACACACTGTCTCATACCAAATGTAAAAGCATAGCTCACAGCCTCTCAAGATGACGAGCAGTATGTATACTCATATACTCAATCTATGATAATGCTACAGGTTTCAAGTATAGTTTCTATACAAACAAATTGCATGCCATTTTCACTATCTGTTTTGCATTTTTACAAATAGCTCTCATATGTAAAAGGACAGGTAGACTTGCATTGTGCCCTACAGAAACACATAACAAAAGCACACATGCAGATATTTTATATATATATATATATATATATATATATATATATATATATATATACACACACACACACACACACACACACAAACATACACACGTATTAGGTTATTGAGGCATTGCTACATATACCTTACAAATATTACTAAAATATACGTATAAGAAACATTAACTATTGTAATATTTACTGACAAATCAGTATCTGTAGAGTATTTTTTCATTAATACAGTGTAGTAAGGGGAGTAATATTTAATAATTGTCATTAGTCACAAATGGCTCAAGTAACAGACACCGTAATGGCAATGCAAGATATGTTATTTATATCCTATGAAATAACAGAGCTTGAGGATAACCTGGCATACTCAAACGTAAAGTAGATTCTACCAGAGTTTAGCAATTTACACTAGACTTGACTAATCCCAGGAGCTAGGCAGCCATGGCTCCTAAAATACCTTCTTCTGAATATTGTGGAACTCTATGGTCATACCATTTTCTGGGCTCTGAAAAATAAGTAGGCTGGTTTCTGAATTGTTTGGCTCCTTTGGTCTACAAGTGTTTTTCAATTCATGAACTAATGAAAAGTTGTCAGATTCGTCAACTCACAAAAGGATATCAAATCATCAAGTGTAGAACTCTCTGGGCTCAAAGTTAAGCAGGGACTGTAGAATGTTTCTATTTAAGTTGGCTTTTTTAATATTAATTGAATACCTGAATATATGATTTCGCAACAATCCCTGAACCATCTTGAAACTTGAATAGGAACACCATAAATATTTTTGATAATTCCATACCAGATAGGAGGTCTATCCACTAAAAGGCAATTTACAGGTGAGTTAAGGTCAAATTGAGATGAAGCTTTCAAAACACCTATTTAGCTATATATTGTGCAGGGAAAAATCTGGTGAGCTTCCCCCAATAAACAAACCCACCAGGTTTGTCCCTGCATGATGTATAGCTAAATAGCTGTGATTAAGCCTTCATCTCACCTGTAACCCACCTTTTAGTGAATAACCCCCATAGTGTAGTTGCACTTTAGAATACCAAACCCTAATGGTAATACAATTATCTCCCTTAAAGAAAACAAAATAAGAAATAAAAGTTATGTGAAAATGAAAAATACAATGTTAGCAAAAGATTGATAAAAAAAAAGTGTGATAAAAATCCAACTCTACATTGCTGTAAAGCTCAGTAAAAATATATCATTGATTTACAAATTATGAATGAACTGCCACATTTCTTGTTAACTTTCTCCTATTAAACGGACTAATTAGCTTGTAAAACATTATGTGTAATTATGTTCCAATACAAGACTCACCTTAGTAGTATAACATTCATTACAGTAAATCATACCACTATTAATAGCAGCATTTTATTTACAGGGAACATTACTATATTGGATGCTTGCCATAGCCATTTCCCACCACACTTTCTACGGTAAAGCACACAATAATCACATTTGATGTAAAATGCATTACTGAAAAGATCTTACATCTCATGTTAGTACAGACAAGTCAGGATAGTTTTAATGGGGAGTAAGGTTTTAAAGACAATAAATCCTTTGGTACCCAATAAATAAGATGCACACTGACCTTTTTTATTATTATGTTATTACGTTATTGGCACTATCACAGTTTGTTATAGTTCTAAGTGGAAATCTAGCAAACTAACATTAAACTACTGGGTCCGTGACCACTCAATTGGCTCTTGAAGTTTTTCTCGCTTTGTTTCTTTAAATCGGTAATCTATTTCTCCAGTAGCTTGAATGTATTTTTAAAGAACTACACAAATAACAACAGTATTTAGTATTTTTCTTTTGTGTATGAGAGGTGCTTAAAACATCCTTCATTAGGTGTCATAGCTGGTATAAGGGCTGCTTCGAGCAGTTCTTCAACAATTTATCAAAGATCATGCATTTTACTGCAGGCCTATTCGCACCACTCTTATAGTTATACATGTCATACAACTATGTGGTTTTATATACCTTCAAGAAATGCTATATAACAAACTCCCAAAACACACTCCTTTCATTAGTAAGTGTAGCTTTTCCTAAACATATTGCTACTTTGTAAATAATAATGAAAATTAGCAATACCAGCCAATCATTCTAAATGAAACTCTACTACTGCAGAGCGAGAGGCATTCGTTTTTGAATGGCACCAACAGAGGAGAATTAAAATAATGAAGGGCTCTATCAGTGTTGGCAGAGAGAGACTTCAAGCTCAGGTGACCCAAGATCAAACGGTGAGGGCTGAGCCGCTGCATGGATTGGCTAAGCAGACAATGTCAGCATGTGCCAGCATCGTGCTGAGCTCTGCCTCAGCTGAGAGGCAGAGCTCTGAGTAACCGTGTGTATCTGTAAAGGGGGGACACTGTTTTTTAACCCTTGTTTCCAATGAGGAAGCAAAAGTTAAAAAAGATTAGTTATCGTTTATAGATGTATCACAAAACAAAGTACTATGTGTCCCTTCACAAAGGAGAACTCTACCTAAGCTAGATGATAGATAGCAAGGTCTACTCAATAAAGAGAGAATTGCAGGGGAGTGGCTGTTTGCTATTTTCATCCAATCAGAACTCAAACTGTGGTCAGTGACCAGAAAATGTGCAGATGAGAAGAAGATCATTTCAGCCCCAAAGGTATGCTTTAAAGAGCAATCTTACTATGGTAATAAATGTAGAAACAAATATACTCAATAACCCTAACGTGCATATAAACAACATAGAGTATGCTGGTTCTGTATTCTTTGCAAGAATCCAAATTGAAGGTGCTATGTTTTTTACTATTTTTTAAGTTGATTAAATTTCTATTTGCACTAATACAAATCCTTGAGCGCAGTTTAAGCTACGGTAGAAGCTATGGCAGAAGCGTTTGAATAATTGCACTTACAATTTCAAAATAAATCCTATCAATTGAAATAAATATTTTTACACGTCCACCTGTTATAATAGAGAAACTTACATTTTAGCTGTACTTTTTTTTATATATAAAAATCAATTGCAACCACTGACCTTTATTTTTAGTTCCTTTAATTTACTTTACAATTGCATTAAACAATTGGTACCCATTACAGAGCCAGCATAAACCTTCTGCTTTGCTGACCATAAAATCCATTAGAAGTACAGGGCTAAGACATTGAAAGCATATTTCCCTTGTCTCGTTCTACTGAAGTCTAAATGCAGCCTTTCCATTCTAGTAATACATTATTTTTCAAGTAACCCTGAGCTGAATAGCCCTGCCTCCCATGGGATTGCACTCATTAATGCTCTCCATTCATGTACTAGAATTATGATGAGGGTCACACACACATAAATAGAAGGAAAAAGTCAACCAATTGAATGTGATGCATTACATCTCTTCCCTACATTGGAAACTACTCCATAAGTGTCTTGTGAATCTTTTCCCTTTGCCCTTATTAAAGGGTTATTATGCTTTTTTTGACTACAATGTACAGAACACAGCATTATTGGCATAAACAAACATGTTGGATGCATAGGGGTGAGGCATAAATAGCTATAACCATGGAAACCAAAGGAATGTGCCCGTTGATTGCTCTTGTTTTAAACCACTGCCCCTAAATTGCTGCCAACATAACCACCATAGTTAAACTTGACCTTTACACCCATCCAAACTATATGTGGCTGGTGCATCAGTCCTACCCGTGTAAATACCTGCTTTTTTCAAACAATTATGTTGTGTATTTTAAAGATTTGCAAAAATGTATCATTTTATCATTATTATTATTAAATTAAAGAGGATAAAGTCTGGTATATTAAGTAGACAGATAAATGGAATAGATAGATGTGGGGGGGGCTTCGTCTGCCTGGCATCTGGCAAAAAAAAACAGATATCCACTTATAGTATTTTTTTACATATGTTTGCGCAACAATATATGTAGACTTGTAAACAGAAACGTTTTTCCTGAACTCGGATATTGTGGTAGCAGGGATGGATCATTTACTTAGTCTAATTACACTAATGGCAGTGGGTATCCGTTTTCACTACTGTTCTACAGGTCAGGCCCTACTTAATTTATATATGCATTTGCCTTTTCATTTGCATTACATCGTTGCGAATTCAATATCACGAGAAATGCTGACATACAGAAAACATTGCTGCAGCTCCCATGTACTTGAAGGAAAGCCAAATTATTGATGGTGGTTTAGTACTGCATTAGACTCGACATATTAGATAAGGGTTACATCACAAAAGCAAAGCAATAGCCAAGATCGAAAAAGCCTAGAAGCTGCCTGACCATGATGGGATTTATGGTCCCTAGCAACAGGGCAGCCAAAAGATGGGGGGAAAGGCAAGTATGATGTCATGACCAAAATGCAATAGTTAAATATCCAACGTCTGCATTTGGTTAAGATGATTCTTGTTTAAAAATATAATACAAATCTAAAATTGTTACATAAATTATTGTACATTAAACTGATGCTTCACTGTGTGTAAATAGTGGGCCGAACATGGAACAGAAAGTATAAAAGAAATATTACTGCATTTTTTAACTTTTCAATAAAAATGGAAAACCACATGGAGCTAAAATAGATTAAAAATATAACAAACCTATAAAAAAAGCTTTCATTTTATTTCTGCTTAATTCTACAGACTTGTTGCTTGCGAAGCATTTTTAACAGAAACACAATAAGAATATACTGTTTTATGAGTCAGTAAAGTCTACTGCCTGGCTTTAAGACTAAGGTCTAATATTATTCTTTTCTGGGGGGAAAAAAAAAATATCATGGTTTCTTATGACAAACCCTTAGACTGAAGAGTCAGACTATTCAAACATATTAAATCTCAAATCAGTCCACGAGCAATACATATGCAGCAGTAAAAAGGCCAGACAGAAATCAGAATGAATAAATTGCTGCTTAGCTTTTCCTGCAGTGTGTGTGGTTCAAGAAAAGATACATTACTTGATTTTTCATGTGGGAATTGCTTAAATTAAGGGGTAGCATAATATGCACTAATCACTTGGTTTAATGCAGTAAGTAGGGAGCTATCATGTGATAAAAAAAAACCAGCTATGTTTTATATATCACATTTTTAATAATAACACTATGTCTATTATATTATCAACAATATGTACCTATATTTTAACATATTAATATATATCATTCATATGTATCTATGATTCAGTTGCAAATTAATATATTCTAGAGAGGCATGTTCACAGCAATTATTTTTTACAGTAAACATCATGATTTGAAAAGGATGTATAGCTTATACAACCTAACTACCACAGTGCTGTGTTGCTTAATGCATAAGTAATGTAGCTTGTTAAGATGTACAGTATGTAAAGCCAAAGAAGAGTTCAAAGGTTTGAACTACAGAACAATAAAGCAAAAGCACTCTGCCAAAAACAACATATCATAACATTAGACAGATATTGGCCCATGCAGTGCTAAAAGATTGTCATACTATCCAAGTTCTTGGGTAGAATGCCATGTTGGAACAGATAAACCTAATAATTCACTCTGGTACTGTGCCCAGTGTATTTCAGAAGATTTTTGGGTTGGTTTTGCAATCACCCTTTTTTTGGCATTAAAGAGGATATCAAAAAATAGCTACAAAAGTGCTGAAGGCCCAGTGACAGAAATAAGTTACTTTTTAATATGCATGTAGCGTTTCTTTGAGGAGATGATTTGTGTGCATAAAGTTTTATGAGAGAATTACATTTAAAACAAAGGATATGTGGTTTACTAAGCCTGTGTTCAAGTATCACTAAAAATAAAAGCCATGTTTACTGCACCTTTTATTGTATGTTTCCAGCATTTTAAGAGTTAAATTAGACTTTTAGACTATTCCATTGAATATTTAAAAGTAAATGGATATTTTAACTTGTTCAAGAGCAGGCCAGTAGACTGTTGTTCTAGTACAACTCCCTGCAAGCTCAGACAACACTTGGTAGCTGACTGAACATGTAAGGGAGTTGTAGCCATAACAATAGCTTGAGGGCCAAAGTTACTCAGCCCTGCCTTAAAGGGAACAGTGCTCACATGATGTCATGGACTCTATGACCATTGATAACATCAGCATGTGGTGTTGTTGCAAGTCATTGCAAAGCACCACTGTGTTTCATTCTATTGACTAATCTCTTGCTGCATTAGTAATGAAATAAATGATAGACTTCAGACTGAAACAGCCTGTGTTACCTCATTAACCTTAAAGAAATCTCTTTTCACTTTTTAAATACTAAGTGGAACGTGAAATTATGGTGTGTGGTTATAATTACTTGTCGGTGCATATAGTCATGCACGTATAAAGCTGCTTCTGATTTTTTAATTATAGTCAGCATGATTAAAAATAAAGAAAGTTTCCTTAAAACCATCTTTGATGTCCTTCAATGAAAATACATGGGTGTTTTTCATCTATACACTTTTGTTGAGGTGGGGAGGATGGGACCATTTAGGTGCCAGAGAAGTGTTTAAAAACATCTCTGGCACTCAAATGGTTAATACCAATACTACCAAAGTGGGTTTCCTACCTTTTTTTTTATATAAAAAAGCAGATTTTGCAGGCTTGCTATCCAGTAACTGTACATTTTGTCATGCGGATCTTACCTGTTTGCTGTACTTGTTGTTGGTCTGACAACTGTACTCAGAACAATGGTCTGATCCAATTGAAATGTTGTCTCCTGCTCCTACAAAAGTATTGGCTGGTGGTAAGTCTTGCACAACCTGGTGTTTTTTCCCAGCAGTAGGAGACTGAGGGTGAAGCTGCACAGTAGGTAGAGGTGAGCTGGATTTGTAATGCCTGGCAAGGTCTGGACTCCCTGGGCCTCCATTAACAGTTCTGTATCTTCCCATGCTAGGGCTGTCTGAAAGCTTCTCATTCACACTGTCATATCTTTGCCCATTTGGCTTTGATGCTTCCACTGTGACTATACTGCTGTACAATGGCTGTTTAGATTTTTTGTTTTTCTTGTCCTTTTTGGGTTTTTTGGATTTGTCATGCTGTTGGGGTGTGAAGAAGTCCTCGTGGTCTTTTTTACCAGCTTCATAGCCATTTTTGTTTTTGGCCCTACAGTACCTAGCCATGACCACAACCAATATAATCAGTATGACAGTCATGATCCCAGCCACAATACCAATCACTATACTCAGTCTCTGCTTGCTCATTTCATAGCTGGGATCTCCAGCTATATTCTGGCTTAATGGAGTGTGCAAACTTCTGGTGATTTGGGAATCAACCACTGAGGCATTGGAAACAGTTTCATTGACAAACACGTGGACCAGGGCTGTTGTAGTTTGAGAAGGCTGTCCACTGTCATTGATTTCTACCACTAACCGGTGAAGCCCATAGTGCTTTGTGGCTAGCTTTCCAATAAGTGATACCACTCCACTGGTGGGATTGATTTCAAAGAGTTTAAATGGGTTTCCTCCAACAATGCTGTAGTTCAGATCTGCATTGACACCAGTGTCAGTATCAGTGGCCACCACAGTAGTTACCACAGTTCTTACACTGCTGGAAGGTGACAGCAGAGTGTAGGAACTATTAACTGGGAAGGCAACTGTTGGAGCATTGTCATTTTCATCCATGATTAGCAGAGATACTGAGGCTGTAGCAGACCTTGAAGGGTCCCCACCATCTACTGCTTTCACTTTAAAGATATACAAACTTTGATATTCCCTGTCAAATGATCTGGTGGAATAAATAGTCCCTGTGTCGTTTTCAATGGAAAAAATATCACCATCCTCTTCAATGAATAAACTCATCTCTGCGTTCCTACCTTTGTCAGCATCCATCACTGTCACCATCCCGACTGGGCTGTTGGGCTGCAGGTTCTCCTTCACGTAAAATTTGAACTCTTCCTGCATAAACTTGGGGTCGTTGTCATTTTTGTCAGCCACCTGCACCACTACTGTGGCTGTCCCCTGGAGAACAGGAATACCTTTGTCTACGGCAACTACCTTGAATTCATATCTATCAGTCTGTTCTCTGTCTAGAATGATATTCACTGTTATATCCCCTGTGTCTGGATGAATGGAGAAGATCCCAGCCATAGATGGGTCCAAGGAGTAGGCTATTTCTGCATTCTTACCACTGTCTGCATCGCTGGCTAGCACTGTGGCCACTCTTTCTCCAGGCACGTTGTTCTCAGGGAAGGCAACTTCCACTACGGCTTGGCTAAAAATAGGTGGATTGTCATTGGTGTCCCCCACTTTGACGATGAGGGAATTACTACTGGACAAGCTGGGGCTCCCTGAATCCACAGCTACAATACTGACATTGTATTCCTTAATATTCTCATAGTCCAGTGGGGCAGAAGTGTGCAGGAAATACTTCTTCTTGTTCTGTTCCCCTTCGCTGTCACTGGCAGGCTTGAGTTGGAATGGGACATCTCCAACTACAGTACAAGTGACCACTCCATTCTCCCCCTGGTCCCTGTCCGACACCTGCACCAAAGCTATAGGGGTGTCCACCAGAACATCTTCGGCCACGTTGGCCATGCCATCTTTCACAGGTATCCTACCGATTTTCCTGATGTCTATCAAGGGGACATTGTCGTTTTCATCCTTGATGTTGAGGATCACGGTGGCTTTGTCGTTTTTAGGGGGCTGACCCCTGTCCCTGGCCATGACGGTGAACCTCAGTTGGTTGACTTCTTCTCGGTCTATCCGGTGGAGAACACTTAGCCAGCCTGAGTTCTCGTCCAGCCGGAGTAGCCGTCTCACGGACTCGGTGGCAGCCCCAAACACGTACTCGATCTGCCCATTGACTCCCACGTCGTAGTCGGTGGCTTTCAGCTGCAGGATGGGGGTCCCTGGAGCGCTGTTCTCCGCGAGGTCAGCCTCGTACACACTTTTCTCAAATCGGGGGCTGTTGTCGTTTACGTCCGTGATCAGGACCCTCAGGATGGACTGTGAAGACCTCGGTGGATCTCCCCCGTCCCTAACTCGCAGAGTCAGCTCATAAGAGTCCCGTTGCTCCCTGTCCAGGGCCCCTTTGACTATGAGCTGTGGCTGCTTCTCTCCGTCCGAGGTGTCGGCCACCTGCAGCTCGAACACGCTGCTCCTTCCGTCGGTCTCCATCCTCCTCTTCCCCGGGTAGAGGGCGCTCTCCCCGGCCTCCATGCGCCCACCGGAGCCGATACCCCCTCCACGTCTGCTGGATACAAACAGGCTCTCCCCGGCGTCCTGGATGAGCTCGTAACGTTCTATCCCATTCCTCCCAAAGTCTCTGTCGGTGGCCGTAGGCAGGAGGTACAAGGTGCCCACCGGCCGGTTCTCCTCCACCGTGAGGGTGAGAACGGGAGAAGGGAAGGTAGGGGTGTTATCGTTGATGTCCAGGATTACCACCCTACCTTCGAACAGCTCCACCCAGCTCTGTGAAGGTCCGATCACCGATACCTCGAAGTCTATGAAACACTCATTCTCATCAAAGATCATCTGGCACTGGGGGAGCTTCTCTCTGTCTATCCGGCGCTCGGTGGTGCTCAGCTCACCGGTCATGTTGTCGATCTTGAAGAAGTCGGATCCAGACTCCAAGCTGAAGGTCACATCCCCGGAGCCTGTCGCTATCCCGATTTCAGATGCCACATTCCCAATCCGGATATCAGCCGGCCCTTCCTCGGCCAGCCGGTACTTCAGCAGCTGTTTGGAGGCTGTGAGGGTCAGGGATGCCCTCAACAAGAGCAAGCAGAAGCTCCAAACAGTCCTCATGGTTATCTATGCTTTGGACCTTTTGTGGAATGTGGATAGTGATGAAGGTTCTTGGCTTTGACTTGTATTGAGAACCAAGTTACCCTGTCATAGCGCTCATCAGTCTTCTTATTGGTGTCCTTTCACTCCATGCTCACACTTCCCAGGACAGTGTGTGTGTGTGTGTGTGTGTGTGTGAGCTCAGCTTCCTTTAGCTATGCAATAACTCGCTCCTGCTTTGCTCTCTCAGTTTCCCTTCTCCCTTTGCACAATCCGATCCGATTTGCTGAGCACAGACTTTTTTTTTTAAAAAAAATCCACGATTTTGAGTGAGGGCTTCCTTACATGTTCTTTGAGTCGCCAAATAAAAAATAAAAATCAGTACCACAAAAAAAAAAAAAACGCCAACAATAATAATCCTTAATGCTTATTCTCCAGGAAAATCTTTGTTAAAAAAAAACCCAAACATTCAGCAATCAGTGACATCAATATCTGTAAAGTTCTTCTTCTTAAAAAAAAAAATCACTTTGGGTTGAATATTAATAATAAAAATAAATGGAAATAAAATCTGAAAGTATATCCTAGTTTGGAGGCAGAGCCCCAAGTTAGTAGTCCAGCCGCAGTTGGTGCTATGCTACCTGCATTTGCACTGCATGTGTTAGCAATATGTATCTGCAGCCCCTGTGAACGATTCACAAATGATATTGCAGTCTCTCTCCCTCGCTCTCCCTCTCTCTCTCTCTCTTTCTCCTCCCCCTTCCTCCTCCTGTCCCAATGCAGGTAACCAGATCTGAACTTGATCCTGCAGTTCAGAGGTTAGCAACAAGCCTGTCTTGAGGGCGATTATTGCTTTCATTAAAATACCAGAAGGGAGCAAGGATACAACATGGTCCCATGTGAATGAAGAGGGGAAAAAAACACATCCTTATGCGGTTTTCCAATGGAAGGCATGGCCAAGATGCGCACAAATTGGACAGAGTGCTGCTTCTCCACGGATAGTCAGCAGCAGCACATGCTGGAGATCACTGCATTGGTGGCTGTGGTCACAGTGCCAAAGGCTGAGCACAGTGAAGAGGATCCTGTGAGATGATGAACACAGGATACGAGCTGGGTGTCTCTGATGAGAGCTGTGTCTCTGATGGCAGTGGTGTGTCTCTTTAGAGAGCGGTGCGTCTCTTTCGTATGAGAGTATATGTCTCTGGTGGAGCAGCAAGTTTGGCCAAAGTGCTGGGAGCTGGGAGTCTCTCCCTCTGTCCTGACGCAGCCGCTGATGTTAGTGATACACTCACAAAAGGAAGGAGGACCAGACGTTTCACTTCACAAACCCAAGCCACACACTCTGCTGCTGCTGCTGCTGCTAGTGCAGCCTGAGAGGGGAAGAATGAAAACAACAGCAATCCTTAAATCAATTCATATTAAAGCAGGATGACCTAACTCCTCAGCTTTTCTATATAGTATGAATACACTGCACATACATGCTATGCATCTTACATGAGTGCAATACACACAGACACACTATGTAAGGTTAATACATTTTTACATAGGGAGAAGTATCTTTATGACTTCATGTGAATAAATAGGGACATAGAATAGCACTGTAAATATTATTACATACAGTGCTTGCTCTATAGGTGAAATATGCAAATAATTTGTAGATTTACAGATGACTTATTGATAGAGAGATAGGTAGGTAGATAGATGATAGATAGATAGATAGATAACTATTTTTAAAACACCGTTGAAAATACTGTTTGTTTGTTGCATGCTTGTATTTTGCAGGGTTAATTTCAGACCTCTATTCTCTAGAGTGGGATTATATGACCAAAGACAAGCAGAAGAGTTACACTAAACCAGTCAAGTGTTGGATAATAATATTTAGAACACACATTGGTTCTATTCCCTGTATACTGTACAGACAAGGACTCTTTACATGCCGGTCTGCCTGCTGATCTCTTGTAACAGATGTATCAAAGCTCTTTTACTAGCAGATACCAGTGAGCGATTTGAGGGGAATGGACACATGAGGCAATTAGTTGGTGTGTGGGATGTTTCTATGAATGGCTTGGTCAGGTGGCTAAAAGTAGCTTCCCCTAGCTGGGCAAGGTATAGGGAGTTTAAATCCTTTGTAAAGATGGGGTTTAATGCAGCTATGGCTCATTTTTGACGTTTTTCCATTTTAGGGTGCTGTCCCCAAGATGCTCAGCCAGTCATTGTGGACCTGTAGTGCACTGTGGCAGGAGTGCCAAAGGTTGTCCATCATGGTTTTAGTGCATTACTGGAAGCTGCAATGTGCTAATGCTGAGTACCTGTATCTACTTGTCTCTTAATGCTTCATTTCCATGGAGTCAGACAGTGAATGAACTCATGTCTGAGCCTGATAGGGCTAGCAGGTCCCACAATCCTCAGTAACACTGATCGCTAACTTAGTGACTACAGATCCTATTATCCTCAGTCAGCCATCATGAGTAACTCAAAACAGCTAGCGTGCCGAAGGCTTTCTATCACGGCTTTCTACATATTGAAAGCGTTTGTTTTAATTGCCAACACACTATCCCACATTTGTTTTGTAACATGGTAGTTAACCTTTATTAAAATATCTGGGTGGCTCCATTCATGTACTTGCTACCCCATTCCAGAACTTGGGAATGTATGTCTTATGTTGAGTGTTGGAATCATAGAAGTGTTACTGCTTCACTCCCTAAGATATCACATTGCTGATGATGCTCAGCCAGCTGCTTGGCTGGCTGAGCATCATGGGGAATTTATTTCAACACATCTGGAATGCCAATGGTTAGCCATTCCCTGGCCTACAGGGTGTTCAGCTTCAACCCCCCAACAGCACATTTATCCAGTCCTTTCATATATTGATCTGCACATAAGAAATCATGATGTGAGAACACCAATTGAGTCCCTTCTTCCTCAGTAGCTGCATGCTGACTGAGTGATTAAAATCCCTTCACCAGCCCCCTCCTCCTCCTTATTCTATCTGCAGCATCAGCGTTAAGTCTCTCGCGCATGCGCGTTCACTACAGCCGCAGTACAGAGCAGAGGAGGAGGAGGAAGAAAAGAAGGAGGGGTGTGTGGGCACTTTTACAGCGGGTTAAGTGGGATTAATACAAAACCTCCATTATATTTTTTCAGCGACTTGAACTGATCAAAATGCTGTTGTTGATCCCGTGAGCTCCGATGTTTTGCAGGATGTATCTCTGGTGCATGTCATGGAAGGGACAGTAGCTAGCTCGGCATGTGCTCCTAAAATGACTACTAAAATGGGAGAACCCTGTGTCCCCCTCCGCTGTGCTCTTACATACACCTACTCATGATAAAGGTCCTGCAGTTCATCCTCCCTCCTCCCCCTGTGGATCTCTCGTGTACACATACTCATGATAACCTCCTGCAGTTGATTACTCTACATTCTCTTACCCTACTGTACTCCACGAATGTGCTCTATCATGTACACAGATTTATGAGAAGGATATGCAGTTTATCCCCCTCCCCAGTCTTTTTTTGGGGGGTTTTATAAAGTCACCAGCAATTAAGTCCTGCATGTGATCTCCTCCACCCATCCATTTGTTTTCCAATATATATTATATAGTTGATTAACCACTCAAGATCCCACACACTTCCTGCACATTGGTGTATACACATCCTTACAATGAGTTTCCTACACTGTATTATATACATGCGCTCAGATTAGTGTTTCATCATATACATTTGCTTATGATGAGGTTTCTGCAGTTTATTATATACTACTACTGCCCCACCCCCTTCATTCGGGTGTTTATTATTTTATTATTTATTATTGTCAAAAACATCCACAGCCCACTAGTGTTTTGTTATATTCACTGGACATGGGATCCTATTTCTCACTCACCCCCCCCCCCCCGAACCGTCTTAACCCATCCCCTACTCTTATTATCTTCACATATACACAAGTTATAAGACGGGTCATGCAACACATAAACCTGAATCACTCTGCCACTGCATATGTGGAATTGGGGGGGTGCCATCTTTCAGTGGAACTGGGCACCTGCCATATGTGCGTGGGATTGGGGTTCTGCCATATCTGCGTGGGATTGGGGTTCTGCCATATTTGTGTATCTAATTACCATCTGCAGATATAGACTGCGTTACTTCCTCCCTCAGATTAATCGATGCAGCCTTGTGCCGTGTTCATTTCTATGCAAAGCTAGAGATGGAGTGTAAGCTCACAAAAACAGCACCCCTTCAAGTCCTCATCTATTAGTATTTCATATAGCTCATGCGATGAAGACCTCTCATCCTCTATTTTAAGCTGGTGTTTTTACATTAAAAAATGATTATTACAAACAATAAAACAAAAATAGTCAGATACTGATAAAGTGCGTGTCCCAGATGGTATCGGCCACCTCAGCTGATTAAACGTGGCACACGAGAGACGTCCAGTTTGTCTCCAGGGCACAAGAACGTGGTACTGATTTCTGAGCAATTTATAGTAGTTACATGATAGAAAAGGAACCACAGACCGGTTGTTCTGCTCACTGTGTATGTGTCATCCTGAATACATGTAATGTAGATTAACCCACTGATTGCTACTGAGCTCTACAGATTCAAACCCTCTGGCAATAAACTGTGGCAGATACCCTTTGTATTTGGGACACTGCCACATTTGCATATTACAGAATTGCACAGGAGATTTCATTCACATTAGTATGTGTTAAAACAGATACAATTCTTATACAAATAAATAGGTCAGAAGGGCTAAATTGCACATCTTATAATTAAATGCAAGGTTTCATTCTTAGAATTATTAGGAGTTGCACCAACTCTTGGGCACTGAAAGAGTCACTATTTTGCAATCCAGCACAGTAATAGTAAACATGGGAGATTTTCTGGGTGCTGCTAAAGTGACTTTTGTAAATACATGTTACATTGTGACATCTGCAATATATTATTAGAGGGCATGTTGACAAGCCTGCATTATAATCAGGTGTACATGTGAAACACAAGCCTGTCTTTGATACATTGTATTGTAAAACAAAGGAGCATCACCATCCTTATCTATATGGAGCAGATAGATGTCCTGAACTTGGGGAAAAAACATTTCATTTATTAGAAATCAGACCCAGGGATGCTCAGCCTTTCTCCAGCTGCTGTAACCTATAGTTCTCATGGCTGGCTGGCTGAGCGTAGTAGGAACTATACACCACAATAGTAGGAATGTCAAATATATATAGTTAAACAGCTGGAGTGCTAAAGGTTAGATATTAACTAAATGGCTGGCTGAGCATAATGGGAACAGGTTAAAGATTAGCTATCACTGAATTAAAGGTTCAGTGCACATATTTTTTACTTGGTTTGGTGATGCATGCTGCATTGATCATTCTGTTATCTTTTAATACTGTAATTTTTGCATGTGCAAATATGCATGTTTTTGTTGCAAAATGTAACATGGTATCAAATTGGCATGCTTCCCTCCGTGGACGTTTCTGCAGGTATCCAGCATACAGGTTTTGCTTAGATCTCAGGAAATTTCTCCATTAAAAATTATTCTGGAATTACTGGGTATGCATGGTGTGCATGGAGCATTTACCAGTACGCAAACGTTGTCCATTCATCCGTACAGAGATACACGGGGGCTCATACTGTGCACAGCTGTAATGTGGCCTCCATAGGCATTTGAAACTCCCATGGAGCCCTGTGGAAGCCCTCTGATCAGCTTCCAAGTGAAGTTTGAGGAACCCATTTCTGTCATTGTGGGAGACAAAGTTCCCAGTAGAAAGTCAACAGAAGGTCTAGGTAAGTAATGTACTGTTAGGAGAAAACAAAACACTTAAAAAGCTATACATGAATAATATACATTCACGACTGTTTTCAAGTCTTTTAAAGCATCCCCTTATTATGTTACATAGTTATTAAATAGCACGGTAGCTGTGAACAAGTGGAATCAATACTGTATATTAGAGACATATCCCTGTTCTACATTGTTGCACAGTTCAGGAGGTCACCCTTAGGCTGCATGGAAAAAAGAGCAGCACTAGTAAACCATCTAACACTGACAGCTCTGCAGTGGCTCAGGGCATCTCCAGGAACAGCTGAAACATCACGTGTTTGACACCTCTGACTTAATACACACCTCCCATCACAGCCACCTTGTTACATTGCCACAGGCTGCCTGAGCCTAATTGGAGTTGTTGTGCTTGTAGCCCATTTGTACAAGAGGGTGTTGCAACATCCTAATAAATATGACTGATACACAGGCTTGCAGTAATAGCTAACCCTGTGACACTGGAAGGGTTAATTGTTTGGCTAAGCATCATGGGAGTAGCCCTCGACAACAGCTGGCGTGACAAAGATTTGCCACCACAGTCCTATGCTGGTCCTGGCAGTGTAGTTGGAAGGAACAATGTATAATGCATGTGTTTGTTGTGTAACATGGCTGCAGTTAAACATCGCGTATTCATTGCATGTGAATATAGGGATTCCAGTTTTATTATGTGCTCTCTCTGGTGGAAGTTCAATCTGTCCTTCACACTGGATGGGTTGCTCTTCTCGCTCAGTAAAGGTAACCCCTCTCTCCAGGCGTGGGAATGGTGTGGACGTGACGTGCATAGTGAACAAGGGAATGTAGGACTTGGTAGTCATGTAGTGACTCCTAGACGTGCTTCTCAACTGCTCCACTCACCCCCACCAGGGCTTCCTCTCCCGGACTGTACATGACTGTGCAGGGAGGAACAGAGAGGCGGCTGCTGACTGTAACCTATATTATTAGTTTCTATCTGTTTTCTGTGTGTCTGTATTTGGATGTTCTAATATTAATAACATAGCAACTTAACCTGTTGCAGTTCTTTTGTAAAATTACAATACACACAGCAACAGAGTAACAAAAATAATGTACAACCTGTTGTGGTAATATAAACACGGCACAGAGATAAATAATATACATTGCACTGTACTATTTTGAACCATGTGGGAAATAGCTACACGAACTGAGACCAGGTAACAGCCTAAAAGTCCTCATTTGCACCAGAACTTTTTGACAGGCAGAGTTGTCAGTCAAACTGTTTCAACTTCTGTCAGGAGCAGAATGATTGGCAGCTTTCTTCATAAGCAGTTTCTGCCAAAGCCACAGTGTGTGGTGCATGTTCCTATTTGAGAAGTGATGGTTTTCATGCTAACCTAAGATCAGCCAATTATATTGGCCAAAGGGGTGAATTTGGTTTGTGATCTGAAGATATTGTGAATGTCTGCCTGGATTTAATCAGAGAATTGTAACACAGGAATTTTATTTTAATTAGTATGTTTTGTACTTTAATTATATTTCAAAATGGGTAGAAAAAATATGTCTGTTGCTATCTATTGCTGTCTTGCAGCCAAAAATCACCCTCAGACCAAGCAAAATGGATGTAGCATTTGCTTTGTTTTAAAACTACAAGAATTGAGAATTATTTGGCAGACAAATCTCTTACATAGAAACATAGAAACATAGAAACATAGAATGTGTCGGCAGATAAGAACCATTCGGTCCATCTAGTCTGCCCAATTTTTTTATTTTTTTTTTGAGTACTTTTATTAGTCCCCCGTTCCTGGTCTTATAGCTAGGATAGCCTTGTGTCTATCCCACGCATGCTTAAAATCCTTGACTGTGTTTACCTCTACCACTTCTGCTGGCAGGCTATTCCATACATCCACTACCCTCTCAGTAAAGTAATACTTCCTGATATTACTTTTAAATCGTTGCCCCTCTAATTTAAGACTATGTCCTCTAGTTGTGGTAGTTTTTCTTCTTTTAAATATACTCTCTTCCTTTACTGTGTTGATTCCCTTTATGTATTTAAATGTTTCTATCATATCCCCCCTGTTACGTCTTTCCTCCAAGCTATACATGTTAAGATGCTTTAACCTTTCCTGGTAAGTTTTATCCTTCAACCCATGCAGTATAACTGCAGGGTATTTACAGACAATCTGATCAGTAGCCCAACCTCCTTTACTCACTGCCATAGGTAAGCATGCATTATCACTTCATTCGCCATAGGTAAGCATGCATTATCACTTCATTCGCCATAGGTAAGCATGCATTATCACTTCATTCGCCATAGGTAAGCATGCATTATCACTTCATTCGCCATAGGTAAGCATTTATCACTTCATTCGCCATAGGTAAGCATTTATCACTTCATTCGCCATAGGTAAGCATGCATTATCACTTCATTCACCATAGGTAAGCATTTATCACTTCATTCGCCATAGGTAAGCATGCATTATCACTTCATTCGCCATAGGCAAGTATGCATTATCACTTCATTCGCCATAGGTAAGCATGCATTATCACTTCATTTGCCATAGGTAAGCATGCATTATCACTTCATTCGCCATAGGTAAGCATGCATTATCACTTCATTCGCCATAGGTAAGCATGCATTATCACTTCATTCGCCATAGGTTAGCATTTATTATCACTTCATTCGCCATAGGTAAGCATGCATTATCACTTCATTCGCCATAGGTAAGCATGCATTATCACTTCATTTGCCATAGGTAAGCATGCATTATCACTTCATTCGCCATAGGTAAGCATGCATTATCACTTCATTCCCCATAGGTAAGCATGCATTATCACTTCATTCCCCATAGGTAAGCATGCATTATCACTTCATTCGCCATAGGTAAGCATGCATTATCACTTCATTCGCCATAGGTAAGCATGCATTCCTTTCCTCATAATGAAAGGTGTATATAATACTGTGGGGAGGTACATTTTTTTTCCAGTATGTTATATATAAAGGTGATTGCCCTGTTTGTTTATACATCCTGACTGTTTTGTGCCCCCAAAATAGCTACACTTTAAATGTTCTAGTTGCTATTTTGAACCAAATCCCTTTTTTATTTATAACCCTAAATGGGAAAGTTTTAAGACACCTCCATCCACTTGCTTTTACTATGCTCCACCCACAAAACATGTTGATTATTTTAGTCTTCTTTTAGAACATGGAGCTAGGAAGAGTGTATATAGTCTCTCTGCCTGAGATTTAAATCTGGATCTTAGAGTGACCCACATCATACCCATATATGCATATAACCCTGGCACTAAACCATGTACAAACATATTTATTTCCCCTTTTATGTATTATTCTGATCCGGGGGCAACTTTCCACAAAGACCATCAATATGGTACTGATTTAAAGAGTCTCTAAATAATTTTACTAACAGGTCAAACTTTCTGCACATCCCACTTAAAATGTACTTGGATATTGCACACTGTGCATACTCACCTGTCAGTGTCCAGGCTTGGTCTAATAACCATAAGGTCAATTTAAACACTTTTCAATTACATTTCCATTTTTTTTCGTTAAAAAGATCATTCATTAGTCTTTGATTCCAGTCTCAGTTGCATTACACATCTAAGTTCATGCAATGTAAATGTAATATTCTAACATGTGAGATAGAAATGCACAGACGTGAAAAATAACAGTGAAAAATGATCTACTCAAAAAATAATTTATTAAATTATGCTGTACGTGACAAAAGTAAGCATATAGCGGTGTGAACTCTATGGCCCTAGCCCTGGGATTCTTGTCTGGCACAACATTCAATCATTCTGCATACAGATGATCAACACCAGCTTTCATGCATGCACCTGACTGTTGAAAAACAACAACAACAACAACAAAAACCAAACAAAATAAAAGAAATAAAACCTTCCAAGAACTATAACCAAATATGGCCACATTCCACCCTTTGAGGTGTACAGCTGTTTATGGTCCATAAAGCTGGTAGATTGTGATGATGCTCTGTTTGTTGGGGGAAGGGCTGTGAAGGGGGACAGAGGGCCATTTGCCTCCCAGACAACTATTTAACCTGACTCACTGGACAAGGTTAGACTTGTTTAGCTTAAAAAGATGTCATGGAAAGCCCTGAAGGAAGATATTCCACAGTCTATTCATGCAGATCTTCCACTGCAGTTTTATCTCCTCTCATTCCTTTCTCTTCCTACTCTTATGTACTGCCTGATTTACCACCCTTGAGAGGAGATTGCCTCCTTGCCTCCACCTTCACACTCTTCATCTCCCTTCACGTATTTCTGGAGGCACAAAAACAGAGAATAGGGAGACTGGGAAAAAAATACATTTTTACCCAACCATTGTGCTGTCTGTTTATCTCTGTCTGTCTTTTTTTCTATCAATATCTGTACTTTGTCAGTATACCTGTTAAACTTTCGTGCCTGTCTCTCTGTCTATCTCCCATGGTAACAGCTCAGCTGCTGAAGTTGACAGAAGAACTCGACATCTTGTCACACCAAGAGGTGGGGATGGTTAACGGGAAGCTCATCATTTTTGGTCCTGCAACTCGCCTAAAACTCACCTTTTAACAAATAAACCCAATGGCAGAGGAACTAATAACATCATATGAAATGCTCAATTTAACCGTAAAATGGTCCTGAAAATAAAGTCACAGAGAGTGTATTGGATGGAACAGCAACTATCCCAGTACAGTATTTGCTCGAATATAAGACAAAGTTTTTTTCAGAGCCTCTCGTCTTACATTCGAGGTCGTCTGATAATCTGACCTCAAATCGAGGTCAGATTATAAAACTGGGATCCAGGTCCCCGTCTCAAGCAGCCAAGGGATGTCTGCGTGAGGAGTGCAGACATCCTCCCTTGCTGCCCGGCACGACTGTTGGGACTTCTATGATGAAGCCGGGTCCTTCCAGCTTCATAAGTCCCGGCGGAAGTGCCGGGCAGCAGCGGGGGATGTCTGCCAGCTGTGTGTCATAATAGACGGAAGTGTCGGGCAGCATGGAGGATGTCTGCACGTATTGTGACAGAGACAGAGACAAGGGGAGAGGGGAAGAGACAGAGACAATGGGGGGGGGAGAGACAGAGACAAGTGGAGGGGGGAAAGAGAAAGACACAAGGGGAGGGGGAAGAGACAGAGACAAGGGGAGGGAGACAAAGAGACACAAAGGGAGGGGGAGAGAGAGACACATAAAGGGAGGGAGAGACACACAAAGGGAGGGGAGAGAGAGAGAAAGGGAGGGTGGGGGAGAGAGATAACGCGGGGGTAGACAGACAACACTAAGGGGGGAGGGAGACAACACTGGGGGGAGGGGAAAGATAGATGCAGCATTGGCACATAAAAGGAAATAAAAACAAGAAATGCATTTTTTGATATCATAATTTTTATTAAAAAGCACTTTACATGTGAATATATACAAGTTGAACTTTTTCCCTATAGGCTAGTCTTATATTCAGGCTTTTAGTTTTTTTCCTAAAGGAATATCCAAAGTTTGGGGGGTCGTCTTATAATCAGGGTCGTCTTATAATCGAGCAAATACGGTAGTTACCTTGCCGGGAAACCCCTCCATATAATGTATTAAGGATGCAGTGCATATGGCCCTGTGGACTGGGGATGCAGGGAAAGATTCATAGAGGACATTAGAAGATAAAATATGAGATGGACAAAGTACGGTAAATGCTTTGGAAATTTGTACAGGGCCAAAAAGGATGCCCTTCCCCCGCTAGAAGAGGAGGGTAACATGTAGTTAAATCTTTAAATTGCTCACTTTTTTAAAATAATTCATTCTACAGTACCCACTCTGTTCTTATTCAAGTATACATAAAAATACTTCAGGTTTAATTAGATAACATAAACACTGCAGACTGCTCTTCACTCTAGTGATCACAGCCTTCATATGTGTTCCTGAATTAAAAAGCCATCATCTCTTGCCGTTTGGTGAATAGTTAACTCAGTATTTTGAATTATCTTTATGTATCTTTTAGTTGCATGCTATGTAGAATTCTAAAACGTTCAAGGAACTAATATCTTGCTACATTGTTTCAGGGGATGAAAGCCTCTTTATCACTTGCATGGCCCAGTGAAGTTAGTTGCTTCTGGATGGTCATCCAGTGATGTTTTTAAAAAAAAAAATATTTTAGTATTATTTACATAGGAAAATACTTTTTAGTTCATTACAGTCGAGCGCAGACCTCCCCTGTTGCCGCCAGGCACGACCGCCGGGACTTTTATGACGAAGCCGGAAGTACCCGGCTTCATCATAGAAGCCCCGGCGGTATTGCCGGGCGGTATTGCCGGGCGGCAGCAGGGGGAGTCTGCGCTCATCGCGCAGACATCTCCTGCTGTTAGAGAGGGGATCCAGGTCCCCTGCAGCTCTGCTGGGGACCTGGATCCCTGTCTTATAATCTGACCTCAATTTGAGGTCAGATTATAAGACAAACTCGATTATAAGACGAGGGGTAGTTTTCAGAATTTTTTTTCTGAAAAAAACCTTGTCTTATAATCGAGCAAATACGGTGTTTATGATCTTGCTTATTTGGGTAAAAAGCTCTGGAGGTAATCTCACTTGTATCATTTAAAAAATAAATAGTAGTCTTGGTAATAGAGTCATATGTATAATGTCAATTTTGCCAGGAAATATATAACGTTTCCCATTTCTCTACATGGTTGGTTATTGTGATCACACCTATTTTTGCAGATTCAAAAGAATGTAAATGGGCATGCTTCATCAAACAAACAAACATGTTTTTATGGTAGTATGCTTGGTGGACAAAAACAAAACTGATGTGATGTTTAACACCTACAAATTGCTTTAAGAGAAGATATTGTTAAATATGAATTTCCCCAATGCCAATCCATTTTGGTTTTAACGTCATATATGCCTGAGGAAGGGACATAACAACATGCAGGGGAGGGCTGGCAGCCTTAGGCCTGGGGGGCAAATCCAGTCAAGTGGCCCATTGCATCATCGAATCGCCTCCCCATCCACGGCCATCTTTTCCTTGTTTTATAACGAATATTGCCAGGATTTTCCCCCACAATATACCAGGATTTGCCATTTAATATGCTAGAATTCTCCCTTACAAAATGCCAGGATTATGCCCCTCAGTATGCCAGGATTATGCCCCTCAATATGCCAGGATTATGCCCCTCAATATGCCAGGATTATGCCCCTCAAAATGCCAGGATTTTCTCCTCAATATGCCAAGATGATGCCCCCTCAATATGCCAGGATTTTCCCCTAAATATGCCAGGATTATGCCCCTCAATATGCCAGGATTATGCCCCTCAATATGCCAGGATTATGCCCCTCAATATGCCAGGATTTAGACACCCAATATGCCAGGATTTTCCCCTCAATATGCCAAGATGATGCCCCCTCAATATGCCAGGATTTCCCCCTCAATATGCCAGGATTATGCCCCTCAATATGCCAGGATTTAGACACCCAATATCCCAAAATTTGGGCACACCCCCCCCTACCCACGTTGCACACCTACGACATGACCCATAACCCACGTTGCACACCAGGACATGCCCCATCACCACATTTACATGCCTCCATCACCCCATTACATACACATTTCCAATATTATTTGCCATTAATATTCCCCAGCCAATTTGTCCCATAATATGAAAATGTTATTATGCAATTTAATATGACTAAGTAAATTTGCCCAATAATATTCCAAGGTTATCTGCAATTTAATATGCCCCTGCTAATTTGCCCAATATGCCAGTGTTAATTGCCATGTAATATTCCCCAGCCAATTTGCCCAATAATATGCCAGTGTTATTTGCCATGTAATATGCCCCAGCCAATTTGCCCAATAATATGCCAGTCTTATTTGCCATGTAATATTCCCCAGCCAATTTGCCCAATAATATGCCAGTCTTATTTGCCATGTAATATTCCCCAGCCAATTTGCCCAATAATATGGCAGTCTTATTTGCCATGTAATATGCCCCAGCCAATTTGCCCAATAATATGCCAGTCTTATTTGCCATGTAATATGCCCCAGCCAATTTTCCCAATAATATGCCAGTCTTATTTGCCATGTAATATTCCCCAGCCAATTTGCCCAATAATATGCCAGTCTTATTTGCCATGTAATATTCCCCAGCCAATTTGCCCAATAATATGCCAGTCTTATTTGCCATGTAATATGACCCAGCCAATTTGCCCAATAATATGCCAGTCTTATTTGCCATGTAATATGCCCCAGCCAATTTTCCCAATAATATGCCAGTGTTATTTGCCATGTAATATTCCCCAGCCAATTTGCCCAATAATATGCCAGTGTTATTTGCCATGTAATATTCCCCAGCCAATTTTCCCAATAATATGCCAGTCTTATTTGCCATGTAATATTCCCCAGCCAATTTGCCCAATAATATGCCAGTGTTATTTGCCATGTAATATTCCCCAGCCAATTTGCCCAATAATATGCCAGTCTTATTTGCCATGTAATATTCCCCAGCCAATTTGCCCAATAATATGCCAGTCTTATTTGCCATGTAATATGACCCAGCCAATTTGCCCAATAATATGCCAGTCTTATTTGCCATGTAATATGCCCCAGCCAATTTTCCCAATAATATGCCAGTCTTATTTGCCATGTAATATTCCCCAGCCAATTTGCCCAATAATATGCCAGTGTTATTTGCCATGTAATATTCCCCAGCCAATTTGCCCAATAATATGCCAGTCTTATTTGCCATGTAATATTCCCCAGCCAATTTGCCCAATAATATGCCAGTCTTATTTGCCATGTAATATGCCCCAGCCAATTTGCCCAATAATATGCCAGTCTTATTTGCCATGTAATATTCCCCATCCAATTTGTCCAATAATATGCCAGTGTTATTCTGCCATTTAATATTCCCCAGCCAATTTGCCCAATAATATGCCAGTCTTATTTGCCATGTAATATGCCCCAGCCAATTTGTCCAATAATATGCCAGTGTTATTCTGCCATTTAATATTCCCCAGCCAATTTGCCCAATAATATGCCAGTGTTATTCTGCCATTTAATATTCCCCAGCCAATTTGCCCAATAATATGCCAGTCTTATTTGCCATGTAATATGCCCCAGCCAATTTGCCCAATAATATGCCAGTGTTATTCTGCCATTTAATATTCCCCAGCCAATTTGCCCAATAATATGCCAGTCTTATTTGCCATGTAATATTCCCCAGCCAATTTGCCCAATAATATGCCAGTCTTATTTGCCAGCCAATTTGTCCAATAATATGCCAGTGTTTAAAAGCCCCCCCCCCTTACCTTTTTCCCTGGTGGCTAGTGGCAGGACTTCCCTGGTGGCTAGTGGCAGGACTTCCCTGGTGGCTAGTGGCAGGAGGACTTCCCTGGTGGCAGGCAGCATGGTCCCTCCATGCTGCCTGTTCGGCCTCCCGGCGGTTGTGCCGACAGGTCACGTGATCGGCGCGCGTCTGACGTCAGAGCGCCGATCACGTGACTGTCGGCACTTCCGTGTCAGACTGCACAGGGAGCCGAACAGGCAGCACGGAGGTTTCTCTGTGCTGCCTGTTCGGCTCCCCGTGCAGCCTTGCAGGCAGAGCGGAGGTGAGAGGGGATCTTCCGATCCCTTCTCAGTCTCTGCCTGCAAGCGCGTTTTTTTTTTTGTTTGTTTTTTTTTTTTAAACACTGGCCCAGCGGCCGTGTTTTAAATAGCTTAGGGCGGCCTGGGGGGCAATTGCCACCCTGCCCCCCGGCCCAGCCCGCCCCTGACAACATGGTATTTAAAGCTTGCAATCAAACTATCAGTTAGCCAATAAATGGTATCATTTTAACCCTACTTTGTTCCTGGATAACAACACAAAATTGAAATCACCCCCTAGAATAATTGTATCCTTTTTCTATGGTTCTATTGTCACAACCTGGGATAACAGACCAGGGAGGAGCCTCATTGCAGGGCATGGTGTTGGGCCTGCCTGCATCCCACAATGCATAACTAAGGACTGGATGGAACCTCATATAGGACACGTAGTGGAGTCTGGCAGCTGAAACAGGACTGGTGGTTGAGACTGGCAGCTCAGACAGGACTGGTAGCTGAGACAGGACTGGAAGCTGAGACAGGACCAGCAGCTCTCTGAGCAGGGCACTGGACAAGTAACTGAGAGACTGAGCTGGTAGCAGCTGGAACAGGTTAGGAAACAGTACAGTGCTATTTCACCTGAATGGTTTTACACCCAATAGTCGAGCCTCTGGCAAATGCCCACCCAGGACTTTAGCACACTGACTGAGACCGCACACTAAAGCAGGACAAATACACACAGGAAAATACACAAAAACAGAATAAACAGGTCAGGACAGGCAGCAAACAGGCTTGGTCAGGACAGGCAAAGATTCGGCAACAAGATTAACAAACAAAATAATCAGGAACACTAATACAGGCACAGAGGTCCTATACAGGCAGTAATCAAAGCAATGTAAAGGCACCGTATGCAATTAGCTGCAGGTTTAAATAGGGTTGGGCTCAGGATAACGAGGCAGCTGACACAGCAAGAGGAGAATGGAACTATTAGAATAGTGGCCTCTAGAGGCTAAAGAGGAAACAGCCACAAAACCTGAATACAACATACAGGAGCCAGGGAAATGGGATTGAAATGTATCAATTATAGTAAATCCGATTGAATTCCTAAAGCTGTTAAACATTCTTTGCTGTCTGTGTGGTTGTGTGACATTTGTGTAGAAATGTGGTCTTGTGCAGATGTTAGTTTTTACTTGTGCATTGAATAAAGGTTTCCTTTCATGTTCTAATGTGTTCATATGCTCACCAAGCTCATTGACACCTGTTTTTAAATATCTCAATTACTATAAAAAAGGGTCTTATGGCTCTACGTAATGCTTTAACATCCCTTTTGGTATAAGGGGTGTCATCTGAGACATAGTGCCTGCTGTTCAGTATAGCCAGTGTAGATGTGGTACCTGTTTCTGAGATCCTGGTGAGTCTGGAGTAGATGGCAGTATCATTTTTTTTAAAATCTGTTTGCCCATCTGAAATTATCACCTGTGGTGTTTGCACCAGTACAAAGTGCCAGGCGTTCTGGAGACCTCAAGAGGCATCCTGCCATCTTGAACTGTTAACCACGTCCCATGCAGTATTTATTTGATCAATATGCAGTATTAATTTTCAGTACAATGTATAATTTAAAAGCTAAATAATTTAAAATTTAATTTTGCTCGTTTTGATCTTTTAATAAGATACATTATATTTAAATAAATAAATATATATATATATATACACACACACACACACACACACACACACACACACACACACACACATAACACCACCTAAGATCCATATATACATATACCAATAATTTTATTTATGTGTGTGTTCCTGATTGCAGTGCAGAATCCCATAAGTTAAGAAGTCTGAACTTACAAATTCCCTTTAAGGCACAAATTCTTAAATAAAAACCAGTAAGCATAACCAGCTCTATATGAAACATTCATTTTTGGTAGACATTTTCTCTCAATGACCTTCAGTTTGTACACATCACTTGCTTTGCTTGTTAGTTACTAAAGCAATGTAGGGTTTATATGCAGTGTCAATACAGAATAACAGCAGCATAAAGATTATGAGAAAAAATACATTACAAAGTTCAGTTTCTGGCTCTTAATAAATTTGGAGAGGTGAAAACCATATCCTGTGTAAGCTCCTTCACAGAAAATGGATACTACATTAACCATAATTTAAACAAGATGTTAAATACTGTAAACAGTATAGTGTATTCGTACTGAAATCAGGCTGAGGGACAGGGGAGAAACTAACTCAAGAACTCCACCAAGGGACAGCTTTATGTAATAGCACCTTTTAAACTTGTTATTCCATTGACCTTTCATCTGTATAAAAAGATTCTACAGTTTTTGTCAGCCAACTGTAATGTACTGGATTCAGTTAAAAATGCTCCATTGTACTCCCATTGCGCTCAGTTTATGTATATATATAAATATTCTGAATTTGAAACTTATATGCACTTTAACACTGTCTTACAGAAAATGTAATCATTCACAGAGTAAAGTCAACTGAATTCACTAAATTATTCATTGACCTAACAGTCTTGTTGATAGGCGATAAAGCCCTAGAGTGTAAATAAGGAAATTACATATACTGTATCCTTTTAAGCAGGTAATAAATGTCCAAAGCTGCGGTTGTTTAATTGGTCAATAGCCAAAATCAGAATTAGGCATCTGTTTCAAACATGCTTCTCTTTTTTTTCTTCCTTTCTTTCTTTGCTGGAGGGATAGGAAGCTAAAGTGCATGATAAAACAATTATAAGTAGTTGTTCGACAACAGACAGTACGTAGCTGAAGCAAAAATGTGGCCATGTTTAATTAAAACGTTACATCCTCGGGACAGATTTTTATATGCATCTCATTACAAAGAGTAAAATGGATGTTTCATTTATACGTGTGAACTTGATTCTTCTCTTTTTTTTTTTTCTTCTTCAAAACAAAAAAAGTTGCAGATGAAGCTCAGATCGCTTGTGTTAATGACTAGCAATTCACAGGATTCAGTAATGAATGTTCTACCCTTTGGTTACCAGATATATCATAAATTACATGACCAAAATGTTCTAAGGGGAGCAGGTAGCTTTTAATTGGGGGTGGTTATAAATAAAAAAAATAATAATAATTTCAGCCCTGCAGTATGTATAGAAGCATTGGGGGTTAGGAATAATGGAGTCAAGTTCTAAACACAGAGCAATGAGCAGGAACATTCTGTTGGTTAGAGCTGTTTTAGAACTCTGCCATACTTTTTGAGGGCAGATATGAACCATCCAGCTCATCTAGTCATCTAAATTCTCTACTGGCTAGCTGTCACCACATTAATCTTATAGTATGTGCATTATAGCATACAGTTATCCTTAGTGGTAGGCACTAACATTGTTTATAGTGGACATTTACTGGTCTTGTGATGGGCAATTTAATGATTTTCAATGGATATTCACAGACCTTACCGAAGACACTGTTGTCCATGTAAGGACACTTTGCCCATCCCTGGTTACCAATTCATTTGACTCTGTCAACTACACATTGTTAATACTGGGAATAGAATAAACATGATCTATTCATTGCATAGATTAACCCTTTTTGGATCAGGAGGAGTTTTGCAGTCACTTTTTAAGGACTCCATCATCTAAAC